>VXAL01000801.1:78140-112949 GCA_013399475.1 Chauna torquata | reverse complement strand
CCCGGCCCGGCCCCGCTCCCGGCGCCCCGGCCTCGGCGCGGTCCTGGCGGCTGCGGCAGCGCTGCTCGCTTGCTTATTTATCTATTTACCCTGCCCCTCACGGCAGCTTGAGGCAGCTGGTTAGAAACCGGGATTTCGCGTTTTCTGGGAAGGTTTCCTGCCTGCTGGGAAACGGGCTCTGGGTGTCCGAGGCCCGCGGGCACCCCCGTGGTGCCCTTGCTTTCCTCACACCGAGGCAGGAAAAAGGGGCAGCGCCTGGCCTTCTCGTTCGCGTGTGTCGGCTAGCGGATGCCAATCGCTTTAATCTCCCGCTGTCTCGGTGCTCGTTCTCGCATTTGGGATCTTCTAAGAAAGCTCCCAAAGTAAAGGGTCAACCCGAAAATCAGCGTGGAAGTCCTCCTGAGATGCCCTCTCTCACAGGGTTTGATTCAGTTACACCACTGGACTTTAAAGGACTTGCTGTGTGCCCCCACTAGCTTGTTTAGTTTGCCGTTTCGTCGATGTTTGATGTATAGTGGACTTTCACTTTCTATCGTGTTACAGCTGTCACAAAACACCCACTAGCTCCGCGAATTGCATGCGTTCAGTGGCCTAAATCATTTTTTCCTTTGTTGGAACCACTGGAAGCCATCATAAATAATAACGGTTGATGCTGTGTAAGGAACAGGTGTTTAGAAATTACACTTTTTAAATGGAGCTGAAATTTTATTCAAAATTGCTGCTCCACATGAAGCTGAGGTTTCCCAGTGGTGACTGAGCACTCCATGTTGATGTTGAAGTCATTGAAAGCAATCTAAGGGAAGCTTGGGGTTTGCATTACAGAACATGAAAGATTTCAATGAAAGACATGTTTCAGACAGATTTTTGAATCCCTTATCCACCTCTTTTTGATAATTCCTTCTAACACAGAAAATCAAAATCGGTTTTAAAGGTGACTCAGCTGTCTGGTGTTCATCATGTTGTGTCGTACAGGGGTTATTTTTACCCTTGCTTTTCAGATCTCAAGTGTCGCCCAGCAGCCCTGACTGTACTGGGAGGCGGTCTGATTAAAACTGCCAAATCAGACTCTACTGCAGAGGTGCTAACTGTGTTACATGCTTAATAAGGGGTGGGGTGGTGGAAGTCAGTCTACCGCGATCTTTTCTTCAAATTTCTGCTCAGGTGAGCACATGCTTGATGTGTTTAGTAACTTTCAGGCTAATGTTATGGTTTATAAAAAGTTTCTATTAACCAGTAGGAAGGGATGTCAAATACAAATCAAAAAAACAAAACGATCAATCCCCCAACAAACCTCAAATAAACACAGCAAAAACTGTTTAGGAAAAGTCTGCACAAAACAAAACATTTGAGCAGAACTTAGATAAGCTTAACAGAAGATCCCTTTTAACAAAAAGGGAGTCAGAATCAGCATGTGTGATTTTCAAAAATGTTTTGCCCTTTTGACTTTGATGGGAAGAGATTTCAGATTTTTGGAAATTTTGCCCTCAGCCAGTAGAGCCTTTTTGTTTAAATTGTGCTGTAGGCATTCACTGGGCAAAAGGCTAGAGACTGAACCTGTGCAGTACCCGTAAAAATAAAATTAGGGTCGGTTTCTGTTGTTTTCCACAGTTTTTCAACCAATACTGCTCCTCAACTTTGTTGGGCTTGTCTCAAATTTTTTTTTTACTCCCATGTACTCTAACAGATACTTGGATATTGTTTCTAGGATGACAATTATAAAGGGCAAATGTGTGCTTTCTCAGGTAAAACACTTTCATGCACAAATCTGAAAATAGCAAGACTTTGTTTTTACAGTCTTTCATTCAGAAGGAACATGTAAGAAGGATACAGGCAGCTTGTTGCCTTGGCTGAAGGAAGATGTTGATCTCTGTAGGCTTTGTGTTAGGTTGGCTTAGTGACTTTTCTTCAGTCAGCCTTGTGTATCCTAAGTGAGCCTCTTCCTATTGAGGTGTCTGCCTCTTTTTGAAAGGAGATACACAGGTGTGGTTTGTATTGTTTGGCTGGTTTTTTGCTAAAATGTTAAAACAAATGATCAACGTTAAAAACATGTCCTCTGGGTTTTATTGTCTGTGGTAAGATTTCAGGTTACGTTTTTGATGGGAGACGTGTTTTCCTCTGCTAAAGTCATTTCTTAGTATTTCGTCACACCTTCTCGCTTTGCCATTTCAAGTATGCTCCTTGTTACACTTCTAACTTGAGCATGTCTCTGTTTGGAGTCAACTCAATGCAAGGTGTTTTCTTCTGTCACTCTTCTTCAATACCAGATCTATTTCAGTAGTTTGTTTCATTAACGCCCTAAGACTGTCTCAAGCTTTACCTGTGTTTTTTTCTTCGCCAAAGAAGTAAATTTCCTGAGTATTTGTATGTATCTTTTAGAGTAACATACACAGTCACCCATCATTTCTATATTTAAGTTTCTTCAGCTATACCAATTGTTTATTACTGCCATCCCTGCAAGGAAGTGTTGTGGTTTTTACACCTTCAGATCTATGAGCATTAGGATACAAAGTATTATTATTATTATAGAGAAAGATTCTCCAGCAGTTTTGAAAAGGACCAGGAGGGGTGGGATGGTCAAAACCAGAGCTGTCTGTGGCAGGGGCTGCCAAAGAAAATGAGGCGCTGGGTGTGAGTGGCTCCGTCTTTCAGTTCCAATGGTGCCAAGTTTAATGCAGCCCCAAGACCAGGCTTTCACAGGCCTGTTTGTCAGCCTGTTGGTTGTCGTCTTGTCAGGATTTAAGCAATGTAGTTTCACTGAAGAGCATGTTCTAGTGGGTACAGGCTCTTCACTGATTGTTCTCAAAATCTGTTAACTCACTGTTCTCTCTTCATGAGTTTTAAATCTTATTTCCCTGGGTGAAGATCTGACAACGACGGAGCCTTTGTGCTCCATTGAGAGTCATTAGTTTAGAGATTTCAGAAGTGTGAGCATGGGAGAGGTACAAGTGGATATTTGGTGTACGTTCTCCTTGTGGATTATCCCTAGCATGGTGATCTTGTCAGAAAGGTAGTGTTGGTAGAAAGGTAGACAGGTGAGAAGTTCAGCCGAATGCTTTCCTGAAATCTAAAATTCACATCCTTAGATTAGGCCTATTTCCAACAGAATGTACAAGGGTTAGTTTCCAGGAAAGTCAGCAGAAACAGGAGGGAAAATATCTGTGCACTTAAGAGCCCTAGTGACACTTTTTAGTTTGCTAGTCTCAAAAGATGAGAAAATATACCTTTCTGACTTATTTGTTGATTACTTTTTGAAAAACAATGTTTCCCTAGTGAGGGCTCTTACTCCGGTTAGCCTTCGATTCTTTACACAGGAATTGAGACAGGAAGAAAGGCTGCCTACAAAATACAGGTGAAGCCCAGTGTGAGTTTCACTCCAGTGACTGGCCCAGAAGCCTTCTTATTCTTCAGACCTGATGTACAGCCCCTTCTGGTGACTGTTGTGCTGTATCCGTGCTGCCGTGATGGAGATTTCTTCTCTCACTTTATCTGCAGTGACCTTTCTTCCTCTTCTGGCAGATGAGCTCG
This sequence comes from Chauna torquata, assembly GCA_013399475.1. Taxonomy (NCBI): domain Eukaryota; kingdom Metazoa; phylum Chordata; class Aves; order Anseriformes; family Anhimidae; genus Chauna; species Chauna torquata. The sequence continues at coordinate 109,424 of VXAL01000801.1, read as the reverse complement.
ACTTTGTGTTGTTCAGTGGAACACAGGAGACAGAAAGGTTATGTTTGCGTAATCTTTTGTCCTCTCATTTATTGTTATTGGTATAGAAGTATAGTATTCAGCTGGAAATTCCACATTTTGATGGGGTCCCTGTCTCAACGACCTCTGATCATTTTAGACCAGAGACATCAGACGGAGAGATGACTGCTAGAAAAGGGATACAAACGGGAGTGTAAGGAAGGCTTATGTGTAGACTGTGCATGTCCTAGATGGGTGCGCTCTGAAGCATTCCCCCCAAAGGGCATTGGTTACAGCCGCAGCGCAGGTCACGAGTGCAGCACAGCTACAGGACCAAACGGTCTGGTCCTGTAGATGTGGATACAGGATTGTGTATGTTTGTGCAGCTTAAAACTTGGCTTCACTCCGCTGGAAAGCCTTGCTGCTGACAGCAGCTTCCTTTGTGAATCTTGCTGACTTCATTGTTGTGGCTTGGGAGCTCTGTAATGGTGATGTTAAGACGATTCCCCAAGACTCAGACAGTACAATTGAAACTGAAGTCCTTGAGAGTTTTCTGCATGCAATAGACATCTGTGACCATGCTGCATGCAACTGTCTAGAAATAAGTCCTTCCTGTCTGGCTGTTCCTTTGGTCAATATTCCTTGAGGAAACTAGAAAGTCACAGGGGCCACTGATTGAGAAGGGAAGGCAGATATCTTGTTTATATTGATGGGCTGGGAGCAGCAGTGAGGAAACGAGTAAGAGGATTGAATACACCAAGACAAATTGAATACTCCAGACAAATGATTTTGGCCTAGTTCCAAAATGACCTGCAATTTATTGAGTCAGTGAATTGGTTTGTGGTGGGTGGTAATCTGAAAAATCAGAGCGGTGTTGTACTGCTGCATCCCAGGGAGATCCGTCTGATGGGCAAGTCTTTTCGTTGGCTGGGAGTGCAGCAAAACACCAGGGTTAATTAAATGGTCCTCTAAAGCTGGAGAATGGTAAAAATCAGTGAGGTTTAATAATTGTGGTGGTTCACAAATGAGAAATAACTATGCAGCATTGGGGAACTACCAGTGTGTATATGCGTTGTACATTTCCATGGATTTGATTTACATTTGCATCTAACTAGCATGTCCCTCTAAATTAATGACTGACAATTTTAGATGACTTCCTGTTATATGGAGTAATGTTGGGCTGGATTTTTTGGGGTAGCAAAGAGACTTTGATTGTAAAGTACCTGGGATGCTAGAGAATAAATACAGAGATTCAGATGAGCGGACAACTCTGGATTTCTGCTGAATCCCTGTGGGACCATTAGGTTTCCTCTCATCCTCTTCTCCTCCCGTTTTTCCTGTTCTGGAAGCACAGTGTGGTCTTTGTGATCAACAGAATTGTACAGCCAGGGCTCTACACAAAGCAAAAATCATCCGTCTGTGTCTGAATCTAGGCTGCCATGCAAGCAGTGCAGGTGGCACTGCTCGAGCTGTGGTACTGGGCTTGAGCTAGTAAGCGAGCTGTGATGGATCTGAGCCGTCCCTGTCAGTGGACCTGGACAATCTGACCACAAGCAGTGCTGATTGCCGGATGTAAGCTCTGTGTTCCTTGTTGCACGTTAGAAGTACGCGTGACCTAATGTTAGGTTTGTCACTGTATCTGCTCACTTGTCTTGAAGCCGTGCTCCTGCCTGTGAGTGCGACTTGTACGTGATTCTGCCTCAGAGTTACGCATGCCCTGCTCTGGGGTCCCCCTACGCCCTATGCGCGTGAGTGAGCACTAGATCCGCCTCTTGGAACAGTGGTTTGGTTTCATTTAGAGTCTGATTTGCCCATGTGGCTTTCTCTACCCAGGAAATGTTGTAAGTACTGGGTTGGTCTCGTGTCCATGTGCCCGTGTCTGAGTGTCCAGTAGAAGCTATGAGGGAGATACCAGACACCTTTGTTAAGCATCTGTGAAATAACCTGCCCGTAGGGAAACAGCACGTCATGCCTAACAGTTCGCATTCAGCTCAGTATATTGAGGACTTTAAGCTTTTCAAAGCTGCAATATACTTGCTGTTACCACTTAATCTGGTTGTCCACATAGCGTCAGAACCCCAGAATCCTGATATGTTTTTGGTGTCAGTGACATGTACTTTCTTCAAGCTGTCCAGTATTTTACATATTGCTGTCAGAAAGTGTGATAAAATAGTAACTTTGATATTTGTTTCTCCCATTTTTTTTAAGGGGGTGGGGGGGAGGGTTTTCACAGAACGACAGAATGGTTGAGGTTGGAAGGGACCTCCAGAGATCATCTAGTCCAACCCCCCTGCTCAAGCAGGGTCACCTAGAGCACGTTGCACAGGATGGCATCCAGGCGGGCTTTGAGTATCTCCAGAGGAGATTCCACAACCTCTCTGGGGGATTTCTTTCACACTTGAAGCTAGAAGTCCAGTTATTAGAAGCCCTGTTCTTTATTTCCTACTCCCAGATGATTTGTCTTTTTTTTTTTTTTTTTTTTTCTGGCTGACCCAGCTCTCATTTTCCCATCTATCTCATTTTTCAGCAATTCTAGTACATGACTCCTCTTCACTACTTGAATGTAATTTTACATTAGTGCTTGAGTATGTCTGTGTTGTTCTATTCTTTTTTTTTCTGATTGTTGGTTCTCTCTCCCTTCTCCTCGCTACCAGATGCCCAATTTTGCTCTCTTGTTGTTCATTTTCTGCTTTCCTTTCATCACCATTGCTTGCTTCTCACCTTTGGGTGGTAGAGGACTGTTGCCTAAAAGGCAGACTTATGCCAGTGTTCATACCCCATATTCCTTTTGAATGTGACTTGATATATTCCTTGCCTTCAGCACACACCCCCCTCAGGCCCCCCCAAGGAAGTTACTGTATTTATTGCAGTGGAAACTCAAAAGTGGACTTTCTGTTTTGCTGGAGCGATCTCTATGTGCTGTTGTATTCACTCGGTTGGCTGGTTTGTTTTCTTGTTTTGCTGTTGGTAGTACTGGTGCATGACAGACAGACAGACTTTCCTTTTACTCCTCATTGTAAATTATTATGTGCTGTTTAGATGAATAGTAAGTACTGAAACTTTTGTTATTCTTTTTAAGCCTGTCCTGAAACAAAAGATCTGTCATCTAGTTACACTGTTGTGGGACTCAATGCAATATGTGTATGTTAGGAATGTTACTGTAACTGTTCCAGATATATTAAAGATTGGATTGTCATTATACAACAGGAGACTTGCAGCCACAGCCAGATTAATTATGGCAATTACTGATGAACAGGCACTCTGAACAGAGCCTGGAAGAGTTCTATGTGGTCGTGTTTTTTGTAGGGAAACACTGGTAGAGACGTGGCAGAATGTGCAGTCTGTCATGGCTGGGACTTTATAGGCAGTAGGAAGAACAAACTTTTCATTCTTTGTATTTGGGATATGGAGGCTTGGGAAGACTAGAGTTGCCATTTTACCCTCTTATCTGATACCTTTAATGGCAAGTTTTACTGCTGTTCTAGTGGATCTGAAGCAAACAGCTGTACAGTGGTCACGGTGCCCAAGTCCGTAGCTGTTTGCCGAGTTAGCAAATCCACCACAACAGTTGTGTTTTTATGAATTCATTATTGTCTGAGCCTCGGGAGCTGAAATTGCTAAACCCTAGATTTCAGTGAGGGAACTAAATGGCGCAGAGTTTGGTGATGGGAGGCAGGTCAGTAGTTCAAATCCTGGTCAGGTTGGTAGTGTTTGAAAGCTGTTAGTGTCTAGTGCCATGTCTGTGCATGAAGCGAGGTCTTCATCTGTCCCTCTGTTTCCTCGCAGACTGGTTTGTGTTTTCCAGACCTCTCATCCACTAGCTTCCCTGGACTGTTTTTCAGGCCTGAGAGGGACTTACTGCCACATCTTAGCTCTCTGTTGCTGTGGATTCCCTACCCCTTTCCTTCCTCATCCTACCTCTGTAAACCGTGAAGTATTATCTGAACAAGTAAGAAGAGCTAACTTTTAAAATACTTTCTCCTCCCTGTTGTGGACAGTGTATGTCCCTCTCTATCTAAAGCACCTGGCACACTGTGACCAGCTTAGCAGCGACGAACAGGAAGCTTCTGCCCTTGTCGTTGGATTGGAGTGAGGGAAGATGATGTCTATGTACTACTTAATCCTAAACTTCATCCTGAGCTCACTACATGCTGCAGCAAGAGTGTGGGGGGAAAAAAAAAGACTGCTAAAATTCCTATTTCTGTCTCTCAGGACAAGAAGCTGTCTTTTTCTGGTGTAAAATAGTGTCATCAGTCCTAGAGATAGGTTGCCTTTCTACAGCATAAAATTTTACGCATGTCTAAACTAAACGTCAGTTACAAAGATTTACCTGCCACAGCTATGTAAAATATTGTTCCTTCCAGAAGTGGCTGTGTTTTCAGTAGGGTTAAATTCACCAGCACAAAACCCGTCTTATATCTTGGTGCTGTGAGCACCAAGCAGGGGCCTGATCCTTTTTGCAGCATTCAGTAAAGGTGGCTTTTTTTTTTTTTTTTAACCTGTGCCGCTGTTCTGTTGTGACCTTTTAGGCTTTCGAATGTTCTGTCCGCTTCTTTCCAAGCTGCATGAGAATAGTCTGCCTGCATTCTCCAGGAGAAATAACTGTTTTGTTAGTAACCACAACCAACTTACTCAGGTTCTACATTTAGCTCATCTGCTGAAAGCGTCAGATTGTTGTCATAGGCAGCTTGTCGGCAAAGGTTCAGCAGTCTCATGAATTCCCTCCAGAAAAAGAGAGAATGGTCCCCAAGAAAACAAAATTGTAAACAAAGTTCCTGAAACCATGGATTGACAACAGAATGCATTTTCATTTAGGCTGGCTACATATAGGATTCTGTTACAGAGGACACATCCTTGACTTTTTCACAGAAGGAGATAACACACAAGGATTTGGAATACAGGCTATAAAAGCAGACAGCGAAGATATAATGCACCTTAAAGTAGATAAATCTGTGAAAGAGTATGTGGAATTTAAAATCAATGTATTACATTTTAAATATAATAGTATTTTATGAATATTTTGAAAACTAGATATGGAGTTTTTTTCTTGTTTCATCAACTTTTTCTTGGCCAATTGTAGATATTGGCCTTGGCTGTGAAGATTTCCAAATTCAATGGAGTTTTTTTTCTGGTTTGTTTTTAAATAAAATCTCAGGTAGTGTTTACGTGGATCAGAAGTGAGGTGGCTAAACAGGTTACTATTTACTGTGCAGAGAGACTATCGTTGCGATATCTAGCTGCTGAATGAATGACTTCATGGTATGTGTTGGGTTTGAACAGCAGACAGTCTAAGCCCTTGCTTCAGATCGCAGAGTTGAATCCTGGAATGCTCAGTTCAACTCCCTGTGCTTTTGAGGTAGGTAAAGGGAGGGCAGTAGAGTTCGTTACATGTTCATCTTTCAGCTAAATCCGAAAAGCCCAAGCTTGTAAGTTTTGCTTCAAATTAAGAAAAACGGACAGGTATTTTCTAAAGTCTTGGGATAAAACATCATTCTGTGGTCTTTCCTCCTGTCCTGCCCTCTCCTAGCTCTGGCAGTTCGTGTTCCGTTCCTCAGCTCCATGGCTTCTGCTCACTGCGGTGGAAGTACCAGGATTTATTGGTGTTTAAGAGGCAGTTCTTCAGTCCTGGCTTTAGCAGTCTTGATACAAATGAGCATGTTTGAATGAATAGCATACGGGTATGGACGAGGGTTGCCGGTCAGCTGGAAGTTTAGATTCCTTGAAGTGTTATGGAAATACTCAGCACCAGTCTTTGAAATGAGTTGGGGAGAACTGTTGGGGTTTAGAGCGGCACATTCAGGCCTGACTTTGGGGCAGGGATGGGAGGGAAGAGACTTGTCAGGCCCCAGCTGCTCTGTGCCAGGTGTTCAATGAGCAAGAGCTGCTTAGCGCTGCTAGCCCGTCAGCCTCCTTTTCTGGAAGAGAATAAGGTGTGCTTACCTGGTGCTGGTTAGGAGAGTACTGAGGCTCAGCTGTGATCTGCCGCACTTGCCCTCTGCTACTCATTCCAGTCCGCAGGACCGGCGGGAGGTAAGTCGTGCCAGGGCTGGCGCGGCAGGACGGGCAGCGTCGTGCTCCCTCCGGGAGAGGGGCCGGGCTGGGCCCAGTGGTAGGGTGGTGGTTCTGCCGGCCGGGGCCTCGAAGAGAGGTAGACCTGGCAGGAGACAGCTCTTTGGTTTCCTGTATTGAACACGCTTCAGGTGTGGCACTGTCAAGTGGTATTGTCAAAGCAATTGTTGCTGTGACAGTTCTCAGTCAATATGTGATTGCATTTGTGAGCATAGTGTGACTTTTAGGAACGACTGGTGACTTGCTTCTAGAGATACTTTTTTTATTTTTTTTTGTTGTTTGTTTTTGTTTTTTCCTCCAAGGTGCCTATGGATGAATTTAGTTCATGTTTTTCTTGGGGAGTTTAATGTGAGATGTTCTGTACCATCCAATAGCACAAACAAGTTCACAATAGAAGGAAGGTCACGGTGCTACTGAAAGGCTCAATCCTTGTTATGCACCATCTATTCAAAACAATGTCTGCTAGAGAGGGCTTGAAAAATTGGTCCAACACCAATGAACCAGATGACTGACAGTGCTCCTGGTGCTTTGGGTGATGTAGGAGAGATCTGGCAGCAGTGATACAACGGAGCAAGTCCCTGATACCAGCCAGCATCAACACCCAGCTTTTGGGAGAGCAGAAGGTGATGGGACTCCTGCCAGGTTATGTTACTGAAAAGCTAGCATTTGTAATCGGTACCAGGAATATGTCTTTGCATTTCCTTTGTAGTGCTTTCATCTCCAAGCACTCTAATTGCATGGATAGAGAGACTCCCTCACAGATACTGAACGACGTTCACAAAACACTTCCTGACTTTTTTGTTAGCCACTTCTAAGAGCTATAAGATCACTTGATCTGTTTTCCTCAGACAAGATTGTGATCAACAGTGGAAGTTGTATCTGAATCCCTGGACCACCAGCTCCGCCACACTTCTGTTTTGGAATATTGTTCTTGCAGTCAAATGCCTCCCCACCCACCCCCAGAACTGACCAAATGTTTGTGCTTCATTATTTCTGTGCCTTACAAATTTCTATGCCTACAAATCCCTGTGGATTGGGCACTCAAGTGGAATTTTTTGACAGACTTCTAGGCCTCCAGTTTGGACACTGACGAATCTGTAGTTGTAACGTAACCTGGTTCAATGGGTTTCTGTAGGCTGTGATATGGTGTGGAAGGGGCTGGTAATGTAAATGCTGTAATGTCGTATGAAAGCCACATTTTCAGTGCTTGCTTGATAATAGGAAGGGTTTGCAATTCTTCGCTTTTTCTGCTTGCTGAGTCCTTTCTGTCCTGCTCAGTTCCTTCTGTGCTGTAACTGTTTGTGTCATTCCTTTTAGGATTCAGAAGGAGGTCTCTATGTGTGCATGAACACGTTTCTGGGATTTGGAAGGGAACACATTGAAAGGCATTACCGGAAAACAGGACAGTGTGTATATTTGCATCTGAAACGACATGTGATAGAGGTGAGACTTGTGGCTTCCTAACTAACTAGCCTGGCAGTTCCTGGGTCTCTTGCTTGTTTAGGTAACACATTTTAGTCATAGACTAAATCTTGAATGACAGAAGTGAACATGTTCAGATTTGGGGCTGGATATCAAATTCAGGTGCTTGGATCCCAAACTTTCCTATAGTTTCAGTTTGAAGATGAATCACAAGCCCCAGAGAGTCGATCTTAAAGGCAGCTTGTTGCCCAAAGATGCATGTAGTTGCCTGACTTCTGCTGTTCTTTCACTACACTCTTCTACATATTACATACATACTATATGTGTATTACATACATATTGTGGGTAACTAAATGCTTTTCAGAAACCTGCCTTTGAAGTGTAGAATGACTGGTTTGGGCTCAGATTTGTCTGGAAGCTTCTGAGAATTTTTTTTAATGAATTTTCAGCTTAGGGTGACACGACTTCTTTTCATCCTAAGATTTTTATGTAATTAAATCATGAGCCTTAATCCTGAGCTGGCCTGTGATCTAAAGCTTAGCTTAAATTAATGCTGGTTCCCAGAGCTCGCACACTGCTGTTGTTCAGTCCTACACCCACACACGTATGGATGTGTACATACAAACATCCTGTTCGCTATTCTTCTGTAATATCGCTGCATATCAACGGTAATTAATAGCCAGTGCTCTATAACATCTGTTTTTGTGTGGTTTGTCTTCAAAGGGCTGTTGATGACTTCTGACGGAGCTATATGGAAGGCACTGGGTTTGCTTATAGCTCAGTCTCTCTGTCTCTATTGGCCAGTTAGAGGGCCTAAAGTAGCTGTTTTGAGGGAGGTAGAATATTTCACTTTTCTCATTCTACAGCAATGTTTTCCCTGGGTGATGAAGGCCCTGAGTTATGTAAAATGCTCTGACTGCTTATTTTATTTCCTGCAGATAACTGTTCATATTTTATCAGAATTTTAGTGAGGCATGTCTCCCATGTGGAGATTGTTAAGGATGTTTGTTATACTTTAGAATTGTCCTTCCCTGTAAGGCTGATAGCTACATTTTCCTTCACACTGTTAACTGTGAGTTTATGGACAGCCTAGTCTAGTTTTAGCAACAGTTCTTCTGAGTGAATTTTGCACTCTTGAAATCTGATGACTAGAGACAGGTGGGCAGAAGTTCTGTCAGCATTCCTGGTATGTAACTTTCTTCCAGCACGTGACCAGGGAATTTTCAATATTAAGGTAAACTGGGGTTAAAATGAGACCTCAAATTCCTTTCCTGGATAAGGATTTGGCTGAAGAACTTCAAAGGGGAGAAATAAATATACTGATTGTTGTTCAATGTTGCATACATCTTCAATTGAACTAGTTCAGAGGTTCCTATTTTTCTCCTTGTGAATCGTGGTGTAGCAGAGGGGCCTGGTATCTGTGTTTGAAGGTGGTGACACACTGGCACACTGGATCATGTGGTAGGAAACGGTGTTTGACTATACCATACAAGTGAAGACTGTGTCATAAATGGGATTTCTCATATGTTAGCTGTGGATTTTGTTTACCACGACTGTTTGATTCTTATGTGCTATGCATGTTTTCCTTTGAGCAAAGTGAGACGTCAGGCCTTCACCGGAACAATTTATGAACTGTCTGGCACATGCTGTGTTGTGGTTTTGTTTTTTAAGCCAAGCTTTTGATGGTGTGTGATACAGTAAAGCCAAAGGCATTGCTTGTACTATCTTAAGATTCTTTTAGGGAGACTACTATTCTTGCCTGTGGTTTCCCTTGGCATCATCCTTGCAGAATGTACTGCATTGCTGCAGAAATCCTCGTTTGCTTCCAAAAGTGTTTGGAATAAGTATCAGTCATGTATCTTGTCACAATTCAATTAGAAAACAAAGGTCAGGTCTTTAGCCTATTGGCTTAAGTAGAGGTAGAATATCTGCCTGTGGCAGATCAGCAGCAGATATATCTGATGATTTTTTTTTTAACTAAATCAACAAAGTCTATTTTTTTCTTTTTTTTTTTTTTTCCTCCAGAATTTCACTTTTCAGAATTTTGAAACTAGCAACTCTTCTGCAGTGTATGACAGTTGCATAGGACTGCCTGGGTACTACTCAGCGCGGGGCAGAGCTTTAGCTTGGTGCTATAGCAATATCTCAGCCCTATTGAAAACACTGGGCAGAGAAGCAGGAAATTTCTTAAAGTGATGGGTTTCTGGATATTATTCAGTGACAGTACTGTTACAAAAAAAATAGCAATGGTGCGGTTAAAGGAAATGCGGAATAGGCCAACTGACACTTTGTATAAGAAACAACACAAACAATTTAATGCCACCGTTGATGTGCTTGGACTCCCATTCGCTGGGATCACATCTGTTGGAAGACAAAGTTGTTTTTTGAATGGGGAACATTTTCAGTAATTTCTGACAGGTGGAGAAGCAAAGTCAAATGTTGTCAGGTTCTGAGTTTTTCAGGAGTATTGATCATCAGCAATTCCAGTTTAGATGTAATCAGCAGTCTGGAAAAAATCAAGCTGAAGTATTAAATATTAGACTGGCAGTGATAGAAACACTCCATTTGAATTCTTCCTCTTTGAAATCTCTAGTCTTAATGATTTTCACAACATCCCACTTGGAGGCATCAGAATTCAAATGGAGCTTTCCAGTATTGGAAACAACATTTCTTAGTTCTGAAGCTATGATCCTGTGCATATGTGTAGTATGTTCATAATATATTTATAATCAGGTTATCCTGTATCTTGCTGCTGCTTTTATAAAATAGATTTAGATTCTTGGCTACTCCCTTTCCACTTGTTAAATGCCAGTAATATGAAGAAAAAAATGCTCTGCTTGTTATTTTTACTTCATTGAGGAATTTCTTTTTTAAATTTATTTCTTTAAATGCTGGAGTTGCATCACTGACTCCCTCTCCCTAAGGCTCGTATATATGGATAATATGTTTTGTTCTTAAGTGCAGCCAAAGACTGTTAGTTGGTATCTTGTCTTTCTAGGAATGGAAAAATTTTCTGTGCTGTACAGGACCTAACTGATGATTCAAGCCTTTGCTTTGGTTAAAGCTTTATTTAAATGGTGAAGGGAACCACCCAAAATATGCAACCCTTTCACCTACCGACGCGCGGAAAGCAAACACAAGCTTTCTCTAGGCTGACAGGTTCTTGGCTGGTTTCTGTCCACCTGTTGCATCCCAATAGTATTTAATAAATAAATAAGTAAAGAAGTAACCTAACAACCTCACCAATTACACTAACATTATACACTACATAATACAGCATGTTGGCTTTATGGCCACAGAGGCTTGTTTGATTTAATTTGATTTTGTTTAATGGTGCCTGTTAATGAGCAGCTTAAGAAGCAAGTGCATTAACTTACATGTTTCCTTAGCTACTAGCATTTTCCCCAGTAGTCTGAGCATTTTTTGGACTGGGAAAGTAGTGCTTGAAACTGGATGTAATCCGGAAGTTACTATTCTCTGCTGTGGAGTTTAAATTTAAAAAAATAAAACAAAAACAAAAAACAAACAAACAAAAAACAAAAACACACACACGCAAAAAAACCCCACCTCCTAAACAATTGCTTGAGTGTTGTCAGATTTCCTCCATACTATCTAATACTGAGAGAGCATGGTGGTGACTTGGATTGATCTTAATGGAAGCAGTCTTAAATGCCAGAAAGGGCATTTTTTTCTAGATGAATAAAATTAGCTGAACTAATAATTCACAGCGAAGTGTTCATACTGGAATTAGTTATGAATGATTGAGTCTTCTATGCAGATAATATCTTTCTTCCCTTCTCTAATTCAGCTTTAGTCGTTCAGAAATACTGGAGAGGATTTAGTGTTGAGAGGTCCAGGTGATGCTAGATGTCCCTGTCTTGTTGACAGGACAGCAGTCACCCATGCTGACTGTGAGACATGCTGTGCTTAACTGCTAACAGAGCAAAATAGGAAGGATTCAGATGGCGGCTTTCTCGCTCCATGAGAGTGGTAAGCAATGCTGAGTTGTCCCATTGTCAGAGGTGAATGAAGAAAACTTGCATTCTTGCTGAACAAGGGCTATGGTTTAATAGAAGGACCATAAACAAATATATGCGTGTCAGAAATGATGATGGTATAGGATTGTTGCTGATTTACTGTTGTTTCACTCGATGAATTTGTAATTGTTTCTTTCTCTTTCCAGAAGGTACCAGGGGCATCTGGTGGAGCTTTACCAAAAAGGAGGAATGCTAAGCTATTTTTAGGTATTGTGCACAGCTGCTTTCACACAGTCCTTTCCTGACCCTATCTGCATGTGTACTTAGGTTCTGTCCACCATTGTGTCTGGCTTGGGGGCTCCTAATGGGTTTTCTTTTTCTGTTTTTTTTTCTTTTTCTTTTTTTTCCCCTCCCCATTCTGGCTTAGTTTTTAAAGGTGGCCCAGACAAGTAAGTAATTCTTAGCAATTCTGGTGCATATTTGATGATAGGTATACACATACATGAATGAAACATTTTAATCTAAAGTAGCCCCTTGACTGTGGTCAAACAGCCTAGGGTTTGATAGGCATTTTGGACCAACTCTGTCCATTCTCTCTCCGTGATATACACCTAACACACTTTTCTTAAAATGTTTATCTGTACTGTTTAGATACAACGTACTGTTTAGATACAACGTACTGTNATTCTCTCTCCGTGATATACACCTAACACACTTTTCTTAAAATGTTTATCTGTACTGTTTAGATACAACATACTGTTTAGATACAACATACTGTTTAGATACAACATACTGTTTAGATACAACATACTGTTTAGACACAACATGGCCTCAGCATAGCATTTTTCTGCTCAGCAGCTGTTCATAGGAAGGGTTGTTTATGTTTCAAAAAAGCTGTTACACAGGTAAATGCTCTTAAGTGATTGTTGTGGTTTCTCCTGTAATAAATGCTGTAGTACATATATCATGAGCATCTTTTACTAATTCTTGTTCCATTACATCCACAATTACATCCCCTTGCTTCATGGAAACCAGTTTTCTTGCCACGTCCCTTTCATTAAAAACATGTCTTTTTTGATATCCTTTGATTTGGATTACCCAGAAAACCTGAGGGCCCCATAAATATGGATGAGGGGAATTTGATGCAATGCCTATATTCTCCCTCCTCCCACTACTTGTGGTACTCTCCTGTTTCATCTATTATTTATTCTCTCTGTAGTAATAGGAAATAGTGAATTTTTCTTCTGGTAGTGAAGAGGTTAAATGTTTTCATTACAATTGCCAGCTCTTACAAGTGGAAACAATAGCATGGCCTCCCGTTAGAATTGCTTTGATCTGTGGAATGTGTCCCTAAGAGGCCTTTGCAGATTATGATCGATTAAATTGTTGTTAATGTCTGGAGGAAGTTTTGCAAGGAGGGCTTAGAGAGCAAAAAAGTCTTAATGAGAGTCGTAAACAAATGAAACTTCTTTTGTAGGAAAAGGCTATTACGTTGACGATGCCATTTACAGTCAGTTTACGTTGAAAATAATGTTTGTCACTGGATGACTATAAAATGATTGGTTCAGAAACAAAGCTGCCTGCAATGCAACAATGGTTGTACAGTGTTAGAAATGTAAGTGTAAAGAAGAGGTGCAAAAACACAGTCAAACTTTATTCTTGCTGATGTACTGCATAACTTTTTGAGGCTCCTGTCACTGCGGTATGTTGGCACACAGTGTACATGGCGTAGTGTCTCTAATGTGCCAAGTTGGAGGAGTCCTTAAATTCCATCCTTGTGCACAAGCGTTGTTGTTCCCATTGAGTAGATCTGGTGCAGCAATTCCAACTGTCTTGGTCCCGGTGAACTTTTGAAGGCAGTGCAGTTTCACTGGGGTGGATTTAGCCCACTCAACTATCACTTTTTTTCAGTGATTCTGGAATCTAATGTGCTTGTGAATGTATCTCATCTTGTCTGTGATTGTACTCAGTCCTCTTTGCAGCCCCTGCTGCCTGGGAGTAAAGTTGTATCAACTCTCTGCTCTGATTGTTGAGATGGTACTTCTATGCATCCAAATGCTTTGTATCCACTTCCTTGGCTTTGCAGATTTTTTTTTTTTTTTGCCATACTTAAAAGAACAAAGAATTATTCCTGTCCTTGTTCATAGGACATTTCATTTCTGAGGAAATAAAAGCACAAAGACGTCAGCTAGTTTGATCATTTTGCATGTGACAGCAGCAGAGCTGGTTAGCAAAATTTGGCATCTTTTCGCTTAACCCATCATCTTCCTCACTGGTTTGGAGCTGCCAGTCTTCTCATCTTAACAGAATGTTTCAGTTTTTTCTTATTGTGGCCTTGGACGCTTGTGATAGAGATTTGCACCAAAGAGGCTATAATCAGCCTGTATATCTATATGTAGTTTGCCATTTACGGCTTAACCTGTGAGGCAGGGATAGACAATGCTCAATGGTAACTCTAACATCACTGTGTTTCTAGGTGTATCTGAGTAATTCCCTGACAGCCCAGAGAATTAAGCTTTGTGTACAAAGTCAATCCAGTTTTGGCATTTGTTGCATTGCTTCTAATAAGCCTCTTTGACGTAAGACTATTAAAGATATTAAACCCTTTTCAATCTCCTTAGTATTAGGAAAATGTTTTTTGGATGCTCATTGATTGCTTTCTAGCACTGCTGCTATCCAGCAAATGCAACAGAAACGCAGGCTGGGTGGGTCAATCTACTGGAAGCTTTATCTTCCCCTGAATGGTGAAAGATCCACAGCAAAGTGTCTGTGCATGCATTAGGTTTTTTGTTTGTTTCGTGTTTTTTCTTCTCTTGGAGAAGGCTGGAGGATGTTGGTTGTGGCAGTTCTGTGTGGTGGTCAGGAAGCATAACAATGTTGTGCATAAAAATATGTGCACTGCCTTTAATCTAGCTTGTTTAGGTATTGCTAGGCTGTGTGGATATGGTAATTTCAGCTCAGATGGTGCAAGCTGTCTGGGGATTTGGGGTGATATTTAAAGCAGACTGTCTACATCATGGTGCATGGACTAATATCCTCACTGCATTGGTATCCAGGCTAGCAAGTATGAATATGCTTTCTGTTTGTCAATATATGTATGTGGCTATCACAAAGAAGTTTTAGGTCCACTCTGTAAAGTCGAAAGAAATTAATTGGGATGAGGCAGTTGTTCCCCATGACTTCAGCAGCCTCTCAGATACGAAACTGCTGGACTGTTGTCTCTGGTATGTAACCTCCCACTTAAACTGGCCACAGTACAGTCAATGTGACACCAGCTTTGAGGGAGGAAAAAAAAAAAAGGCATAATGGGACCAGGAAAAGTATAGTTGCTAATTTTCATTTTTATATTAGCTAATCTGGAAGAAAAAGAAAGGATCGGAATTAATAGAAAGTTATATAAATATGACAGAAAAAAAACACTGTGGCTTTTCCAAAGCAAAGTAACGCTTATGGGTCTGCCAGAAGAGCTGGGGAGAGTCAGTCACTATATGAATAAGAGCAATTCGATTAACAGAATGTACTATGATCTTCCGTACCAGATATTAGTCAAAAGGGTGAATGGAATAAGAGGGAAGATCTTTGTATTGAAGGGGTTGGAGGCCGAGTTCTCACAGTAGAAAGTTATCAGCAGAGTCCTTAATAAAGTTCTAATTATGAAGAATTAATGTGATCGCAAATGATCTGGAAAGGGATTGAAAAGTGAGGAAACAGTGTGCTAGTTGATTTAAAATTAGGCAGATCAAATCTAAAAGTTATATTTAATGTGTTACTGCGTAACTAAACAGTAGAAGAAGTAAACGTTGAAAAATGCAAAGGAGACGGGAGAAGTGCTTTAACTGCACGTGCACAGCGATGTGGCCTAAATTAGCTATTGCTGTTCAGAAAGGCAGTACGGAGATGTGGCGTGGATGGTTCATGGAAAACAGCAGTGCAGTTACCAGCGGTTATCAAGTGAAAAACGAGGAGTGACAGTTTATATTTTGTTCTCTGTTATATTTTGGTTTATAAATCAGACGTGAACCTGTTTTGAACAGAGAAACCAGAGCTGCACGCAGAACCTCACCCTCTGCCCCCCTGCCCCAAAGCCAACCCCCCCTCCAGATACATAAACAAAAAACCAAGCAATTATACCTCCTAGTTTCTAGATATCTACGCTGAGGAGGGTATCACTGCATTTCTGCCTTGTTCTGGTACATTCTTCCTGGCCGTCTGTTGGCCCATGCCAGACACCGGGCTGTAGTCTAAACAGAGCTGGCAGAGTGGCGGTCATAAAATTTGTCCATAGACAGATGTCCTCTTCCAGATCAGTTACCAAAACAGTACCTGCCAGTGCAGCAAGTTGTGAGAGCTCTGTTTTGAGCAAAGTCAGGGCTAACGTAGACCATCAATTAAAACAGTTTTGAAATACTCAAATGAACAGCTCTGTCTGCAGATCTGTGAGGACAGTAATTGCTGATGAGAGGAGCCTCACTGGGGAGGAGAATCCACACACAGCTGGTCTCAGAGAAGGTGCTGGGAAGGAAGAGCACACTTCCACTGAGGGAGTCTGGGAGAACATATAAACTTGCTGAGCTTCTCCTGCCTGGCACCTGCCTACAAACAGCAGTGGTTATACTTAAAGCTCGGGTTATTCGTAAGAGTGGCCATGCTGGGTTTGACCGCGGCTCCACTTTAGTTCTCCGATTTCTTATAGCAGCCAGTAGCAGAACCCTGTTTTCAGTAAGGATGTTTTTGTTTTGTAAGCTTCGAAAGAGGACTTTAACCACTAGTGGTTTAAGTTTATGTTTACATAAGTAAGCACATATACAGTATATACAAATCTATGAATGGAAAAAAAAATTGTGATTTAGGAACATTTCAGTGTGTCCTGACAATATTTTTAAATTTTAGCTCAGTAAAAGTGCACCAGCACCCCAGCAGTAACAGTGAAACTGATCAGACCGTGACTGAAGCTGTTGCTTTCTGGCTTGAGTTAAGTACAGAATGGTGAGCAAATACCTTACGCTGATCAAGTCTTAATAGTCTGCTGTTTTAGGTGGAACTGTGGAAATTAGGCTAGATTAACAAAGGCTAATGGTGCTAGCAAAATTGTTCAGAATTTTAATTTTGGTGGGTGAGCTTTTCTTGTTTAACTCATGACTATACCAGAAATCTGAAGGGTGAGGTCTATATCTAGCAATAAGAATGGTATAGTAATGCTTTGGAGATGTAGCAAGCAATGTGAATGTGATTTTTACATACAGTGAATAATGCAAATGATCCTAGTAGAAAGTTTTGCTTTTCCTTTTCCCATAAAGGAGAATGCTATGGCTGTAAAACATATCTATTGTTTTTCTTTTGTTTCTTCTTTTTTAAATAACTCATCTGAGGTTGGTGTTTCAGATGTGCTTGAAGACAAATGAACTGAATAGCTTGTAGTTTGCAAAGTGCTGCTGCAATTCATTATTATTTAGAAGCTTCAGGAAGAAATTACTTGATTTAAAAATTTAGTCCTCCACTGCCAAGTCGATATGAATTTATCCATTGCTTTCAGCAAGAGCAGGGTCAAGCCTAGGTTCATAAGATGTCTTTCTAGGGTTTCAAAATTAATTGCAGCCTCATTTGTCAACATCCTCATTCAATTTTCACATTTGTGTTCCCTTTCATACACATACAGACACATCCATATGCACAGGATATCCTGTTTGGAGGTCCTGCCTGGAATCTCCTTATGCCCCTATAATTAGTGCAGCCAGTTGGTAACTTGTCTAAATGTGATCTGGGCATGTCCACTCCTTCCCCTCCAGTGGGTTGGTTTACAGTACTCTGTCTTCCACCTCCAGCTGCTGTTTTCAGTCAGTCCAGCAGCAATGCATTTCTCACTGTCACTAAAATGATGCCTGTGAGCTGGAGTAAATTTACTCTATTGATGGTTTGCCCAAAATAACGACGTCAGTTGAGCCTCTGTTTTAACATGTCTGTTATTTTGCTTTCCCTGTTGTCCTGGCCTCCCAACACAACACTTGTGACCTATGGGCACTTTGTTTTAGTGACCGAGGGTCTCTGGCTGAGCACTGTAAAGCTGTTAGTCTGCTAGAAGGGGAATGTGGTCATGTGGACATTCACCACCAAGTTATCAGTTCTTTAAAAAGATTACGTACTGGCTGGTTGTCATATGGCGGTCTTAGAACTGGAGTAAGCCCTTTATTGCCCAGAGAGTCTTCTATGCACACTGCATCTTGGAAGATCATCCTTGTCCAAGAAACAGCCTTGTATGAAGTATAGTATTTGAAAGTTCATCCTATTCAGTGCCTTTATTGTTACAGTAACTTTTAGTCAAATATGCTCAATTTGCAAGTAAACTTCTCCCACTCATCTTTCCAATAGTTATTCTTGTTCCTTTGTCAAATTCTGCACTAGTTTTAAAATTCGCATTTGAAACGTCCTAAGACTGTGCATGATGCCCAAAGGCTATGGGGTCAGCCTCACTTAGTGTAGGCTCCGTTGCTGTCTAATGTAATAGTCATCTGTTTTTGTTATATCTAAGCTTATGCTTTCTTAGTTACGTTGACCTTTGTGTAGACGCAGAAAATATGATGTAGGTAGAACTTCTTACCAAAGTTAACAAATGTGACTGTCCACATGCAACCCAAGATTTGAAAACATGAGTAGTGATTTGGGGGTTTTCAGCTTGACATCATTAAGGGGCCTGTCCGACAGTCAACATAAGGGATTAATTTATGAAGTCATGTGCTTTATCAAGAGCTTTGAGTGTATGACCTTGGAAGTCCATTCCACCCTTATGTACTGGCTGTGAACACTGAGGAACTGTCTTCAGAGTAACAGTTGCCAAAAATCATTGGTGGTCCTTGTAATCCTTATTCAGAAGTAGTAGATGAGTGGAATGGAAGTGTACCAGCTTTACATGGTCACCATTAAAAGTGGAATTGCAAGTTAAATCCTCATGTTTTTTTCTGAAATTGTTATGATGCTGTGTGTGTCTTTAAAATAAGAAGTGTGATGCTGCCACATTGGTGTGTCAGACATCCAGAATGCCATGCTGACAGGGCATCATGTTTTGCTTTTCTAGTAATGTGAATGGTATGAAGCCTGAAAAGGTAAAAAGGAACTTTCTTTCTCTTCCCCTTGCACACAAAAGGCCAATGCTCCTAAGTATGTGATGTCCTTAGATGGCAGAGGATGATTGCTAATAGGATACTCAGTCTTTCATCTCTGGATCCCTAGTTCAAATGCAGGTCAGGTCAGTAGCAGTAAGGTTGCTGCTGTCTGCCTGTTGTTTGGCTTGTGAGATGAGCTGAAGTGTGTGTCTGAATTTTGAACCCAGACAGCCGTATCATTTCTGTTTCTATATAGCGGATTGTAAATACTATGAACTGTTAATGTCAGTATCATAAAGAAATGAAAATACCAGCAGGCCTTACATGTGTCTGGAGATAACAGTTACTGGCTGATGTGAGCTGTCCTCAGGTTCCCTCTGGTGGCTGAGTGAAGCGTGTGGGACTGCAAGTCCTGGAAGAAGTGTGTGCTGCCTTTAAACCTGTCTGAGCATACGCCAAGTCCTCTTCTCTGAGGAATCTGCGCAGGCTGAAACCTTTGTTGTATTTAGGAGGTGGTCAGTCCTTTTTTTTTTTTTTGCCATGCTGGCCACAATCAAATTTCTGGGCATTACGCAGAATTTATCTGTGATGTGTTGCCATATGGATCATCAGCTTGGAGATACTCAGTTTCTTTGCTTTGTAGAGAAAAAGAGCTTACAGTTGCAGACTGCATCTGTTGAGAGTCTCTCTTTTATCAAAACACAAGACTGTAGTACAAACTGTGAAAGAAGCCCACAGTAAAGGAAGGTTGGTGGTTATCTGTATTATGCTGCAGTAAGGGATAAATTACACTTGCTTTTAGCTGTTCGAGGCTAGGGAGGAGATGTGGGAATACTTCCTGCCATGGACATCTTCATGTTGTGTTTCAGCTGGATCTGTGATCTGGAAAATATGGGGTGCTGAAACAGAGATGCGTTATTCCTGCCCAGCAATTTAGGCATAGCTAGTGTGACCTGGTCTCACATTGTGTAGTGTTTCAGGATCCTGGGTGAAGTGCACAGCAGTATTACATGCTGATTTTGTCCAAAATGAACAGAGTTTTTTTAACTGCTTCCCAGAATGAGGTGTCTGCAATGGTACGCTGCTTGGAGAGGGGACAGATCAACTGTGATTGTGAGTGGGGATCAGATTAGGATGGAAATTTTGGTCCTCGGCTCATCCTCTTGCAGGATGGTGAGATTTCAGTTTAGATCAGGATTTTACAAACATTTTTAACCAGAAGCTACTGAGGGTGTCAGCTTCTAGGCTGATGCTAGGCAGGCAATACTTCATAGTGGTACCCCTGCCACAGTTCAGGAACCTCAATCCTGGGACAATCTCCTAACATTCCCCATCTTGTTTTCCAGATCTAGAGACAAACAGTGAACTGAACGGTGATGACTTTGAATATGAAGATGAAGCAAAACTTGTTATATTTCCTGATCACTATGAAATCTCATTACCAAACATAGAAGAGTTACCAGCACTGGTCAGTGAGTGTGTGCAGCTGGTGATAGGAATTTTCTCCTGCTTCAGTTTTTATATCAAGATGGTGTTTTGTTTTCTTATGTATGGTGCTTGTTTTTACATAAAGATCTTTCTTAACCAGCTATAATAGAGAGGCAGGCATTTTAAAAGTCTGCTTTGTGTTTGTTTCTTGGATTTTCTTTTACCTCCTGTATTCCTTCCCTTATTGTGATGCCAGCTTGTCCCAGGGAAGTTCACGTATTACATGTTGTACTTACTCTCCTGCTAAAGTAGTAACTGCAATCCAGAAGAATACTTGCATATTTAAGCATATAAATAGTCTTACTGATACCCAGTTCAATATGTGGTTAGCAACTGGGCTGGATATCAAGTTCTCACCAGTCACTGAACCATGTTAGGTTTTGAATTTGATCTTTCTTTGTCTTTCAGGTGACGATAGCTTGTGATGCACTCCTCAGTGCAAAATCGCCCTACAGGAAGCAGGACCCTGACTCCTGGGAAGAAGAGCTACAAGCATCTAAACACGCCAAAACACTTGTACAGTTAGACAATGGTGTTAGAATTCCCCCCAGGTAAGGGTAGCAAGGTTTGTTCTTTCTAGGCTGTCTAATGCAGTCCAGAGTAAAAAACTAAAGACAGTAACTCAGCCAACAATTCTCTTGCACAGCTCCTGGCTAGGTGTATATGTTTAGTTTGACCTACCATAACTGGGAATACAGAGCTGCTTACTTATTTCTGCCATTTCTTCCTTGTTTCTCTTGCAGTGGTTGGAAGTGCTCAAAATGTGACCTGCGGGAGAATCTGTGGCTAAACCTGACAGATGGTTCGGTGTTGTGTGGGAAGTGGTTCTTTGATGGCAGTGGAGGCAATGGACATGCAATGGAGCACTACAAGGAGACTGGGTATCCCTTGGCAGTGAAGTTGGGAACCATCACTCCTGATGGAGCAGGTCAGCCACCTGGCAGGTTCTGAGATGGGGTATCTCTTGTGCATGAAACTAACAGGGTAAATCTATTACCAAGTGGGTTTGTGCCTCCAGTGCAAATGTTTGACAGACGGATATGGAAAGGAAATCTGGTGAGTCTGTGAATCTTGGTCAGTTTGAGGAGAATGACACACTCCATTTGGAGAAAGCCCTTGCATTTTTTTTAATCTGTTCTTCTCCTGTTTTATGTTTGATGTAAATAGTATTTTGGTTTTGTACAATAGTAGATTAATAATAGGGAAGAATGGTGTTGTTTTGAAATGGCATAGACCTAAGAAACAGTATTTTTAGTTCTGCTAAGTTTGCTGTGTAGTGTAGGGAAAATGGTTCAGTCTTACATAATGTAGAAACAATAACAGAGTAATGACTTTAAAGTTAGAAAAGTCCATTCTTATCAACATGTATTTTTTTTATTTACTGGGAAGTGTGTTATTTTTCTGCATTGATTCAGTAACATTTTGTTTGGTGTAATGAGCACTCATCTTTATGGGACTGCTGTGATGCTTGTTTGTAAAAAGCCTGATGATCTTGGGAGGGGGAAAAAGCTATAGGAGTATCCTTGTTTGCATATTCTGAGTGTGGCATTCTGCAGTGTTGCTGTGGAGAGGGTTATGGTATGCAAGGATTAGAGTAAAAACATGAGAAGCTGAAAAAGTCATAAGCAAAGAGATCCTTTGCTGCAGCTGTAAGGAGAAATCAAAAAAGAAGAACAGATAGCATAATTATGTTTGTGTTTTAGTGCTGATGGCCATTTGTATGAAAAACAGCTTTTTAGAGCAGCAACCCCTCATTTATTTATCTATTTACACATGTCAGTTGAGAATTTTTTGTCTTTAAGTCCTATTCAGTTTCAGGGAAAGGAGACTGTAGTCAGATTCAACCAGCTGTGCCACAGAAAGACTGAGCAAAATTCATTGTCTTCTCTCCCAGATAGAATATTGTTTCCTTGGGTGAACCTGGTCTTGGACAATTGCTATCTGAATCTCTCAAGTATAGAAGGTGGTTAGGATTTTCCTGGATGTAGGTTTCAACTGCATCTACAAAATAAACAAATTCTCTGGTGTTCCAATGTTTTTTTTGTTTTGTTTTTGTTTTGTTTTTTGGCATCTTTACCAGCAGTACTTTCCTACAGCTGCTGTACTTCTGCCTCCCACTGATCAGCTGCTTCCTCTCTCATGTGGCCTTTGGGATAACAAAGGACAGGCTGTCATGTTTCCCTCCGAATGAGGGGCAGCAGCTGTTCACCACAGACCTTCGTTCTTCTGGATGATATTAACTTGGTGTCCCTATAGAAAAGACTTCCCTCCCCCAAACTTCCTTGCTTCCTTTTCAGTAATTATTCTCTCTCTGATCTATATTGCACTGCTCATCATAACCTCTCTATAGGGATGACAGACGAGCTACAGGAAGGAGGCCCTGTGGCTGATTGTGACGCAAAATCTGTCTGGTTTCTGCTTCCCTGGGCTGGAGGTGAAGATGTAATGATAGAGGAGTAATAAGTGTTGGTCACTCTGCTGACATAACTTAATCCTTTTTCACACCAGAAAGGAGGAGAAAGAGGCGGTGCCAGTACTCCACTTATACCTACCCTACTCGTACACAGAGGAAGCAGAGGAAAGCTCCTTGTCTCTTCTTGGGAAATCTGCTTTGCATAAATTGTGAGGGATTTCTGGGGCATTAGCCCTGTTTTGTAGCATTCTGTCAACAAGCAGATCTGGGATCAGTTTAGAAATTGAACAAAACTTCTGTCTTCTACCCTAGGACCTTGGACAGGATGCAGAAGTCAAAAAATTTGCTTCTCTAGGCTGAGTACTTCTTGGCAGACTGTGCTACCTGCTACCTGTCTCGACAATGTCATTAGGTTTGATTTGAAGTGTTTTGTGAGGTTACAGGTTTGAAACTGCTCTGAGGACTGGAATAGATATTCGGCAATGGGAGGCCGTATCTGACAGGTTCTAGAATGAGTCGCTTTGTGGATGCCAGTCTCAGTAATTGTCAGATACTTCTCTGGGGGATCCTGTGCAACTTGTTTCTTCATGGACCGTTGCCTGTTATCCTTTAAGTAGAAAAAGTGATGCCTATACAGCCAGAACAGGCATAAATCTTGAGCTGGAGAAGAAAAGGAAGTACAGGTAGCATTGTCACTTTTCTTTTCTTACTGTAATACAAATAATAATGATTATTCTCCATTTAATGTTTTGTGGTGCCTATCTCAGATTTTTCTTGTTTTCTTGCTTTATTTTTTTTTTTTCTTGTATTTGCTCTCTTCTTTCCCTTTCTTACTCTGACATCAGCTTTTGTGTGTCACATTTGCTGGCTTGTATGCAGACTTTTGTAGGAGAGCACTACAGACCTGTGTTTGGGGGCTCTCATCTTCTTTCTTTATTTTGCTGCTCTGTTGATTTTTTGAAATAAGTGAATTCTTTCTCTCTCTCATGAATTTAAGATGGCTACACAGCAGAAGGTACTAAAGTATATGAGACAGGCTGGGCCTGAGTGAACATTAATGTCATGTGTTTCATTGCTGCTGCTCTGGGTCAGTAGTCCCAGATGGCTGCTCTCTCTTCATTCACTAGAAATGAGGAAAAACAAAATCAAAGCTTCCATGTTGCAAGCAGTCACCCAAGATCAGTTGATGTGTAATCTCACTCAGACAGGTGTTTGAGCTTTGCAGGATCTTTTGGCTGTGCTGTGACCTCGCCTGAAGACTACGGGAATGCTGTGATCTCTTGTGTGTGGATGAAGTGTCGTGTCTTCTGGGCACGCTTGCTACCATGCAGTGGAATTCCAGCAGATGGGCAGCTACAGCCCCATGCATGCCAGAGGGTCATGAGGACCAATGTTAATAGAGGGTCTGATGGCTAATCAGCAGATGGCAGCGCGACTCAAAACCACCATTCCTTGCTTTGAGACAGTTAATGTTTTTCATGGGGCTGGCAAATTCTTAAGTTGCATTTAGATCTTAGAATGGTGGCTAACCCTCAACCTATCATTTCAGCTTGAGTTTCCTGCTAGCAGTCTTCAAGGAGACTGCCTTCTTTTTAAAATCTTACACACGTGATAGGCTGAGGCAAAGCCAAGGTCTGTAGTTGCCAGGAGAAGGCAGGATAATGACCCTTCAGAAGTAGTATTTGTGCTGTGACCAGCCTTTATCTGAATTCCTGCTCTCTCCTCCCAGGTTTATTTCTGATTTCTTCTGGTTCAGATTTCTCTGTCAGCCTGGATCTAGCCACATGGGGCAAGGTCACTGTGAGAAACTGCTGGCTGACAAGGACACTTGGCTGAGAGAAATGCAGGCAGACTGGCAGAGGGATTCTGGGGTCTGGTGTGAGTAGAGACCAGAGCAGGGAAGTACTCATGCACTACAGAGGAAGAGGGTAGAGAGGAGAAAAGATGGAAGGCCTGTTCAAGTCTTTCTAGTAGGTGTCTAGTAATGCATATCCTTATATGATGCCTGCAGCTTTACTGTTATTTGTTCAAGTAGGTGGAAACTCAGCTTCATTACAAGTCTTGCTTGGTAAACACTAAAAATGAGGTTTTATCTCCATTTTGTCCCTCTGTTGAATTTATTAAACTTGATTTTGTAATGAAAATATCACTAGACATATTGCTTCTCTCCTCAGTTTGAACTTTGCCCTTCCAAAATGTTTATGGGCTATAAGGACCTATTTTAGAGCTAGCACTGAAATTTAGATCTCTCATACAATAAAGCAAGACACCCCAATAATGAAATCAGCCTTTCTCCCTAACCACAAGATTAATCTTCCAAGTCCAATCCAAGTTATTTCTAATACAGAATTTCTCAGTTTTTCCTGCATCTCCGCGGGAAAAGGAAATAGTTGGCTCCACATACTCACATTTTTAATATGTTCAGCTGTATCTAGTAGCTCCACAAAAAGTCAGAATCTCTTGCTGCCATGTTCAAAATGTAGACTGGCTATATGTCTGAGAATTTTGTGTGCCCTGTCCCTTCTTTTCCATACAGGTTTCTTTACTTATTTTGGGGGGGAAATACTGTAATGGCTATAAATATTCTTAGGTTTTAACACCGTGAGGACATGTCATTTATTCTCAGCAGAATAGTTGAGGTAATTGTGTTGAAAACATTTAAGACATTTACTAAGCTATGTGAGTCTATATGCATACATTTTTCTGTTGGTCCTAACCAAACCCTGAGAATATGAAAAAGGCATCTTGTCAAGGCACTCCTGTACTGAGAATGCAATGTTGGTAAACAAAGAGAAGGGATAACATTTGATACAATCTGTTTCTCTTTGCTTTTGTAGATGTCTATTCCTTTGATGAAGAGGAGCCGGTTTTAGATCCGCACATAGCAAAGCATTTGGCGCACTTTGGGATTGATATGCTGCAGATGCAAATGGTAGGAAATTCGTCTAGTATTTAATTTCTTGTTTACTCTTCTAGCTGGGAGCGTTGATAAACTGAAGAATGATACCTGTAGCTTATATTTGTGTCACTGCTTCAGACTGTTATGATAATATTTAGTTTTATAAAGTTCAGTCCGCCAGTCCGTGTTCTATTTCTGAGGTCTGAGATGAGTGAATCATTATTCTCAAATCTGAAAATTGCCTTCCAAAAGAGTTACTTTGTAGTCAGCAGTTTGTCACTTCTCATTATGTACCATTTTCCTTCAAGATGAAAGTTCTCATTCAATTAGATAATAATATCTTGAATATTTAATTACAGCGACTGAAGGAAAGCCTATTAGATGTGTAAGCAGATGAAAATCTTAACCAAAAATAAACTAAGCAACGGATAAGTAAAATGTGATTGAAAGGTTCTTTATGTAAAGCTATAAATTTCAGTCCAGGTCTTGTTAATGCATACATTTAAAAAATTAAAAAATACATACTTTCACTCAAATGTAGAAGGCAGTATGGATTATGGTGTGGTATACTAGAAAGGGAGTGAGGCAAACAGGATCCTGTTCCTGAGCCTGTTGCTGGCAGTAGAGAACTCCTTTTACTAATTTGTATCTCGATGGATGTTGATTCCAGTTCTATTTAAATGATCAACGAAGTCAATGGAATACGGATATAAGGACAGGCATTTTTATTTTTCACTCAATTGCAGAGCCTAGTGTGACTGCCTAATTTCCTGAACATGAAACTGTTACAAATGAACAAACCTTATACTGATTAATGTATTTCATTGTCCAAGTAGAGAGAAAACTAAAAATAAACTATAAAACAGTAGAGAAGAGTTAAACCAGTTTCAAAAGCCTTCATGTGACTAATAAATGATATTTTTATTATACTGATTTCCTTGCCAATATTATGAATAAAAAGTCTCTTTTATTCAGTGGTCTTTCTGGAAAACCTGTTTTATTTAGCAACCTTCAAAACTTAGGTATAGTCTCAGCTGTTGCAAAGGCTTCACCTCCTGTCCTCAGACCAGCCTGTAAGATTCTTAGTGAAGTGAGGGAGTAGTGCTGGCAGTAAATGACAGTGTAGTGACCTGTACCTACAAACTGAAAGCTGAGTTGTAAATGGGAGAACCTTCAACATCACAAACTTTGGCTTCTCCCATTTACCTGAAGACGAGAGTTCTTGGAACTGCAGCTTTTCATTTGGTTTGCTTGCTGGACCAGCTTCAGCAGCAGCAACAGCTATGCCTGGCCATTAGAAATGGAGTATGAAACCTGAAAACATGCAGTGTTTTTATACTGAGGCTTGAGGTAACAGCTCTGAGAGAAGTGGAGACTGAAGGCACAACGAGAAACATTCAAAGAGCCAGTGGTCTGTAGTAAAGATCTGAGAGGTATATTGGATAAACAGGCTGCTAGACTTCTAACCCCGATCTATTCCCCTACATAAGTTACCTCCCTTTTCCTGTTGATTTGGCTCTTCTTTTCTAGAATAGATCACGAAGTTGATGGTGATGACAGCAACAGTGTAATAGTTGCAGAAGTTAAAAGGCAAAAAAAAAAAATTTCTTGTTGCTTTCAGACAGAGAATGGTCTAAGAGATAATGATATAAAACCAAGAGTCTCTGAATGGGAAGTGATTCAGGAAGCTGGTGTGAAACTCAAGCCCATGTATGGCCCAGGATATACTGGCATGAAGAACCTGGGAAATAGCTGCTACCTCAATGCTGTCATGCAAACCATTTTCAGCATCCCAGAGTTCCAGCGAGCGTAAGTAGCTCCAAGCTAGCTCTTGTTACTAGCTGTTGCATTCCCCAATCTCTTGTTTTTCTGCACAGAATGGTATCTTACTGTCTTATGTGCAAACAGGTCTTTCAGTGGCCACTTAGAGGATTTAGTGATATAATTGTTCTATTCCAGAAAAGGTTGGAAACCTAAACCCAATTTGCCTTTGAAATTGGAACTTGCTTTGGTTTCAGTGGTGGGAAATCATATGCTACCTTGTAAATTTGATTGCTCTGTCTCTACTTATATATATACACACATATATACGTATCTCTGTCTTACTATCACCAGTGTCACATCAGGGCGTTTGTTCTTTTTTTTCTTTTTTATCTTGTACTGGCCCATGCATTCTATTGGTACAGTGTAATTTGTGCAAAAAGCTGTACTGGTACAAACGTGTTAGTATTGATCCATGCTAAAGTTAAACAATGTACCTTTTGCATACAGGCATGACTAAGAAGAGGGAAACTGATAGAGTTAGAGGCATTTTTTTGTTAAAATTCTTATTAAAAAATCTCATTTCGTGTAAAGTGTAGTGTGAGCATATTCTTCCACTGAATAACTAAGAGTAAAATAACAAAAACGTTTTTGTTTGGGTCTGCCTGTCATCCATCATAAGCACAACAAAGGAATATGAAATACTCCTGATCAATCAAAACTGAACGCATCACTCCAAGGAGAGAAGCCTTTATATAAAGAAATAAGTAAAGAAATAAAGAAATAAAGTACAGTCTATGGTTTGCAATAAAATTCAGGGTGTGTTTTCATTCCAGAGCTGTAGTAATGCGTGTTCTAGAAATAAGGCTTTTAGATTTTGGAACACCTCCTACGTTTTCAAGTAGCAACTGCCTTCTGGAGAAGAAGAAGGAGAAAACTTGTGTGTGTTTATGTTGTTAGCCATATGGAGTACAGTCTGTAGATTAATTGACAGCTTTTCTATCTCAATTTTTTTTTAAATGTCAGAATTGGTTTTCCACAGCATGGTCCTTGGAGTTACCTGAAGCATATAATATTAACAAAGCAGTGGAGATCTTTGACGAAAGATGGACCAGACAGAAATTAGATATGTTCTTTCAGTGTGGCCCTACCTATGTAGCCTGTTATTTTATCTGTTTTCAAGTGAAGCAATAGTCAGGTAGCATGCTACTAAATGCTTTGCTTTTCAACAAACTGGCTACAACATTATGTACTTCAGTGCTTATTGTCAGGAGTTAGCGTTTGTTTCTATGAGGAAACTCAACAGAAACATGATTTTACATGTTTAGGTCCTGATTTAAACAAACAAACAAACAAAAACCTAGGAATTTATTTGGCAGTGTTGGTCAGGAGTAGGAAGTACATTGTTTCTCTGGTTTTGAGCAACACCATCCAGCAGCTATTTCATGATCAAGGAATAGAATGTAAATTCTGGATGAACAACAGTGCTGTACCCTTTCTCTCTAGCTAGAAGCTTCTAAGCAAAACTTAAATGTCCATTTCCTAATTTCTTTACTACTATTTTTCCATGATAGAAGCATTCACCAGGGATACATTAAGTCATTTCCATGATGCAAAATTTGACTTGCTAGCACAGAGGGAGCTTGCAGATGTATCACTGCTGAGGACTGAGTATCTGTTCGTGTATCTCTGAGTAAATCTGGCTGTGATATTAGAATGTTTCTGCTTTGTTCTTGCTGCCCAGGTATGTGGGAAACCTTCCAAGAATATTTGACTACTCTCCTCTTGATCCAACACAAGATTTCAACACTCAGATGTAAGTGACACTTTTCAATGATTTACTTTGTCAATTTAAATAGAATATGAATAATTTAATGGCAGGGCAGAAGAGCATGTCTGCATGGGTTTGAAAGTGAGACATGGCACGCGGTAGTGTGTGAAGACTTGCCTGCTTAATTATAGATAATGTTTTCTCAGGGGGTTAAAGACAGTATATTTCTTTTTTCCTTGGAAGAAAATCTTCTTTTCTGTTTGTTTTCTCATGTGTTTGTTTTCCCCATTTTCTTCCCTACAGGGCTAAATTGGGACATGGCCTCCTTTCAGGCCAGTACTCTAAGCCACCCATGAAATCTGAGCTTATTGAACAGGTGATGAAAGAAGAACACAAGGTATTTGACTAAGCTTGTGCAGCCTGGTAACTAGGTAAAAGTGATACCCTGAGAAAAGGGAACAGGTGCTGGGCATTGGAGAACATGGGTGGATCCAGCACGGGATGCTTAGCAAGGTGGAATGAGCAGGATTCTAGTCAGGAATATATTAGTCAGGGACTATTTGTGCAAAGCGTTAAAGCAACCATTGCTTCTGCTAACAAGTATTCTGCTGCTCCAGTGATGAGTGCAAACGTTCATAGAGCTTACATTTATCTTTTCTGAGGAACAAAAAATGTTATTTAGAGAGTCCAGAGTATTTAGAAGAAAACTAATCCCCCTCTAAATTGCAGAAAGAAGGATAAAGAGCTAAAGAGTTGTTTCTGAGAAGTGTCTGACAATATTCCACCTGATTTCAGGAGAAGCTGTCTATGTAATGTAAGATTTAGTGGTGCTGGAGGTTTTCATGTATGTGAGGGAGGTGCCATGCAGAGCTATGTCTACTGAGGCTTGGTACAAGTATTTCATGGCACAGACATTGTCTGTGGAAGTGGGATCTATCCTGGAAACACAACAGTAGCTGCAGTTTTGGATATAAATTGAAACTGTAACTGCTGGACAACCTGGGGAGAAATAAATAAATAAATAGATCCTGATTTATAGTAATTCATGATAAAAAAGAATTTGGAATCAACTTTCTGAGAATTGACAGTTTCATAACAAAGGTATACTGAGGGCAAGTACTGTATAACTGATGTGGCAGACGCAGAGGAGAGAGCAACCAGAGGAAGAAATAACCCTTTTCCCCATGTTTATGTAATAAAGAATTTTATTTCTCTGTCATAATAAGTGTTACCAGTGGGGGAAACTGTCCTTTTATTTTTACTGTAATTTACAGTGATTTTGCAGCAAAACAAGTATTCAGCTCACTATATCTGGCTGATACCTAGATTCAAGAATTTGTTGGTTGTAACTGTTGGTTCTGTAATCTTCATATTACCTCTGTGGTGCTCTTTGACAACGTGGAAGTTTCTTGTTTTCTTATGCTGCAAAAATCATCAAGGCATGTGCTGGCACAGTAGCATCCATACACCTATATCTGTGTATGCTTTTTCATTCAGCAATGAGTACTTTCACTCTCACAGTCATCAGAAAGCCTCCTCATGTTCTTTTTCTGGCAGTCTTTTGATTTTTAGCAGTAAGGATAATTTTTGACCAAGGCCTGACTGGTTTATTTGTGTCAACAAGGTTCATGGGCATTGCATGATTCATTGTTTAATCTTTATACTTCTTCCTACTTTTGTGAAGAAAAGCTGTCAGCAGCTTAGTGGTGAGCTGGAAAAGTTTCTTCTCTTTTTCCTAGTTAGTCTAAATTTCCCTCAGCGTTTGGAGAGCGAGAATAACATCAGTTCAGATTTTGCCTCTTTGTTCGAACTCTGCTGCTTTTGGATTTGTCTTTTTTCCCTACAATCCTTCAATTAACAACTGCCTTGAGCAAAATGTTAGTTATTTGGTCAGTGTTATATACCCAAGTGAATCTGTTGATGTTTAGATTTATTCTACTATTCAAGCTATCTACTTTGAAACGTCTTGTTTAGAGTAACGCTAGGAAAACTGTGCCTGAAATGTGTTTCCATCCCTGCCAATTGTGTTCCTCTCTTATTGTGATTCCAAGCAGCACATGGAGTCACATCACAGACTCCACAGACGGGATATTTAGAAACAAAATGTCAGCTAACAGCCAATAGTGAAAATACTACCTATAGGAAAGAGCTTTCTTTATGGAGAAAAAGCTCTCTTACCATGTTGTATTTTCATAGGCGGTAGAAGTCATGCATGCTTCTGTCACAGAAGCATGGTGGTGGTTTCCATGGAAATAGATATTTTCTTCTACCTTCATCTATCAGTTATTGATGCAGGAATTTCTTCTAAAATAAGAATGCCAGGGAGGTTCTGGACAAAGATGGAACATCTGGTGCACAGTAGTTTGCAGGATTTGAAAGCCTCATGTCTC
>VXAL01000801.1:35560-78120 GCA_013399475.1 Chauna torquata | reverse complement strand
TGTCTCCTGAGCAATTGCTTTGTACTGTAGATATTCACTCTTTTGGAGTAACCAATAAATGTGGCTTATGTTTCCTTTAAATAAAGTGAAAATCTATCAGCATATCACTGTGACTAAATAGTGGAATAGATTTCAACAAACTCCTCACCTTAAATTCTATATACTGATGGACCTGCTTTGCTAAATGCTTACAGGATATGAATGAGGAATTACGTGCTGGAGGTTCAGGACCTGATCTCTTAGAATAAACCTATATCTCCATGTTTAGCCCAGCAGTCACTCCTACAATGAGATGTTGAGAAATTTTTAATGACGGACAGTATAAATGTCTGTCAGATAGTTAGTAGTAGCCATGTATTGGCATTTAGGAATACTTGTATTGTTCATAAGTTTGGTTTAATAAAATTGTAGCTACCTGCATCAGATGAGTTCCTTATCAAGCAAATCATAGCATGTAGTAGGCTTGGAAACAGCTTTTACTCCTTTTATTCTTTGTACTGAAGAATTATTTAGAAAAAATGAAGTATAGGTATCTTTTCTGTTCCCTCATTCTAGGCATACAAAACTGGGTTTTGTGGATTTGGGGGTGTTTCCCTGCCCTGCTAGCTTTCCCCAGAAATACTGGTATACGTATAGATTGTGTTTTCTCATCCAGAGAGCAGTACCAACATTCATAATAAACTAATAGGATAAGATTTTACGCCCTCAACATCTTCAAGTGCTTCTGTTTTGTGTCTATAAAATCAATTATTCATTTTATTTTTATTCTTTTACTGTTTTTGCCTCCTACATGCAAAGAAGTTCACTTGCTTCTGAGTCTTTGGAATTCATCCAAAGTTTCTGGGAGTTGTTGCCTGTAAAAGCGTTCATGTGAGATCTGCATTGGTCCAGCACAGTCTATATTTAGCTAAACTGTTTTGCAACTGTTGATGGGGAAAGTATGCCAGGTATTCTATAAATATTCGTGGTTCTGGGGAGCGAAAATCTTCTTTTTGCCACAGGAGCTTTGTCTGGGAATGGTAGCCGCTTGGACTCACTTTAACGTAAAAACAGGTTGAAAGCCTAAATGGTCATCAACTAGGACTTGATTTTCTGTTTAGAGCTCTGCCATTTCTTCTGTTACTTTTCTTGCCCTTGAGGTGGAAAGGGTTGAGAGCGCAAGATCCTCTTCTAGAGACTGTCACATGTGGCATGTTTCTCTTCTCCCTGCTCAAATGGCTGAGTGAAGGTATATAGATGGAAACAAGGCTTAAGTCCAAACTCATTGCATTACGCATCAAGGCAAATGTGCCACCTTGCAGTATTCTTGCTTTCAGCATTGAAAAAGCCTGATATATAGTAATTTGAGCTCTTTCATGTGTTTCTCTCCCCAGTCCTGACTTTGAAAGGCAGTTGAGGACACAAAAGTGATATATAACCCATGATTCAGAAATCTATAGAACTTCTCTCTGTTCAAGCAGTACCAAGACCCTTTCTCATTATGGGAGCCTCTAACTAGCATCTTAGCCTAATGAGTTTGCTGGTATGTTGCCAGAAACTGAAAAAGCATAATTGAGAATCTGCTTCTGATTTCAGTGAGTTCTAGGGCTATCTTACCCTGTTGAAACCAAGAATAAAATTTTTCTCTTAGTGTGTGCTTTGTGTGTCTCCCATTTCAAGCTGCTTTTTCTATTTTTATATCAGGATGATAGTGCAACTGTATTAAAGACTGAGGTTGGCTGAATATTTAACAACCTCTAACATGTCCTAAAGGCAATGTTTTTGCTTGGACTGTCTTGAAATTTATTTGGTCTTATGGAGAATGAGGGCGAATCTGAGTAAAAGATTCTGACCCTTTTGAAAGTGTTATTTAAAAGGGATAATAGCTAATGTCTTCTTGAGGATGCAATTTCAGGGGAAAATGGCTTCTCGGAGTGGTATAGAGAGTACGAAAGTCAAAATGAGGAATCTCTTAGCAGCTAGAGATTTTCAGATTTGGGGCAGTTTCCTGCTAGTGTAACTGAATGGCCAAAGGCAGTATGTTCCTGGTCCTTCAATGTGACCAACACCTGCAAATTGCAAATTCATATCTGTGCTTGGCAACCCATCTGAGAATTCATCCTACATGCATTAGTTGCTCTCTGCTTCATTCTGTAGAGATCTCTGGAGAGATTTTGTCCCGAGTAAAGCTGCTAGCTGGTATGTCAAAGTGCTTCAGTGCCCACATAGCTTTAAGTGAAACAGGGGTCTGAAAACAGTGTAGACTTTTAGCCATTCTGAAAACTACTAACCTTTAACAAACCTTCAGTAACCTCTTTTAACTTGCAAATGCCATAGAAAAATCAGATTGAGTGAATGCTGCAGGAAATATCAGAAAACATACTCTAAAACCCCCAAATATTTCAGGACCCTTTTCATTTTTATTAAAATGGAACTCCAGATGAAACTGGAGTTATTGTTTCTGCAGTGACAGGAATGGGCCAAAAATAGAACTAGTGGAGTGGTTTTGGGGTATTTGGTCCAAGAATGAACAAAAATTCTTCTTTAAAAGGTTTCTTTTGTTTATTTCTAGCCTCAACACAATGGAATATCTCCCCGAATGTTTAAGGCTTTTATAAGTAAAGGCCACCCAGAATTTTCCTCTAATAGACAACAAGATGCACAGGAGTTTTTCCTACATCTCATAAATCTAGTAGAGGTGAGAAAATCTGAATGACTACTTCTTTTCTGTGGTTGTAATAGACAATGAGGACTAAGTTGTTATATGAATAGCTCATTTTTTTTTGATATACTGTTTATAGCATTGGGTATGTAGCAATGTGTTTTGGTTCAGAAAAAATTTTTTCTTTAATTCTCCCTTCTCATACTTAAGACTCTTGCATGACCATACACAGGGCCAGTGCTGCAAGAGATACAGAAAGGTCAAGCATCATTGAGCAAGCTGTAAGATTTTTAAACATATGTGTCTGTCCTTAAATTGCTGTTCATTTTATGATTACATGCTATCCATTTGTTTACAATATCAAAGTCTGTCTTGGAATATTAATGAATTAGGTGGTATTATTATTATTACAAATTTCTGTCTGCACTGGGAGCAAACTAATCACTGTGTCCAACTCCTTCACAAATCCCAGCTGTATGTCATTGAGTCATTATGGGAGGAAAGACTCCCCTGATGAAGGCAGCATGAATATTTGTCAATTGAGTATTTCTGTTTAAAACGTTCATTCTACTGAGCTCCAGCTCAATGCTATGTGTAAAAGAACAGTACTGTGAATATTAACTCTGTCTTTCTGAAAAGGAAATTTACAAAGACATCCAATTTTGATTTAAAGCAT
Source organism: Chauna torquata (assembly GCA_013399475.1). Lineage (NCBI taxonomy): Eukaryota > Metazoa > Chordata > Aves > Anseriformes > Anhimidae > Chauna > Chauna torquata. Next base: position 74,803 of record VXAL01000801.1, on the reverse strand, counting down.
TTCTTTCTTTTCCATCCTTCCTCCCTTGTTTTTCGATTTTCCCCAAGAGTCAAAGGTCTTTATTCATGTGTTAGTCTAGATGAAGCTATTCACATTTGCATGCATAATGTGTTAGTCTAGATGAAGTTATTCACATTTGCGTGCATAATGTTCCACATCCCAGAACACATTACTTGTTATAAGTTGGTTAGAAGACATTTTTCTGGTTTTTTCCTTTTTTTTTCCTGATAACAGATATTAACATAAACAATAAAGAGGAGGATATATTATTTGTATGACATTTTTGTCTGGATAATGAACTACAAGTTGCTTGTTCTGTTTCAGTGCAGATTCAGAGTGGTAGGAACGATTCTTTTTGATGAAAGGATGTTCCATGTTTTCAATCTTTTTTATAACCTGCCACCTTCCTACCTTCTTCTGTTCACCTTGACTCAGTCAGATTCATTGGGTGCATACCCTGCAGGTTACCACGCGTAGAAAGATATTGCTGTATATGCAGACATTGTGGACTTCTCTGTGGGTGCGAGAGTTCTGGTTCTGCATGCGATAGAATGCAAGCTGAGCTGTCAGGTCTGGGTGCAACATTGGTGTCTTTGTGCTTGCCATAAAACAGCCAGCAGTCTTTGGGTTCTTTGGTCATCCAAGAGATAATCATTGAAATGAACTTTATGAATGAATTTAATATTCCTTTATGAACTTTATGAATGAATTAATATTCCTTTCAGAGGAACCCTGTAGGTTCAGAAAACCCCAGTGATGTTTTCCGGTTCCTGGTGGAAGAACGCACACAATGCTGCCAGTCCAGAAAGGTCCGCTACACGGAGAGGGTGGACTATATCATGCAGTTACCTGTTGCCATGGAGGCAGCAACAAACAAAGGTAAAGAAAGAAACAGGTCCATTGACTGACCTTCTGGTGACTCTCTCAACTATGAATCATGCTATTGAGCCATGCAGAAGTTTTATCGGTAGGTAGGTTTTTGTATTTCTAAAACCTGCAAAAATAAGACTGCAGTGAGGCACATCATAACCACAACAATGTTCATTTAGCTTTCAGTGTCATGTGTATTTTTCAGATGAATTAATTGCGTATGAACTGAAGAGGCGAGAAGCTGAAGCTGCAAGGAGAGCTCCACCAGAGCTTGTCCGTGCCAAGATCCCATTTAGTGCATGTCTGCAGGCCTTTTCTGAACCAAATAATGTAGAGGACTTCTGGAGCAGTGCCCTTCAAGCAAAATCTGCAGGAGTTAAGTAAGTGTCTGCCTGACTAATAAAAACCTGTGCTCTGTGCTTACCTTCCTACCTGGACGTGATGGAGTGAGAAACAGACAAAGGCCTAATGGCTTTTGGGGTTGTATTAGTGTTGGGGCTCATAAACGTCATGTGCAGATCAAGCTTGCCAAGATCTGTAATGACCAACTGAGCAGGAAATAAGTTGTTCTCAACTGTCACTCCAAGACTTGACGCAAACTGGTTGTTAAGAGCTTGAATTTTAAATGCTTGAGGCTTAATTGTTTGCCCACATTTTAAAATTGGATCCCATATATTAGCTAGTGATAGAGCTCTGTACTGTGTGTTAAGAGACACCCTGGATCTCTGTGCTTAGTCTCTTGATGTCTTCATTTGACTAAAAATGCTGAAGGGCATTGTGTAGAGACAAAACAGGGTAAAAGCAAATGAAGGTTTTACTTCTTGTGTGAGAAAGTTCTTTAGATGGATGGAGGTCTTTGCATTTGTGAAATGCTATGCTGATAATGTTATTTTAATTACCTTATTACATTTATTGTGTGTGTTATTACATTTATTGTATGGCATTTCAACCCATCCACCTCAGCATGATACAGTGTTTGGTTGCATCTGTTAAGCTTGATTGCTGTTACTTATATGGGGCCATGGTACAAGATGGACATAAAAAAGAATGAACCTATCTTGTGTGTCTCTATTTAGGTAGATAAAAGAACCAAGAACTTCCTGGGCTTAGAAAGCATTGAGATGAAATAGGATAGGAGGCAGAGGACTGCAATTTTCAGGGGCAGAGTTTTTGATAAGAGACTAACTCTTGTTCTCAACAAGGTTCCATTTTTATATGTCAACAGCAAGGAGTGCTTGAAAAATGGGCTCTGCAACTGGTTTGCTGTGGCTAGGTACCTTCTATTTTTAGATCACTTAACATATCGATGCCTCATTGCTCTTTTAGTGTGCAGTTTCACTAATGACATTGTGTTGAAAACTGGGAGGCAAGTGCGAGTGGTAGAGAAAAATATAGCAGAAAGATGTGGAGGGTTCTCATTCTTTTTTTTTTTTTTTTGATCAAGGGTTAAACTTAGATCCTCCTCACCCCCTAGGTCTTTAAAAGCACTGAAAGATAAAGAAGAATTTGTTTAAAATTCAAAGTTTTCTGCTGCAGATAGTAAAGTTACTAAATTTGCAAGGTGGAAGCTAACAAGAATTTAGAAAGTAACTATTTATGGTATGGAAGGAAGTTTTCATTTATGACGTATTGACTGTATTTTCCCCAGAGTAAGGAGAATTAGAGGAAAGGATGTCACGTGTAAATGGAAGATAAGGGGAAAGTTGCGGGATGCTAAATGTGGGGAAAATGGGAGCATGGAGAAGGAGAATGGCAGCACATATAATGTTACATTTTGTTCAAGATTAAACATTTTCTCTTCATGAAGCGGGCAAAAATCAGATATCTGCTTAGACTCAAGAGTCATTCTCTATTTTGATAAGTATCATAACAGTTCAATAAGAATATAATGTTTTTATATAGAGCTTTTATATGAAAAACTCAGAATTACTTCTTTACCCAATGAAATGCTTTATAGGTGGACTGATATGTCATTGACAATGCAACTGTTGCGAGAAACAGAATGGAAAAAATGCAGATTTCATTGTTAGTCTATTTTGTCGAAACTATGCTTTAAGCACATGCCCTAAAGTTCTAGCCAATATGTCATTCAAAACTTATTTTCTGACATTCAACTTCAGAACTGCTTGAGTAAGCAAGTTTAATGTATTACTTTTAGTTGTTTCCTATATTCTTCCTACGAGCTGAATATCTACAAGGTTTTTGGCTGACATTCAGGATATAAATATATTCAAAGCTACTGTACTTCTTCACTGTACTTGAAAACTTAGTTTTCTGTGAAATTTAGGTTCTCATGTTGATAAAGTCTGCCACTATTCATCTCACTCAGGCCTAGAGTTACTTATCTCAGTGTGCATGAGGTACTAAAGTCTGCTGCTTTTGATTTTGTTGCCTTGCTTCACTGAACTGAGTTTTTTGTGCTTCCCAGGACTTCTCGTTTTGCTTCATTTCCTGAGTACTTAGTGGTGCAGATAAAGAAGTTCACCTTTGGCCTTGACTGGATACCCAAAAAGCTTGGTATGTGCCTTTTATACTTGACTTTTTCTCATTCTATCCAATATAACCTGTAAGATATATATGCTTTCCTCTATAATGAGGACGTGACTTCAGTCTCAGGTTTATACCGTGAAGATCCTAATTGAATCTTCTTTTCTTTTATGACAAATTAAACCGACCTATGTGAAGTTATCCTGGCTGTTTATTGGTTCTGTACCAGAGTCCCATCTCTGTAAGAGTCCCAGCTCTGAGGTCATTTTGCTGGATTCATAAGCTTAACGCATTTGTCTATTTTTGTAGATGTCTCTATAGACATGCCAGATTTCCTGGATATCAGCCACCTTCGGGCCATGGGTCTCCAGCCAGGAGAAGAGGAACTTCCAGACATCGCTCCTCCCATTATCATTCCTGATGATCCAAAAGGTACTGACTTATGTTCTCCTGACCCTTTCCATGAAAGAAAACTAGGGCCTGAAACTGTGTATCAGACCAAAGGGTATGTCAAAATTCAGCTCTCTAAAGGTTTTAATTTTGACTGTTACCTGCAGTTCCTTACCAAGGCCTATTCTTTTTTTTATCCTCTTGCTCAGCGGACTGACCTAGTTTTAGTGTGTTTGGGTGAGGAAACCTTATTTATAACAGAATACATTCTTGCTGAATTTGGTTTAGGTCAGCCATCAGGTATATTTCCTGCTGGTTTGCGGTACTAGTGACACTTCATTCTGAGTTATTAGGGAGACTACTGGGCAGAAACATCCCTGGTCTAATTCAAGGCAAAACATGAGGGATATAAGGATGAACATGCTTTGCTTGTATGAGTTCAACTGTTCCTATGACTTCAAAAAACATGGATATTTTTTCCCATATGAATCTACTTAGCCTTCATATAAGTCCCTCCTTTTTTTTCCCTTTCTCATTTTTCAGATCGTGTGATGAACCATTTCGTGGAGTGTATGTATCTCATTTTTCTGAGACTGGTATTTCAGCTGCTTAAAAAATTGCTATGCTTTTGATCAGTTAATGGCTTCTCTGTACACATAGAGATGCACGGAGCTTTGGACTGCCTGGTTCCTTTAAATAAGAAGCTGACTTCCATACTTGTTCAGCATTTGCTTGCATGTGTCCAGGACTCTTAAGAGTCTGTAGTAGCATCAGCATAGCCAGAATATGAGCTGCTGCTCTATCTGCAGTCATTTTGAATATGAAATCTGATGTACTTATGTGTAATAGAATACAACTGTTAAACGGATTGGAAGATGTTAACTCAGGTGCAATGTTTTATGATATTTTAACTTCAAATGTACAGCCATTTATTGGAAGAAAGACACTACTATTTTATGCCTATACCTTTATTTGTAGGAACTGGAGTATTTTTCAGGTTTAATCATTAAGTATATTTACATATATAAGATGAGATGCAGATTCTTTGGGCAGAGCCTTAAATTAACAACTGGCTGTTGAATGCCAAACAGCACCTCTCTAGGCTTGAAAGTTCCTTCATGTTTTATACCATCTCTTGCTAAAGAGAATATTTGGTTGCTACTTTCATTTATGAATCTGCTGTACTTCTAAATTAAAGTTGTTATGATTTTAGCAGAGACTTATTTCAGTTCTGATTTATAGTGTGAAGGATGTGGAACTGCTGTATGGAAAAAGGGCAAGCTGCTTCATGAAAGACCTCTTTGACTATTACTCTGCTAATTCTCAGACAGATGTAATAGTGTGCCTTCAACATCAAGTCCTTTCCAAATGGATCTTAATGAGAAGAGAAAAAACACGTATTTTAGTCATTTATTAGTCATGTAGATCTGTACTGCTCTAAGGAGTTTTGGATGATTATTTCACAATAAGTTTACATATTAAAAAAGAGGCTTTTTAAATTTTTTAAAGCTAAATAAAATTAAAAATTTAAAAAGTTTTTAACTTAATTGTGCAGTTAACATTGCTTTTTTTTTTTACTTTTGTGTGGCAATGGTGGTGTTCTGTGCTTCAGTGTTGGTATCAATGGTTATAAAAATGCATACTTCAACAATTTGTGTTTGAAAAGTAGCTGTAAAGCATGAGCAATAGCTGCTTTCATTTAGGGCAAAAAATCAGTAGTGCATGAGTAATGGCTTGCTGGAGTCTAAATTGAGTCTAAACTGTAATCTGTTGGTAAAGTATGATTTTTTTTTTTTTTTTTTTCTTTGCTTCATTGTTAGTAGTAAGGGATACAGATATCTGTGAGGTGTCTTTTTAATATTTACTGTGTTGGAAACTTACTTCTACCTGCAGTTATTTCTAACCAGGATGTTATCTGTGCTACTTCTAATAGTAACTTATTAATGAGAGAGAGAGAGAATATACCAAGAGGATCCTTGTAGTAGTGCTTTATAGTATCAGCACTGCTGTCAGAACAAATTGATTTTTCCATGTGTCTGCAGAGGCAGTGGCAGAAGTACTGCTCTAAGTTAAACGCCCCAGAAGAGACATGTCCAAGTGGTATGGTATGGGACCTTAAAAGAGAAGGGTACCACCTCTCCTGGGGAGAAGGACTAGCTGAGTTTCTGCAGGTGTTCAAAGCAAAACAGGCCTGAGCAGAAGCCAAGGACTCATCTGGAAGATGCGCTCATCAGCAGGATCTTGCAGTTCTGGGGGTCACAGCTGCTTGATCCTGGCTCCCTCTGGATTCTGATCTCAGCTGAAGCTGTCGGCCCCTGTCATTCAAAGATGAAGTTCAACTGGAGACTGCTAGATCCAGCAGCCATTGTTTCTCTTACTGCAAGATCCTGCCTCTGAGAGGTGATGGCTCTTGGCAGCCTTCTCTAGCTAAGCTCAGCACCTAACTTCTCCACCCCTTGAAATCCAGTGATGAGGTTTTTTTATAAGTGAAATCCTGTAGGAAAACGTCAAGGTTTAAGGACCTATGTAGATTAGTGAGACAAATGATTACCGGTAAGTCCATAATAAATACTATAATGCTTTGTACAAGTCTGTTTTCTAATGGGTATAGGTATATTGCAGTACTAAAACAAATCCTTGCAATATGTATTGTGATACGTGGCAGCATGATTAACAATAAGAAATACCGTACAATGGATTAAATGAGACTTTTATATTCTAGAAGGTCCTTTCTTGCAGCTCTAGATATTGATGAGTCTTCAGTTATGCAACTGGCAGAGATGGGTTTTCCTCTGGAAGCATGTCGGAAAGCTGTGTACTATACAGGCAACCTGGGTGCTGAAGTGGCTTTCAACTGGATCATTGCACATATGGAAGAACCAGGTTAGTGACCGGAAGGTATAAGTTAAACTCAACTCCTGGTTGTGTATTCTGGCAGTCAGTTGAAATTTCGTAATGTGTGACAGAGAACAACAGCCCCCTTCCCCAACCCAGGAAACCTGGAGGTGTGAGTGAATATTCCTAAGCTGCTCCTAGGATATGCAGGTCTTGACCATTATATGGCATACTCTGCATAGAAGAAGACAACAAGCCTAAGTTACACCAAAATTACTGTCTTCTGTCTTCACTGATGGTGTGGGCCAGCTCTGTTTTCCACCCTTTGGCTAGGTCTGTGCTGCAAAGGGGAAAGCTGACTTGTGATCAAGTGTAAGTACAGAGAGCCCTGTTGTCTGGATGCTTTTCTTCCATATCAATCTTCTCTAGCTCAGATTAGAGCATTCGTGCCGTACTTACAATCTGGGCTATCTGCTGATGGACAGCTGATGGGCTGCTAGATATTCTCCACTTCCTGTGTATCAACTGTGCAGAGTTTGATCCCATGATTCAGTACTGAGTATACCTGAGCACTCCCTTGCCAAGGAACTCCTGATTTGGTTAAGTTCCCGTTTCATTGTGGACTTTTGTGTTGCTTGTGTGAATGGGGAATGAGTTTTATTTGAGCTTAACCAACATATTTCAGCTGTGGAATCAGTTCATTTTACAACTGTATGTATATCAGCTGGGTTGTCTACAGTTCTAGTGTCGTCGTTGCTTCTATATCAGCCTTTGCTACTTCCCTGCAGTTGTTTCGCTTCTGTGATGTGCCAAGTTGTTCCAGCCTGGCCCATATGAGATTGTCCAGCGAGATATTTTGTGATGTGCATGTTCACCTTGTTGTTTTTAAGGCTTTCCGCACATCTAAGTCCCAACTGGGCAAGTGAGATAAACTGAATGTTGATTTCTGGGCTGCTTTTGAGATCTTGTTTGTTTGTGTGTATTGCTGACTTCCCAGTTCAGTGGGGCAAAAGAATGAACTGATGAATGTTTGTTTGTTCTAGACTTCGCTGAGCCACTGGTAGTACCTGCATTTGGAGGAGCTGCTTCCAGTGGAGCAGCTGGGTTAGGGGCTGTTGGGTTGGATAACCAACCTCCTGAAGAGATGGTTGCCATTATCATTTCCATGGGCTTCCAAAGAAACCTAGCAATTCAAGCGCTGAAGGCAACAGTGAGTTCCATATGTTATTGGTAGCACTTGGATTTCATTTGATATTATGTGCTTTGTACCTGTGCATGTTCAGATACTTGTGAAACATGCATATAAAAATCCAGTTAGTGGATGATGTGCATAGAAATCTTCTGGCGAAGTGTGGGATGCCTGACTTGGTTGGGTTAAAGTGGAGAAGGTGGTTAGTGTGCTTCATATAATGTTAAAATGTGGGCAAACCTCTGCTGAGAAACAATTGGAATGCCGAAAGACCATGCACTTTCATGATGGGAAACCAGGGACCACGGGAAATAATTGCAGGAGTATTTCTCTTCCATCTGTTAAGCTTCTGCAGAGTGTTTGTTAAATACTGTTCTCTATGGAGGTAGAGTATATATCTTGGAAATTTTCAGGGCTGTTGCACATGATCCTTATTTGGTTCAAAGGCCGATATATGAGTAGCATGATTCTAGAGAATGTTTTAAGGGCTGCTCTTCTTCTTGTTTGACTTACAGAACAATAATTTGGAGCGTGCACTGGAATGGATCTTCAGCCACGCTGAACTTGAGGAAGAGGGTGAGCCTGCTTTGGACATGATGGATATGGAGAACAATGCTAATGCGAATATCCTTGCAGAGACAGGATCAGAGGGACCCAGGATCAAAGATGGGCCTGGAAGTAAGTTCTCCAACATTTAGAGTTGGCTCTTGTGTTGTTGCGTCACACCTACACCATTCGTAGAGTTCCCTTCTATTTTGAAAGTACTTATGTTTTTGGATATGATCCAGACAGTTTACTTCTAATCCTGCTTCTGGTGCTAAGTTCTGTGGGCTGTGTTTGCTCACTAAACTTTCTCTGGACTCACTGAATAACCTGAGTCTCTAAGTTGCTTGTTGCCACAGTGTAAAAGTCTCTCCTGGCCTAGCTTTACTTTTTTGTCTGTTGCTGTAAGATAAAATGACAAAGAAAAGCTAGAATGTTGAAATCTTCAAAGGCTGAGCATCCCAAAGATAACACTGCTGTTGCAGACCACCTGAATTTCTGTCCTCCTGTAGTCTGATGGGGTGGGGTTGGGTGGGTGGGTTGATATAACCCCTTCAGCCAAGTTCCTTAATCTAAAGTGGCAGGCATAATTGGCATCCTGTATGTACTGCTTTGCTGTTTTCTTTTGGGTGATGTTTTTTTTCTTTGAGATCCTCAGTCATGCTACTGCTAAATAAACCAGAAGATGGAGCTAATGTACAGCAGTCAAAGTTGTGAAGTAGGCAAAAAACTATTTTAAGTGTAAAAGCACTAGAGTACAAAAGTTCAGTGGTTCTAAGATAACGCTATCACATAACATTTTTGAAGGGTCTTTAGCGACCTATTCTAATAAATGTTGTATGTTCTAAACGTGTCCCTCTGATCTTGGCTGTAATGGTCTTACGAAAAATATTAACAGCCAATTTGATTTTGTTTCTGTGTTTGCCTTTATTATATAAGACCATTCATTTCTTTGTTTCTAACATTATAAAGTCCAATCTTAAGTCTCGTGGAGACATGGGAAACATTGATTATCATTAGGTTAAAAAAAAAAAAAGATTTGGAATAATTATTTTTTGTGGTACTTAGCCTTTATAGACTGAGACCATTTACTGAGTGCCTGAAATCCTGATAACCAACATGATACTGTAAAATGGCTCCAGAAAGCCCTCTCCACCAAAATCCAGGCCTCTGTCCTTATGCAATATCCTGAAAGAAGGTACCCTTTTACTTTTGGTGGTAATCTGGGTGAATGGCATGAATGGGTGGGGAGCAAGACCAATGATGAGTTCCCCAGAGGCTCTAAGTATAAAATTGTCCTTTGTATTAAAGGAAGAGTTTTCTTTCCTGTCCTCTTTTTTATGGGCTGCTGAAATTTAGAAATTCTGTTTTCTGTTTGATTTATAAGGGATCTGTGATCACACTCATACATACACATAGAATGAATTCCATATCTAGCACTTTCTGTGGTGCTCTCTGTGAACTGGGAATGAATCTGCTGTTTTCTCTTTCCAGGGCTGTGATTACAGCCCTGCTGTACATGCACAGATGTATGTGGGTTTGGCTTGGATTGTTTTGATGTTTGACAGTGAATTTGAGCACTAGTTAAACTGAGCATATGCCGCCGTCTTAACAGAAACTGTGTCTGAGGACGCAGAGTCTGAGTTATTAGTGCTCAGGTGCTTCTCTAGGATTAGAAATAAAAAGTTTCCCCTAGATTCATATCGCAGTGCTAGCAATAAGACTTATGCTCTCATTTGTATTTGTTAAACAGGATACGAGCTGTTTGGGTTCATCAGCCACATGGGAACATCCACAATGAGTGGCCACTATGTTTGTCATCTCAAAAAAGAAGGAAGGTGAGTAGAATTGGGAGAGACACACAAGGGTGAGAAACATGCATCTGTTCAGAGCAGGATGTGTATTCATGACACACAAAACATGCATGTTATTACCATGTATACATTTCCCACAAAAGAGATGAAGTTTCTGATTTTGTTATAGATTATAGATGTGAAGAGTCAACTCCGATACTGCTGAGGTCTATGTTGAGATGTACCATAGGCTGTCCGTCCTTGCTATTCCAAATCTTTGTTCATCTGGGGGCATCAGTTCTGTACCTGACTTTGTTTATCTGAGCTTCCCCCAACTTCCTCTCCTTTCCCATCAATAGAAACCCATCATACCATGGGCTGATACTAGCACTAGTGTCACTAGTACTGTGGTACTGATCTTGGCTGTGGGTTTGATAAGCTCTTATTTTTTGGTATCGTAAATCCTTGATTTTCCTTCATTTAAACTGTAACTACACATTCCTCTGCACGTCTGTCTTCCTTTTCAGTTCCTGATGTTGCCAGTAAACCTGCTTTTGCTGTTTTCTCTGGTATTCTGTTCCTGTTGCAATGCATAAATTTAGATTTTAAGTTCTTTGAACTTTGGATCTGAGACATCCCTGATAAACTTGTGAATATTTTTATACACACAGAATGTAATCAATCTTGTTTTCATTTCAGATGGGTGATCTACAATGACTTTAGAGTCTGTGCATCAGAACGACCTCCCAAAGACCTGGGCTACATTTATTTTTACCACAGGATACCAAGTTAGGCCTCAAATCTATTATTACCTGGCCTTAAGAAGCCATAAGCCTTTTTAACCTGCCAAAAAAAGCATCCAAGAAAAAAAAAAATTTAAAACCAACAAAAGACCCCTAACCCTTGGACTACCAAAAAGCAAAGGAAAACATGGGATATTTATAGTTTATTTAAAAACAGTCGTTTGCCTTCTTAAGCGTTAGAGGGAAAATTTCTATCAGGTGATGTACAGTACCTTGTTTTAAATTTATACACCTAAAAGGATACCTTAAGACCATGCAGATTACTGGTGGAGTTTGCAGCTAGTATATGGAAAAAACAGAATTTTCAGAATTGGACAAAGCCAGACCAGTTCAGCCCAACTCCTGCGTGTTCAGTCCATGCATCCATTGAAGACCATGAAGAAATATTTGCATCTATGGTAACTGGGAGCCACTGTTTTCAACCAGAGTCCAGACTGCTTAAGGAAATCATAGCACATATAAAATTGGAGGGAGGGGGGGTGTGAGTGTTCTTCAACGCAAAATGTGTCTTATTTGAGATTATTTTCATTACAGTGAGAAAAGCCAGCTACGGTTATATCTGTTGGGATTCAGTCTTGTAATGTTTTGATGTGCATTTTCGATGCATAAGCCTAAGAAATTAATGGAGATTTCAGTGCCCAATACGTTTTCTGCCAAAGAGAAACAGTGGATTTTATTTTTACAGAGACAGGTTTCTTCATTGTCTCTCGATTGTTTGTTTTGCAAGTTCTTCCACCAGATTCAGGATTACAAGTGGACAAAAGAAGCAGTTCTTCTGACTATAAAATTAAATGGCATGCTCTCAGGAAAAGCAAGCCTATTATTTAATTATTTTTTCTTATGAAGGAGCTAAAGAAGGAGTTAATGTCCCATTATATTTATTTCAGGAAATTTGCATCTAGATCACTCACATTCCAGCTGAAATCAACTCCTTGACAAAGTACTTGCAGTGCAATTCTTCCTTCTGCTGAAGGTTGCTTAAATACTTGTTTCCATCCATGAGTGAGGGAAATTGCTTAGTAAAATTGCTAATATATTTATTTGCCCCTCCCACCCTTTAAAAAAACAAAAGCAATGTCTTGTCATGATGTTTCAGACTTCTTGAAACTTGCAAACACGCCAATAATCTGCTCTCTTCAACAGACATCTTCAAAAAAGGGGTTTTATATCTCTGGCAGGGATGAAGGGGTGGGTAGGTAGGGGCTGGCCTTTCCTGCCTTTTTTTTTGTTGTTGTTTTGTTTTGTGGTTTTTTTTTTTTTGGTGTTATTTCAGTTTGCGGCACAGGCAAGAATATATATGTGGGTTTTAAAATTGTAATTGAAAACATTTATTCTAGCAAAAAATACAATGGTGAATGATACTTTTTGTGATTCCTAAAAACTACCAAAGGTTCAGTATGTTAGCCACTGCTTAGAGAAGGTTGATGGAGTTGCCCCATATAATCTTATTGAGCCTTCAAAATAAATTGGAAGGGTCAAAAAAAAAAAAAATCCTCTTGACAGAGTGTGAGAGAGGCAGGGAGCTGTAATTATGTTTTCTCTTCAGTGCCTGCAAGTTTAATAGCCAAATTCATGCAGCTACAGAAGAGAACCCAAATTAAAAATCTGGGTATGAGTAGGGCATTTTATTTTTTTTCAGCATTTGGAGAAAAAAAATTCTCCTTCTGGTCATGCAGAGCCAAAAAAAGATATTTTGTTTGAGTCAGTTTCTGGTCTTAAGAAATGGTGAGAGAAATTCTAGTGCAATAATTCTGTAAATTGTAAATGGTGCCTAATTGCTGGGAAAGCTTCCCCCATTAAATGCCCCTACTGACACAAAAGAACGGCACTATAGCACATAAGTAAGTGGCTCCTGTGAGACTCAGCTGCTTTGTAATTATTGAGCTACCAGTTCTGGACAAAGTAAAACCTGCCAGCATTTTTTTTTACTCATTCGAGGTTTTGAGTATTTGTGTATTTCACTAGAAAATGCTAGGTGTGAAAATGGGATCAGATAATTATGCAGTGGCACATCTTCTATTTAAAGTGAAAGAACAAAACATCCATATCCATGTATCTATATTTGTGCTTTTTCATTCTGGCAGTGAAAAAAAGGACAAAGGTCTCTTTTTTTTTTTTTTTTGAAAGCCCAGTTATATCCCAAGGAAGTTCAACACAACAGCTTCCCTCTTGCCTCATGATCTTAAAGGGCTGTTTATAAGCTAACTAACAAGATCTGGTGACCATTACCTTTTTACGTAGAGACCCTGGGTAAGTAAAAACCAACGGAGTTGTTACCATGTTCGTTATTAAACTGGAAATGTGGCTGGTCTCATAGGATTGAGGATGGAGCTTGGACTCTTGCAAACCATTCGTCTGGTGCATCCTAAAACAGGAGCAGCTCTGGGGCTGATACTGGTTTCAGTTAATCTGAGGCGCACTTAGAAAGCTGGCAGGTGATAAACTGGAAGTGGTAAATGAGAGGGGAAGGCCGTTATGTGGCCGCGACAGGTGAGCGGTAGCACCTCAGCTTCTGAAGTTCTTTTCAGTTGAGCACTGTCATGTATTGCCTGCCCAAACTACCCAGCGGGTCAGAAGTGCGGGGAGCAATTTAAGCGAAAGGCTTACAGATTTGCTAAGACTTATTCTTCTCTTATCTCCCAAAGTAGAGGCTTCCCCCCTTTTCAAATGACTTATTTCAGTTTCGTGCTGGGATATCACGAGGAGCATCATGAATCTGGAGGCACAGGATGTAAACTCCTGGCTCTCCAGCGTAACATGGGGAAGAGGTGTATGTTTTTATTTTTATTTTTTTTTACCTCAGCATGCAAAAGCGACTAATTTATGAGGCTGGGATTGCTTTACATGCTGAAACTTGTATGCACTGTGGCCTCCATGCACAACCCGGGCAGTGGCAGATGCAGAAGCTCCGTGCGTCGGGTACTGTGATAGCTGTTGCAGGGGGACAGGCGTGCCGAGAGCTGCTTGACAAAAAAGGATGGGGGAAGAAAAATCACTGTGAGCTGTTTGAGACAATCTAACCTGAGAATTATGGCAAACCAGGACTTGGCAGCAAATAATGCTCTGATTTTTTTTTTTCTTTTTTGACTGATTTTTACTTTTTTGAATGATATGTTTAGGTTAGGGTAGTAGAAAAAAGAAAAAGTCAACAACTTTTCTTTTTTCTTTCCTTTTCTCCTTTTATTCCTAGCAGCATGTGGGATCTAGTACACCTCTTATTCTGAGTCACAATCTTCAGTCTCCAAAACACTTGTAGACACAAAGTCCTTTCTAATCTTCCTAGAGTATAAAGTAAAATTAGCATAGGAATTTAATTTATTCAAAGCTATGGCCTAAAAACAACTCCAGATGTTTCTGGACTCCTATCACTTGTGATTCTGCTGTGTTCAGTGGCTTTACTTCTGACTTGCATTGGTGTAACTGAAACCAGAATCAGTCCAGTTTCTTTGGTTCAGGCAGGCTCCACTGAGTCGTAGCACACATTCTGAACACGGATGCAACTGGAGTCCGTTGGAGTGTTTTAGAAGCATCGCCATTCCTTCTGTTTTCCATCCTGGCAGCAGCCATTTTTATCTTCTTTGCTGTTTTCATGCATTGAAAGACTATGCAAGATACGTAACTGGACATAACTTTTTATTCTTTTCCTATCCCCTTCCTACCTTAATGGCCGAGATCAGCTTCTGATTTCTATTCACTCTCCCGAGGTTTTGCTGTTGTACCGTGGAAGTGTCTGTACTGTTTACTTTGCACCATTCAGAGTTGTTTGCTTGAAGCACTGTTAACATTTTGGAGAGTATTTGAGATGAGAGGTTGTGAATGACATTGTTGCAACTGTTTTAAATTAAAAAGAAATATTCTCACTTCTTGTGACTGTGTGGATTCTTTCTTTCTTTCCTGTCCAAACTCAAGAGGAATAGACCAAGTATGTTCTGATGCTGCCTCTTTTCTTGCTTTCTGTGGTCATGTTTGGTGTTTTAACCTAAAAACCTGCGAAGGGAACAAAGGTTTGTGAGAGACTTGATCTGTTGTGACTTGTGGCAATTCTCTGGATGGCAAAAAAATTTTAAATCCCCTCCCCTCCAAAAACAAACAAACAAAAAAACAAGTCCAGAGTGGATATCAAGCATGGCAAAACTAGAAAATAGGATTCAAACTAAGGGTTTTTTTTTTTTTGTAACTTTTAAGCTAGTTGATGTTCTTTGAATACAAAAGTTGGCTTTGTTCATGTGGAAGAGTGCTATCATTTCACCCTGTTTCCCGCTGTGCAGTTATCTTTTTCTTGGTCTATAATTCCTCATATTCATTTAGGAGTTTGACCTGCTGTTCAGTAAAGAATAATTTTTTTTTTTCCTCATGCATAAGGAATTTGCACAGCAGCATGACCACTGGGATTTTTGGTAGAGGCAAGAACAGGCCAGGAAAGGAGACTGATGGATGGCAACCCTTTAATCTTTTCACAGGATCGGGACCGTGAGCCGGAGGAGATGCAAGAGGTAAACCTACCAGCTTTTAAGTGACTTTTTCTGACATGGAAAGAGGGGCCGTGTGAAGTATTGAGTGATGACAAGAAAGGTAAAGATGATTCAGTCCTTGAAGTCCAAATGTAATACCTGTTGGTTCCTTCCCTATCACAGATGTCTGTTGTGACCATGGCAAGTCATGCACCGTGTTCGCACCACTTGGAGCAAATGGAAGAGGTGAGAGAGAACGTGGCTCCTTGTGCAAGCTGAGGGGCAGAGTTTAGGGCCCTGTTCAGACCTCGTGTGAGAATTTCCTGTGCAGGAGCTGTGCCCATTCACTTTTGTAGGCTGCCTGGGGAAGGCAGTGTTAGATACCCGACAAGTGAGTACCACCCCTGCTCTATGTTCCACCTCACTAGAAGGGAAAATAACACCTCTGTCCCTCAGGTGTGCTACGAGCGCAGTGTGGATAAGCGAGGCACTGAGAGCCGTGGTGAAAGATGAGTGCCATAAAAACAGCAACGACAGTGTATGGCTGGCAGCTGGTGTGCAGTAGGTGATTATATTTTCAGACTACTTTGCCAGTGTCCTTTGCAGTGATTTTTTTGAGCAGTTCTGTATGTAGGATTTCCTCCCGACCACTCTCCTGGTTTGCCTTCAGGACGGCAGTGCTGTGCTCCAGGTCTGCATTTGCTACGGAGCATGTAATTAAAGGATGTTCCTGCTTATTCTTTGTTGGTACGTTTGAGCAGCAAGAACTAAACTAAATTTAACATCTCCTGGCAAAACACACCAGTGTTAGGAGCACAGTTACTTGCATCCTAAGAGTTAGTGGGTTTTTAGTGTCTGTTCCCTCTTCTTCTTTAGTGGAAGGCTGTTTAGGCCATAGGCAGCCCACTGACTTTTCTGACAGAGTTTTCCTTCTACAGGCAAACTGTGGCTCTCTCTTCTGTTTTGTTTGTGTGATGTGGTGTGTTTTTTGTTTTTGTTTTTTTTTCCTGGACCACCCCACATGTCCACTGAGAGTGAGGTCAGGCCTTCAGCTCCATCCCAACTTTGTCTTGGTTTCTCAACAGCCCTCTCCTGCCACTGTCACAGCCCCCTTGCTGGTTGTCAGCTGCTCTGTCCGCAGCGGGGCACAGGAATTTTATGTCCCTCTTGTGTCTGGTGTATGTGCTTATGCCAGTCTGCCACAGCAGAAGTACTAGGCTGTCACATCTATTCTGTTGGCTCTTTCTGTGAAAGCCAAAACTGAAATCGCTATTAGCCGGCTCCTGTGGGGGCTGTGGGAAGTTACTTTGACTGGTGACGTAGCTTACCTTTAAGAACATTCAGGATGGGGCTGTGAATCTGACTTTTTACTTCAAAGTCTGTGCATTCTCCATGGTGGGTTGCACTAGACAGGATATAGTTATATAGAAAAGTTCTTTCTCCTATCTGAGTAAATGAAGTTATGTTTTCTTGAAGAACTACTTTCATGACATCATGAAGAACAAGATATGGAAGTTCATGCATTCAAATTCTACGGTATGTGCTTGATTTGCTTATTTTACATTTATAAAAAACCCTTCCTTTGTAAGTCTGTCAATCACTGAAAGTTGGCTTTGTTTTTTCTTTTGTTTTGGTTTCGTTTTTCCAGAAAGATTGTGTTGTAATATTACTTGTGCTTTAATTTTGAAGTGTGCAGTTGCATGATCTTCAGGAAAAATTCTCACACTTCTTTCCATTTTCCTCATGTGGAGTATATGTGCAAAATCCTTTGGTCTGGTCTTCAGCAAGTATAAATTCCAGTTGTAGGTATAATTGATCAATATGTTGAAATGTTTCTAAATTATTAAAAAAAAAAACAACAACAAAACAAAACACTTCAGAATAACTTGATAATTTTATTAAAAATCTTTTGGTAAGGAAAAAAGCCTCTTCTGGGCTTAAGTTTTAAGCAGAGAAGCACGACTACATCATAAACAATAGGAAAGAAGACCTTACATTAAAAATCCTTTATTTCACTTGGAGAAGTAGGTCCCTCTTTTCAAATCAAGTAATTAAAGTCAAAACCATCTTCAAACTGAGAAGAGATTTGGAAATATTTGAAGCCACAGACAAAGTTTATTTTTAAAACATATTTTAAAATTGCACAATTATAAATACAGGTAAATAAATACAGTTTAGTATGTGGAAAAGAACCCAAGGAAGGCATGCTTCCATTACAGTACAAAAATACTACATTAAATGTGGTGCTCTGCAAATAGTAATCTATGAGCTTAATAAATTTAGCACATCCAATATGCACATAGTTCATTTTTGAGGAAATAGATTATTTTAAAGAGCAGTGCAAGGAAACATCAAATTAAAGCATCAGTAAACTATAGCTCTGTGTTTAATATTATACACAGCTGATAATGCACTAAGTATACAGAGGCGAATTATTTGTTGTAAGAAACATGGTTTTTACTCCATATGTATGTACGGACCCAGATTCTCAGTCGGGGTCAATATGGACCTTTGTGACGGAATGTAAACATTCGGGCGTAGGGCTGAACTCCCACCTCCGCACGCCCGCACGCCTCGCTGCTGCACCCTGCACGTGCGCTTAACGCCAGCAGAAACGCTAAGTCAGCGGTGTAAGTCTGCAGCAGCAGGGCTCTTCAGATAGCCCAGGTGAAAGTATCTGCCTCTTTCTTGTATGTTGGCTTAAAAATAAAGCCAAAAAAATGGATGCAAGATTGCAGAGGTTTTCAAACAGCTTACAGCATATAGAAGAAGCTGCACAGAATGCCTTTCAAAAGTATATAGTTTTATTTTAATCTAGATATGTTATACTCTGATATATAAAATATATTTATAAATGTTTTGATTTTTCTGAAATTACTATAATTACTGATATTAAAAAGGCTATTTAAATTAAAGTTTTAGCCAATGTCAATGACAGTCTGTAAATGTGGAAGGGGGAAAAAAGATCAAAGCACGTTAAATCCTGACCATGCAAGCTTGCTGTCATGTGCAAGCATTTGTAAAGTTGCAGCTTACTTCAGGAAGCTTTAGATTCCTTCCGTCTCTCTCCATGCATAGTACCTATTGCTTTCTGGGCTGAGGCTCTGAAACTTTCTCTGGGTTCTGTGTCATGCTCGTTTTTTCATTTTGCCAAGGTTTGTTCAAAGCATCCGTGGTCTCTTCACGCATGGCGCTCTTGTCTCTGATTTATTCCACCACCAAAAATAGAACTATAATGAAGCAATCTGATTTCTAGCCTAGATGAGATTTGAATAGTAGATAATACTGTATTGCATACTCACCCATCGGTTTTTTTCACAGCGTGCAGTGCATTTTGTCTATCGCTTCTATCTGTGAATACTTGGTATTTTATAAACATTTATTACATAGATTCACTGTACAGACTGCAAAGCTGACAACACTGGTGACCAGAAATCGCCGTTTGTCAACTGTGCAGGTTATTCATGTGAAGTAACTAATATGTCTCATTTTACAGATGCACGTTCAGGCAAGAGAGATCTACAGCCAATTTAGGTGTCAGTCCAGTTCTCACTGGCTCTAACAGGCAACGATTTCGGCCTCAGTCTTCGCCTCTGTGGCTGCCAGTAATGTCAGCGGTTGTTATTCCTGTCATGGTGGCCTGTGATCCTATGAACATTTGTAGAGCACCTGGCTGATCTGTTGGTGTTGTCAGGGCCCTCCTTTCCACCTGACAGACAGGCCCAAGTTTTCTAAATTGGCTCATTAGCTCTTTGTGCTGGATGTGCTGAGCTTTCAGCTGAGTTAAGCATCTGCAGCTGCAGCCAGTGGATACAGCAGATGCTCAGATCCTGTGAAGCTTTACATCTACATCTTTCAGACAGGATAGCCAGACAGCAGGCAGCCTTCAGAGCTAGTGGGCAAGTCTGAAAAGCCCGGCCATGGTAAGTGTAGACCAAGACAACAGTTGTTTCAGTGGTTCTGGGAATCTTTTTCTCTGGTTTGGTGCTATCTTGTTTAGACTAGTAAAGAAAAGGTGAAAATCCAAACACCCAGCTTCACTGTGAAAGCTGTGCACATTTAGCTTTTTACCGCAGATGTCCATCATTAATTAAATACCTCAAGCAAACAATAAGATCCACAACACAAAGTGATTTCTAAGGATGGGATTTAAAAAGGGCTCTGTGTTTTGTCTAAACTGTTCCAAATAACCTGAACTTGATTTTGAGTTTGGCAGATGCAGAGTGCTTTTAAAATATCCCATAGAAGATACCAATTAGTAGTTTAAAAATACCCTATGTGTCACCTTCTGCATGCATTCTCTAAATGTATACTCAAGTAGCAGTAGTGCATGCTTTGTATTATTTCGGTATGGTTATTTGTTAGTGGAGTTGCATGCAATATTGTCTTGTGAGGTTTTGTGTTACCTGAACTTTCCCCTTCGTGTTTTTAAAAGTGCTGTGATTTATCAGGTCTTAATAAAATACCGTTACATACAGATATGTATGTGTTTACCTGAAGATCAAATCAACACTTTAAACTGACATAAACCAGACTATTGCAACAAGGTGTTTAGAGTCGTTACAGTTTAAAAAGATCAGCAAGAAATGAGCCTATTGCTTCCATTGTAAAGCTTCACTCCGTAAATAATGATTTTAATTTCGGTGACTGTTCAGCATGTGCAGTGGTATCAGAGGCCAGCCCTCGTCTGGTAACTGCATATGAGCTGATCATGCAAAGACTACAGACTTTGAGTGTTCAGCAGCTTGATGGATCAGGCTTGTTATAAATATTCATAAACTTTTGCAGAGGAGAGGGACAGTCACAAGCTTGGGCTAGGGAAGTGCTTTTTAATTGCATGAGATATGTAAAATATAGGAAAGACGCCAAAACTTGGAATCAATTACCTGGCAGTGATAAATCACCTCTGGAGAAAGAGGGGAGTAACAAGAAGGGGAAGCAGGAGTGGAAGATGCTGATCAACCATTGCAGCACTCTACTTTGGCACCACCCACAGATGCTGTACAGTTGTAATCCTGGAATGTCTCAGGGTCTCTTTGCTGCTGAAGCTGCTAGTCTTTACGTAAAACTGCTTGCTTGCTTAGCTCTGAGCAACCTTACACTCGTGTGATGCCTCCTCTGAATTTCCATGAGTGACCTCAGCCGCACAGGCTAGGAGACAGCAGCACTGCCCTGTGCTCGCGTAGTGCCACCTCATGCAGGGGCTGTTCCGTGCCCTTCCTTCCTTGCACACCTGGACGAGTCAGGGACAGGAGATGTTGACTTGGTGGAGCTCACAGGGAGCACTGAGAAGAGGATCCAGATTTCCTGTCTCTCGCTGTCAGGCTCAATCTGCTACTGTTCAGCAGCCTTGTTATTTATCCTGCCTCGTGCCTGGTTAGAAGTACAAGTAGATGCATTTCCTCTTCAAGGTCTTAATATGCTGCAGCCTCCTCACATGTTTCCTCTTGCCGTTACAGGCAAATTACACATGCTTGCCACTGAATATGCAAGAAACACCACGAGGGGGGCAGATCAAAGCCACATCGAGTCCTGTCCTGTGTGCAGACAGGGCTTGGCAGTGGGGGCTAAAGGAGGACGATAAAGCCTGGGATATTGAAGCATACACAGCGCTGTCCCCAGAAGTACCAGGAGCTACAGAGCAGAGAGAAGCCTGGCCTGTTAGAGTAAGGTGAGCTCCATCACTGGCCACTCTCCTGCACAGGCCAGGCCAGAGCGGGTGTCTGGCAGGGTACGAGATGTGCCGCTGTCCCCCAGAAGCCTGCTTTAGTCTTTCCCTCATGCAGTGTGTCAGTCAGTGGTAGCCTGCGGCCAGTTAGCCACCTACCTAAAACAGGAGAGAACAGCTGGGGTAATCTCCAAGGGTGCACAGTCTCTTTGGATGGGATTTTTGTTGCCTGTGTCCTGCACAGAGGGACTGTGCTGCTTGTGATGAACTGGGGGCTTGAGTGTCCTCTGAGGGGGGCAGAGTTCAGCCCTGGTGATTTTTCTCTAGGTTTATGCCGGCAGCCCTCACACGGGAGCGGACATGTGCCAGCAGACAAATGCAGTTTTGAGCAGTGCATCCTAGGATAACTCAAGTTACCTACTTTTTATTTTTGGGGGCGGCACAGGGACTAGAGTTACATTCTGTTTTCCTAACAGAATTGCTGTGTTACTTGTACACATGCTAGAGAGGAAAAAAAAGAGGTTTAGCAAACTGTCATCAATACCAAAAGCCTCTTGTCATTCTGACTCTGAGAAATCAAGCAGTTAAGTTTGTTCATTTGAAAGGTGTAAAAACACAACTCTTGAACAGCTCATTCCTCTGGATATGCACTAATTACCCTACAGCACAGAGGATATTCCAGAAGAACTTGTGTGATGGCAGGGCATCAAGCAAAATCTAAGCACATATGCCTTTGCTTTACAGCGTCTTCTCAAAGCTTCTCTCTTATCACTTTCCAGATTCAATTGCACTGCACCTTCTGCTCTGCCTTATCAATAAAGGGCTGTCATCACACATCGCTTGCAAAGCAAAAGAGCAAACTGTTGTCAGCAGATATGCATACAGCAGCCCACTTAGCTAAAATGACATTCCCAGGCAGTCCTTGATAACCAATCCTTACAGAAAATTGCAGGAATTATTTATTATATGCCTGATAGATAAACAGGAATGTATATAAACAATGAATTAATAAAGCACTATTAAAAACTTCCTGTAGCTGTTTCAGCACCTCTATTCTGTGGGAGAGAGTGAGGGGTAAGCCTCTTATTTTTAACAATAATTGATTGTTTAACAAATTTTAGTCGGCATTTAGATGCAGTGATTACACTGTCTTATATGGAATGTTCCTTTAAGCGGTTGGTCAAAATAACAGCTGCAAGAAACTTTAGGTTTGTTCTGGTGAAACTGTCCAGTTCCCACAGAGCTTCTTTCTCTGATTTGTGCATTTAGATTTTTTTAAACAGCTGATTGAGCTGTTTTTTTTTTTTTTCCTCAGTGCTGTTTACAGGAAATGTGCTGCTTGTCCCACTTCATCACATTCCATAGCTGCCCTGCACGTTACATTCCTGACACAGTAGCCATCCAATTATATTTTTCTTCCACTGTTTAGGAAAAGTATTACAAATATCAGCAACTGAAAGTTACTCCCTTAAAAATTTACATTCCTGTATTTGACTGACACATTTACCTCAAGCTAAATAAGTTTGCGCTGTACCCAAATCAATCCATTCATCATGTGGCAGTGCAGCCCCCTCCCTTAATACTGTTCCCCACTCATCCATTCAGGAAAAATTGAGATGATACACATATATATGTTTAGTAGCTACAAATACTGATGTTATCTAAGGATTTAGTCTGCTACCATAGAGGTCACTGTAACTTTTGCTACTGTTTGCTGTAGCACCAAGATTAAATCTCAGTCCCAGCCATACAAGCGTTATATAGACTGTTCTTTTCAGGAAAAATTTTCCTTCGAGCATGGTCTGCAGGCATTAACTCCTATGAAGACTTTTCTTTATTTGCAATAGAGATCTGTGGCTTATTAAGTTCGGAAGTGACAATTCACATAATATGTATGTGCATGCACAGGCATGCATGTGTGTAGTACCTGATGCATAATAGAATAATCTTTCTAATAAATATTGTAGTTTATACTGTATTTGCATTTTTTAAACATAAAAATATTGAAAACCCTCTTATCACATTTCAGGAAATGATATTTGGTCCTCTATGCCAACAAGGCTATCCTGTATATTCTGTTGTTAGTAATTAAAATAAAAATAAAGCGCAGCACAATTTTACAAAAAGAAAGATTAAAGTGCGTAAGTACACATAGGTGCAGATCCTGCTATGAGCTCCTTTGAAGCAGACATACTCTGTCCACGATCGGGATAGCTGGTTTAAACAGCAACAATTCTAGTGCAAATTACTGCTTCTGCTTGCAACGCTTGTCCTTCCCGTATATACATGGCCTAATCTCATAGACCTCCATGCACAATGTTCCTCTTAGTGTCACACATGGTTTACAATGCTGTGAGCCTGCAGAATTTGGCCCAAATTAATCAAGGTGCTTTCAGAAGCAAAGATATTCTTGACTGCCAACTAATAATTATTTTCAAAACAAAATATATCCATTTTACATGCATCTATTTTCAGAGCTATGTTAAAGATGGACCTTGAGAAGATTTTTTCAAAGAAACCGAAGGACAGGTAATCCACGTTGTAGGGCAAAGTGATGTCAGTATACTGTGATGAGCCACTAAGCAGGTTCCTTGGATGCATTGCTTGCCACTCTTATGTGCAATAACGATTATCTAGGTTTGTTCTTAATATATTTTTCTGTGTATAGCTGCGTATATATATAGAGAGAGAGAGAGAGAGGGAGCTTGCATGGGATGAAGATTCTTCAGAAATGGCTATATCATCAAGTTCAGGGCTTTGTCAGATTAGCTGCAGCTCATTTTGATCCTTTGATTTTGAGCCTATTTACAATATTTTGTGCTTTTGAACTTTTCCGTTTTGAATAATGTCCAAGAGAATTCTCCTACTGATCTACAGCCATGATCTTTTGGAAAATGTTGTCATTTTGAGACGAGTAATAAAAGAGTTCTCTGCTTTCTTATATAACTTAATCAATTTGTGGATACTTTTTATTACGGCTCTAGATTAAAAGCTCTTAGCAGAATGTCTAGATCACCCACATTGGCAGCTTGAAATAGTTCTGGCTGGTCCATCATAGACAGTGCAATTCGAAGTGCTGCCCAAATATTGCCTGACAGAGCAGGATGGGGAACCTGCTGTTGATTCCTGCTCTTTCTTTGCAGACTGAGAGCAGTGAGAAAATTGCTGACAGCCTCTCTGTTGGAAAGAAGAAAAAAGAAACATGCAATATAATTTCCTTAATGAATAGTGTAAAACTTTAGGAAATACTATGCTAGAACTGAGTATATTTTTTTCTATAATGCAGTTCCTTGTTTGATTTTCGTTAAACAAGTGGACATGGCTAGTAGTAATTCAGAGCTTAGTCTAATCGTACGCCTGGGGAAATTGTCTTTGTTGCTGTATAGCTTCCCTTCATCTTAACTGCCTTAAGCTGATGGTTGGGACCCTTTTTATGTAGATGTGGAATATCACCCTTGATTCCTGAAGGATGTGTTAGAAGTGTTTTTGACAAGATTAGCTACTTGAAGCAATTGAACTGAAGTTTCCTTTCTAAAGACAGGCTCTTATATTTTCCTTTAGAAAAGCTCCTAAGCACAGGACTAAGTTAAAGTGTGAGAACAATCCCACAGATTACGGTAAGAGTACTTGCACTTAGAGCTTAAAAAAAAAAAGAAGAAGAAAAGAAAAGCTGTTTAAGCAGCTTGCTGAATGAGGGATTTATTTGTTTTTAGTATCAGTAGTTCTGTTATGTAGGATGTGTGGATATAAGACATTCATTTGTTAGTGCTTTGGAAATTTTTTTTTTTTTACAATAGCTGAGATTATTAAGCTATATTTTGATTTTTTTCTTAGATAGCTCCAGCTAGAAAATGAATTTTCACTTGGTAGATATGTACCCTGACTTTTTTGTTTACACACATTTTTCTAACTTACCTGTATGCCCCTAGGTTGATGCAGCTTATGCCTAAATTGTATCTGGACCTAATGAAGCCAGGTTGTATTTCTAAAGCACGTGTGTAGGCCTCAACGGCTTCTTCACTTCGATCCCCATTTGCCAAGGTTGCTCCAAGACGGTTCCATAATGTATAGTCCTGGTGAGAAAATTAGTTTTCTACTGTAGGTGTCAAAAGGGGACATAATAGCTCATCTTTGATTGCAAAGTAACGAGGACTGCAGAAAATAACAGTACCGTATCTTTTCTTAATTGACACAGAATGGGAGGTTCTGACTTATGATTATAGGCAACTTTATATAACTAGTACAATTAATCAGCACACAGCTAGAAATCGGACATGTATAAATCTGCTTCTAAATGGGACTGTCTTGTAATTAACATTTCTATTTCAGGTATTAAAATTTTAATGGCTGAAGTGACATCTCATTAATATTGGTCTGATTAAGAGGGGAGAAAGAAAACAGCCTGTAAAACTAAATTCTTAAAAATGTAAAAACATAAAATGTACCTCTGGCCGAACAGTTAAAGCAGCACTAAATGCATCTATTGCTCTGTTAAATTCTCCATTCAGGTGGAAAAGAACTCCAAGTCCTGTCTGCAAGTCAGGGTCTATCATATCACCATTCTGGTGAGCAGCCTCCAGGTATAAATCCTTTACTTCTTCAAGTAATGAGCTATACAAGGGTGAAAAATAACATAAAGTTGCATCTTACAGTTCTTTCCAAACATTGCAATATTGATTGCATAGCCAGAAATTACAATTCTTGTACTGGATGTATCAGAAATCATATACTCCTAAAATTTGAAAATAAGCTTCTTCAGCTTCTATGTGGCAAAGATTTATTTCCAGGTCCATTTCTGAAATACAAGAGTTTACCTATATAATGAAGTCAAAGTGCAGCTATGAATCCAAGCAAGAAAACATGAAGGCTTACTAAAGCTATTAAAATTGGATGGGATTCTCAGCAGTAAAAGAGTTCTGGACTGGCAAAAATAGTAGTCGTTCTTAGGAGGCATAGATCAAGTGACTAGCCAAGACCCCTGAAGAAAGATGCCAAAATTTAAGACTTCTACACCCGCTGTAGGCTTCAAAAAGCCTTCACACTGACAACCCTGGGTGATGAGGCCAAAGCAGAATAACACACTTAGCAATTAAGCAGAACTTGCATATTTTGTTTTTGCTTGTACTAAATTATCTTGTCAACCTGAGGCTTGTTAGTGATAAGGGTAAAACATAAGGCCTGTCTTCAAAATGACATGCAGTGAGATAGCCCTAGTGTTTTGGTTCTATAAATGGTGTTTATGCCTTTAATGACTTTATCACGCATCTCACAATTCAGAGAGACTTGTTTATTGGCCTCATGAAAACATGATGAAGGGCTGCCAACTAATGAACTGCTTTGTTATTTAAAATGGTTGCCAGCTCCCATTACAGTATGCTAGGCTGAAGTCAGATAAAATGACTACGCTGTCTCTTTGTTTAGAACCAGAATGGCTTTTAAACAAGCAGATGCTAACTCCCAATGTATTCAGTAAACTGAAGCCATGTCCCACTGCAAACTGGCTATCCTTTCTGGATTCTAGTGGCTCGCTTGGGATATAGGAAACATGATGAACAATAGGAAGAACACACACATGTACACCAATACTGGCCTGGTATGGATTTGGGAGCAGCAGAAGAATGAAGATGTGGGAATACAGAGGCTGCAGACAGGGTAGATAGGATCAGTGGAAAGTGGTGGGAGTTGAAGTGAAACATCTCTTTTAGCTGTAATTTATTTTAACTTCCATGGATAGCATACCATAGCCCTCAGTCCCTAAACCAAATGTCCTGGGTTGGTTTCCCACTCGTGCTGTTGCAGACATTTAGTTTCTGGGTCTCCATTACAGGGAACAGGCTGGACTTCTACAGGGGAAGGGCAAAGCATGCACCGTCCGTCGTAGTGGTCATTAAATTTCAACCATCAGGATTTATGCTGCATTTACCTTTCGTCTGATGTCTTAGACATTCTCCTGGTAAGTGCTGGGGACCCTTTTTTGTTTTTCACTATATACTTGTATTTTGGATTTTGCTTTATCCAGTTTCTTAGAGCTTGATAGGCTTCTTGTTGATGGCCAGTGTTAGTGTAACTCACAGCTAGTGCCATCAGAGCTTTTAGGTTGTTTGGCTGTAGTTCCAAGCACCTAGGCAGAAAATAAAAATATTTTAAGGTATTCTTTTTTTTAGCCAAATGTATTTCTTGAATTCTTTCAAAATAATCTGTGTAAAAAAAAAATAAAAAACACACAGGTAAGATCTACCCAATAATACTTTCAAAGAAGGAACTTTTTCTTACTGTTATGTGGTAAGTACATTACGCATGTGCAGACACACATGCATATGCCTGTGCATACACACACATACATAAATATGCATACAGGTTATGTCTTCATTCTTTTTGTTATGAGTAAATTAAGTGGGTAGATTCATTTTATATTATCTGTCTAGTAAATAAAAAGAAGCTTCACATAAATTCAAGCAAACAGCTTAACATGATTTTCAGCTATACAAAAAAGTATTTTGAAGACAAAAATCTCTTCCCTATGAATCTTCTTACTGATGCTAAATTCTCAGTAATTCTTCAATAATGCTAGAGCCAGTCAACTTGAGTAGTCTTTCTACAGCTATATATCGTGAACTCAAAACAGGATATGGTCTATTTTTTTGAACATCACTGTTTTTGTTTTAAAACTCTGGGAATGGGCAAGTCCTAAATCAGGCAACCCCTTGGTTTTCTATCAGGTGAAATATTAAGTTACATATCAATGAGTTAGAGTATCTTTAGGTGAAATGACTTGGTTAACATTGCTAATGCGATTGAATTTGGAGAGGGTACTTGTTTCAAGTGGAAACATGAAAACCCACTAGAAAAAGGTAATAATAATGCTGGTATTTTGGAACTGATACTTTACATACAAGCATGAGATCATCTTTATATCTCTATCAACCATAAATGTTCTCAGTTTAGTATTCAGCAGCTGGAGGGAGCTCATTCCAATTAAGAAAACCTCTTCATTAAAGGATAGACTACAGAAAATATGCCAAGTGGCTAGAATATCAAAAAGGCACTTTATTTGCATTATGCCTAATTCGTGTTTATCAGGCCATGTAACTTTTCTTCTGTGCAACTAATTACATTACTAGATTAAATATTGTACTTATTTCATCCATTGAAATATTAATCACTAGCCATCCCTCTGAAGTCACTGGGAAGATTGCTACACCTGTGTCAATGCTTTACTTACTTAAATAAATGCTTCATGTTACAAGACAGGTATGAAGTTAAATATACCTAGGTCTCCATTACCTAATATTCATTAGACCCCTTATTAAGCAATTATCTTCATCTACCTTTGGAGGGCGACAATGGCTGCCTGCTCATTTTCATTCTCTGCCTGTGTTATGCCCAGGAACTGCCAGGCCTGCAAAAATAATCATCATTGTATTATTTTGTTATATATACCCAAGTGCAATAGTAGATCTCCTCAGCACTGTCTAATTACAGATTTTTCTATGGTGAGCATACCAACAGTACAAATCAATGCAGTTTTGGATATATTTGGGACTGTTAATATTTATAATCAGTGCAACAGTATTCTATCAGTGTATAATCACATGCTGGTGTCTCAAATGTGACATTGTACATTTTAAATGTTGCTAGACTTTTACAGAAAACAGTGAAGAACAACTATTAAGTTGTATAGGTCTAAGGGATTCTAGAGGGTCTGGGGATTGTCTCGGTTTTTTGAAATACTACTGCTTATTTTACTGTAGCAATAGATTCAAAGAGACCTAGATACTTAAATCGTAAATATTTCTCAGGTTTCACAGAAAACAGACTTTAATATATACCCATTGAAAACATCAATGTTGTGGAAATTGATATAACAAAAAAAATTTGTCAACGTTCTTGTTCAATCAAAAATGTTAATCTTTTCAATAGGAGTATTCAATAGGTTGAAAACAGGAAAAAATTAAAAGTTTGAAATATTGTCTCTTTTCAATGCTTTTAAATGACAACTTGGAAATTCTATAATTTCAAAAATAGATCCTCATTTTATGAGGAGCTCACCTTTATCTATTTCAAGGCATACACTATTCCAAAATCACCAGTATTATTCAATGTGTTTTGGTCAGTCATGACTAGCAAAGGTTCGGACCATGAAACCATTCTATCTTTGCATGCTCAGTATAGTCCCCTTTTCCTTTGTCAATAAAAGGCACAAGAGTGAATACCTCTGCATCATTCGGTTCTTGTAGAATAGCAGCCTCCAGGTACAAGATTGTAACTGGCAGGTCACCTTCTTTCATTTTTTTCAGTCCTTCCTCAAAAGCACCTGGCCAGTCTTTGAAGGGATTTTCGGTATGGAAATAATATCCCTGGAGAAGAGAGTTAAGGGACCCATAATGAAGCACTGTAGTAAGGGTTAGCAACTATGAAGTTAAATGATTCACTGTTTTCCAGCTGGATGTAAAAATCCTTTGTTCTATGAAAACAGTATGAGCTACTCTGTGAAATTTGAATTACAAACATTGTAAAATAAACAAACATCACTGGACATTTGTATTTGTGCTCTCTGTGTATTTACTTTAGCTCTGACTTTATACTTACTGATACTCATGGTGGGCTCCCCTGCTCCCATCAAGGATAATGGCAACAGCTCACACTGACTGCAGTTAACAGCAGAACTGAACCTAGCATGAGCCCAGGACATCAAATTTGATGGTAAAGAGCACACATCAAGTGGTTGACTCCCTGCAGTGCCTGTAACCTGATCTCTGTTAATACCCTGAAGTCTTCAGTTAGCCTTCAAGATACAGAACAGTGTTTCGAGTGCCTGAGTTTATTTTAGGATTTTTTTTATAGATTTTTGCCTTTTTTCTCTTCTTGCCAGTGCAGTGTAAAATGTGTATGCTAATATCAGCTACATGACATAAATGAAATTAAAAAAGACAATAGAGGGAATGGAGCAGAGAGACAGAATCTGTCATTCCTATCCTCAACAGTGTTTGAATGTGCCAGCCCAGATTCTTTAGTATTTGATGCTCTTCCTTAAGCACCTGTCTTCAAAAGTGCCCACATTCCAGCAGTTTGCTTTGTGATCCATTTGGCTGAATTCATACAGCGTGCATGTCTAAATGTGTTCTCACTGCAGTACTCTTTCAAATCTACCCTGCTCACAGACACTTTAAAGAGGATGAGCTCTTTTGGGCAAAATTAGCTTCCATATCTCCGAAGAGTTTTCTCGGTTTCCCTTGAACAGCTGAGGCTCATCTAAAAAACTTTGTTACCTTCTCAATGGTTGAGATGGTGACTTGCCCTGGTGCTTCCTGGTTCTCTGAAATCCAGTTCCTGCGAGCCATTTCTTCCCATTCTGCTTGCATTTTATCCCAAAACTCAGTGTCTGACTGCAAGAAAAAGAGAAAAAAGGAAGAAAATGAACAACAAAATTCTAAAATAAAATGGTAAGCTTTTAATTTCTTTTTATCAGTGGCCTGAGTCTGGCAATTTTGCTGAGCAGTATTCGTTCTATGAATAATCACACTAACTGAAATACTATAGTACTAATTTGGAATTCCATATAATTAAATTTTATCTCCTGTACTGGAGATATAATGCATTTCTTCAACAGAAAACTCTT
Source organism: Chauna torquata (assembly GCA_013399475.1). Classification (NCBI taxonomy): domain Eukaryota; kingdom Metazoa; phylum Chordata; class Aves; order Anseriformes; family Anhimidae; genus Chauna; species Chauna torquata. Next base: position 44,155 of record VXAL01000801.1, on the reverse strand, counting down.
TATCTCAGAGGCAGCATATGTTCTATCTGAAGCAGGATTTGCAGCAGCTTATGCTGCATCCCACTGATGCTAACAGCAAACTGTTATATAAAATTTGAAGGAAATAAATACTGCTAGTCCCTGTCTAAAACAAACAAAAAAACACACAAAGACCATAAAAAGACAAAAAACAAAACAAAACAAAAACAAGCATGCATGCTAAAGAATAACAATAGATAAAACAGTTTAAAACAGAACAAGCATCCCATTTTGGTAGATTCAGCATTTTCTACTACGTGAAAGAGTAATGACAAAGCTTAGAGAGTGTTTGCACAAGAGAATTAATGCAAATAGGGTCTTTTGACAAACTGGAGAAATCCCAGTATTGTACCATATACTGTGCTGGTGAGAGGAATCTGTAAGAGCTTACACAGTTGTACAGTAAGGCTAAGATTTAGCTCAAAGAGAAGAGGGGCAAAAGACATATATGAGAGAAATAGAAATGATGAAAAAAGAATGAGATTTAGGATGGGTAACAACCAGAATGAAAGAACCACTGTGTTTATTAGAAAATGATGTCAAGAAACAGAAATAGGATGAAAAAAGAGGGGGGAATCCAAGTTAAGGTGCTATTTTTTCAGCCTCCACACGTTAGTCATAAGCCCTGAAATGCAGTTCCATGGCAGAATATATGCTCAGCACTGCAAGCCCTTGCAAAGTTCTCCAGTTCCTTACAGGCAAGGCCAGGATTTCAGTGAACTGGTACTACTGAGGGTGCAGTTTCTCAGTTTACTTATGTCAAAGAGAATTAATAGCACACATAATTCTACTGAGCTATAGACGGAATTATTTGAGAGTGAGATACTAATCTAAGTTATTTAAAGGTGTTAGAAACTAGTCCAGATAGTTTCATCTGAATCTTTATTACAAGATTGATCACTCGTTGTTACAGCTCCACAGCCAGGCATGATTTGCAAACTCTTAATGTGTGATTGCATGACTTGCCACAACCTTCCTTCTTAGGTGCTTGGAGAAAGGAAAATGCAGCCTATTAGCAGACCTAGAATGAGTCAGCGATGAGAACATTTGAGGCTGGATGTGAAGGGTTAGGAGGACTTGCAGTCACTATCAATAGGTGCAATTGCTATAAATCACAAGGCTGTTTACAAATGGCAATGGACATTCCCTCTCTAGAAATCTAACAGGGGTTTCCTTTTGGCTCTTACTGTGTCATCTGCCTCCTGATATCCCGCACTCCCTTCCAGGAGACTCAGACTTGTATGACTTATGCAGTTATTGGATCTGTGAAGATACCCGCTATGTTACTCTGTGGACTAGGAAACAAGAGTGAATCATTCACGCCTGGAGAGAAGATTACTTTCTTTTTAATAGAAGCAACAGAAGGTGACAACTCTGTTACACAACAACTTCTGAGGTTTCAAATTTTCCTTTCATTCCAAATTTGAAGGAAATACAGTCTTTTAAATAGTTGTGAGATTGTGCTGCAGTGTCCATTTAGGGATTGAAAAAGCAAGGATAATGATTCAGATAGCTCTTTTTTTATCAGCCATGAGCAGAGGCACTTGAATCCCTTAAACTATCCTGTTTAACAAATGTCTCCATGAGCTATTTTGCATTCAGTGCAAATCTGCACTGCACTGAAGAAGAAAATTACTTGACCATGTTTTTACTAGAAGTAATTTTGAGATTCAGGATAAGGTAAAGGAGTGGAAATCTCCCTTTCCTACATATTAATATTAATATAACTGTGGAACATTAATTAGTAATGCCTTTTTAAACAGATTAAGTTATAGAACTAATGATATATAGATATATATGCTGTTTATATTAGATTTTTTTCTTGTATTTTTCCCACAAAAATCATTTATACGACCCACTGACTTGGAAACTTATCAAATCACATTTCTGCAGCATATATAAAAACACTTATAAGCAAGCATATAAGTGTTTTTAGGTCTTAAATTCAAATTCTGCTGCTTAATTATGTATTTATCATTCACACAAGTTCACTGTGTGCATACTTTACTTAAAAGGCTAATGGATTACTGTGCATTCAAGTAGCCATGATTAATGTTTATCTATAGTGAATCAAAAGTGGAGGAAAAATGTAGTGGGGAGAAGTCCAGTTATGCTACAAGGTCTCTTATCTCATCACGTGCCACCTGAACATGGGCCAGGACCCAACTGTTATTTTGCAGCTATAGCTAGTGATTTGCATGTTTGGGCAAAATGGGTTTAAGTCCTACATATGACTGTCAGGGAGGGAAGATAGCCTTGCCTTGACCTGGTCAGTAGTTCCTACAAATTTGATTTTTGTTTTCATGTCATGATAAACCCTCAGCGGTGTAGCTGTCATGTAACTGTATGGAGGGAAAAATTTCCTGCAAGTGCACCTGAACTGTCGTTGATTTTGATACCAGAAACCACAAGCTAGGAGATTTCAGTTGTCTGACTTCCACTCTTAGGGTCTGGTGGGAGACCAAGCCCATGTCTGCAAGTTATTAATATGAAGTGCTATGATGTGTCTCTTATCAGCCTTCCAAAATTCAAGGTGATTAACTGAATTGCCTTAAATGAATTTACTGCACAGAATATTTTAATTATTACATAACACCAGGTAAAGTGTTGAGATATCTCTATGGCATAACCCTGTGCTAAGCAATTCTTGCTGTCTCCTCTGTATTCCTGTAGGGTTTCACAAGAACACTTTTCATTAGTTCAGACATAAGCTCATCCACATCCATACAGTGGGTAATCTTGATCTGGCATTTGGAAGAAAGGAATACAGAAGCATACTATGATACATACTTTCTCTGGAAAATCTCTGAGAATTTCATAAGCATACCTTACTGGAGGAAGAGCTGTCTTCTGTGTCACTGACCCAAATGGGACTGTATTCATACCTGTGTTTTCTAAAGGTGTGGCATGGAAGAGCCCAGATACTACGTGTCTGGTCACCTGAAAGGACAGGACCTGCTGGGAAAGTCTGTAGCTGGGGACTGTAGCTTTGCTCAGTGCAGGGACTGACGAGGAGAGACAGTTCCTATCTGCAGAGCAGGACTGTGAGTTCCCTTCCATTTTAGGACTCCTGCAGCAGCTACAGCTTCCCAAGTGCATCTGGTACGTGGGGTTTCTGGAACTGGTAAGGCAAAGCTGTGCTGAGCAACTGGATCATGCTCAGCCGTGGCACCTGATAAGATGCCATAATATTGCCATGGCAAGTAACAATGTCAATATCAGAGCAGTTTAATGTCCTTGAAGAAGAGGACCATAAATATTACACAGTCTTTGTTAAAGGCCTAAGTCTATTTCAGCTGTCATTAGTAGCAGTTTTTCCATTGACTAAAGTGGCAGGAGGGTTAAATTAATACTGAGTGCTTCTGAAAATCTGGCTTTGGATCAAGACTCCTACATCTAATTCTAACTCTATTTGCTATGTGACTGGTGCCAATTATTTCATTTCAATGTTTTTCCTACCTTAATGCTAGCAAATTACTTTGGACATACCAAAAGTTTTTAGAGCAGTTGCACTCTTTTAACATGTTCTCAGATCATCTGCAGCATTTGAGTGAAATGACAACCAGGAAAAACGTTTCATACCATCTGACTCCTTCCATGAAGAATATTCTGCATTTTGTCAAAGAGGCTATTTTTACTCTTAGTATTTAAAAATATGCTGAAGCAGTAAAACAAATGGGAGACAAAGTATTCCCAGGTTCTTTCCTTCCTATGATATGGCGGGGGGGGGAAACTCTCTGAATATTGATGGCTAATTTCTAAACTTACCTGTTTTCATCATTTTTTATTAGAATTTTGCCTGTCCCGTACTGCCACAACATTTGCAATGTTCCTTTTTGACCAATGCATATAAAATAAAGATTTTGTGGTTGTTTTTCCTTTGAATTACTGTATCAATATGTTAAAGTAAGTTAAATTTGTGTGCTTACTAATTACTACTACTGTTGTCACAAAATTTATCTGTAATATGTTCTGATGCTTCATAACAGAATGTAATACAGCAAGGGCTCCTGTTACATTGTGTTGTAAATAAAATGATGCTGAGAAGGACAGTTTAAAATTTCTTTTGTGTAAGCTCACAAAACAGTGTGGCACCTGCAATTTAATCTCTATACCAGGGAAATGTGGCATAGGAAAATAGCAAAATTGCTTTTTTCCATGTCTGAGACATTTCTCAGTTGGAAGTTTTTGCACTTTCTTGGTTTCATGTTTTTTAATTCTAACTCATTACCAACAGGATGGTGCAGGATAAAACAACCATATTAACAGAATATGGGTACAAGATGGATCTGAATTCCCATGCTGGCATTTTTTTTTTTAAATTCAAAAGTACCAATTGTTGGTAAAACACAGCTAATTACTAGAAAAATTACTTTAAACCCTATTTGGTATTGCATTTGGAAATCATGACTTTAGGCTATTTGTGCTTCCCTCAAGTGTATAGCAAAGGGATGAGAAAAAAATCAAATCCAGTTTGCAGAATGACGGAAAAGGTAGCCAAGTCTGCAAGAACCCAATCAGTGCAAGTGAATCTAGACCCTCTGTAGTAAAAAAGCTAATTTACTTACCTCTTTATTCTTTAAAGAATCCCCAATGACACAGATATCTTTAAACCTACTTAAGAAAGAATTAACCTCACAGATTTTCATTAATCTCAGAGTTTGACATCTTAAGACCATTCCCAAAGCTCTAAAGTGAATATGGGGTGGAGGATAAAGTTTGGTGTCTTCATTTACTGAATTTTTAATTAATTCCTTTTGAAGCAGGCCACAAAGAACCTGAGATTTGCTTCCTTTTCTTGATCAGTTTTCTGGCTAATTTCACCACTTGGAGCTTTCCCAGTTGGAGAATATTACAGAAGCATCCAAAGCCTAAAAGAGGAATTTTTGAACAGTACCTATTCTCTGGTTAAGAAAGCACTAATCTTTCTGACATGGCCTGCAATTTATTTCAATCACTTTAGCTTTCTTACCACTTCATTTTTGCTAGGATGAAAATTCAACTCGTTTCATATGCAAATGAAAATAGCTACTCTATAAGGTCTTGAAGAATCCTCTCCTTTATATTTTAACTACTGGTCCAAGTTTCTATTTTAAGCAGAAAGAATTACTTAGACTGCCAGTTACATAGTTAGGGAAACATTAATTAGATTCTTTTTAATAGCTGTTTTCAAGACTACATTAAAGCATTTTAATAATCTTTGTTGCCTCAGAATGACCTTTTAATGTGCAGGGTTTTTTTACAATACATTCTCCTCCTTATTTTACTCTGTAAAGTAATTCAATAGCGTCTTGTAATCTGTTATTAGCCTCAACACATTTTTCTTTCTGCTGAATGTCTGGGAACTCCCCATCACACATGGTTTCTGGCAATTGCAAGAGTACTGACACATTTGCTTAATCACTAACTGTGATGTAGAGATGTTCATCATCAGATTTCCTGTGTCTCAATCACAGATTACAGCACATGTTCCACTTTAGGGATCACATTGCAATGCAATTGGGAACACCTAGAAAATTTTAAACTGTGGTGATCTGAAAGCAAGTCTCTCCTTTTCTGCCAGGAACAAATGTATATGAAGTGTAACATCAAAAAACCTGTTGTGCATCACCAGCAGTTGTTTATAGTTGTTAATCTAATTGGTCTGGAAAAAAAACAGGCACTCAGAGAATACAAATGTATAAGCTATACATTCAGTATATAGTTTATAAAACAGCTGACTTAGTGATTGTGTTCCTTTTAACCTTGTAAACCCAAATGATATTTTACATGCATTAAGATCCTATGAAACTATGGTAGAAACCATGTAGTCTTACCTTATTATATCATGAAAAAAAACCTGCGAATCAAATCAATTTCTTACATAAGAAATTCTGTTTCTAGCTAGAAGTCAGCATTTTATCTAGGCCTATTTTTGTTTACAATCAAACAGTATTAATCTAGAGTAAATTAACTGCCAACACAGGAATTACAATGGTATAAAACTTGAGTTAGAGGAGTATTAAGATACAGTCACTAAAATTTAAACCCAAATATCCCCAACATTTCCTAGACATTTGGAGACGAATGAGACTGTAGTACATGTTAAAAATACTGAGTTTTGAGGAATCAGTTTCACAGTCATAATCCTTCCACTCTAAAAACTCATTTCAGCAGCTGTTACGTACTTCAGCCTCTACTTTTGTCCTCAGCGGGATGCAGCTGTCTTGGCTGTTTGTGGTGATGGGATTTTGAACAGTTACCAACTGAACCCCTGAGAAGATATAATGCTCAGGATTGACAGTTGTACCTTAATTTTTAATGGGTTCTATTAAAAAACCTATATGCCACCTTGTCTTAAGACCAGCCCAGGATTTCAGCTGGGACATTTACAGGACAAAACTCAAGAGACATTCCTCATATTGGAAAAGTAGAAGTTTGTGAAAAAAACGTTAAGTGCAGATAGTAATCAGATAGGAGAACTATATGAATACCTGCACCTTTTCAAACTAAATTCATTTATCAGGAAAAGAGAATGCTCTAGTGTTTAACAGTCTATCACTAATTATAAAAATGCACTGGTTACTGCTGTATGTGTGGTCGCTCATCCATTACAGCAAGTAATCATTCTCTTTATCAATGATTCTGAATTCCAATTTCAGTATGGAGAATTGGTTTGTTTCTGAGCTGAAATAACTGATTGCACATATTCAGTTGCTGGGGAAAAAGCATTTTTCACTCTTATACCTTCAGTTTGGAAGTACTTACATTTATGGGGAATTTTTCTTGACCCACTTGCTATAAACAAAATCAATTTTGAAAAGTTGGTTCTGGCTTATCTCCATTTATAGCTAAGGTTGTATTTTTTGTGAAGAGAGAAACTGATATCTTAAAAGAGTAACTCTAGGAACCATCTTTTCTCTGCTTTGAATAATCCACTTCCAACTTTCTCCTCTACTTGTGCTGCAAAAAGAATATGAAATCTGTAGAACATGAGCTGAAAATAAGAACAGTAAATGAAGTAATACCTCAACAGCTGCCTTTGCTCTTTCAAATTCCTCTTCCAAGGAGTGATTTCTAGAGAGAAGAGGCCCTCCCCAGCGCTGCTCCTTAGTTGATCGTGCCTAAAAAACAAAAGAATAAATCAGAATGGGATGATATACTCTCTGCCAAATTTCTGAATTATTTCCTTAACTGCCTAGAGCCCAAAATGGTCTTTTTCTTCGGCAAAACTAATTGTGTCCCTGCATGAACTCTGAATTCTCATACACTGTAGAGAGATCATTCCTCATTGGAAGCAGAGTAGCTTATCTTTTCTAGAGTTTTCATGTTACTTAAGATATGTGAAAGATAGAGACAGCCAAGAAAAGACAAAAAGTTGTGCTAAAAAGGGAATAGATGGCTCTTTTGTTAGAACTTTTACCTTAATTGTTCCTACTCCTGTATTATAACTGTGGCAATGCATTCCACTCAGTATACTCCAAGAAGAAAGCCTCTCATTTTCCCTGTATATTTTGTGTTTTTCTTTCAGATCCTGCTTTGGGATCACACCAGAGGGCCAGGTTTGCTATGGCTTTCACTGGAGAGATAAATCCGTTTTACAATCAGTAGCACTCTCTTCTACACCTTACTATCAGTCAATCCCATTGGAAGTACATAACAAGTTTCTCCTTTTTCTGTTATTAAAAAACATTTTATTCATGCTTTTTGCACAAAAGGCACAGTACAAAAACAAACAGTATTCAGTAATGGCATAGAAAATCACAAAGTGGCCTAATCTTGCTAAAAAGAGCTCTGACTGCTAATCCCTTCCCTTGTGTTTGTCAGAGGTTAAACTCATTAGCCATTTGCCTGACCATGGTCCCAACTGCGTTAATTTACATGATTATATTTCTGATGACTGTACTTACAATATTCAATTTCAATAAGCCACATTGCTAGAAGACTACTTTTGCTCACCTCAGACTCATTGGGCTGTATCTGCAAGTGTTGGAATGTGCATTGTTGGAATGAAACATGCAATACATGCCTGGGTGTTCATACGATGTGCAATGCATGGTCAGATACGTCTGTCTGTCTGTGTATACTCATGCTTTTTAACTAGAAATATGACATACCTTTGTCAATCTAGCCCCAAAGTTTCTGTTTTGTTCCNTTGACATGCTTGTACACTCTGAGCCATAGATCCTTTTCAGAATTGCCTTCTAGCATATTGTTGTAAGTGGAGCCTGCATTCTCATTCAGAAACACATGAGTTTTCAAGAGACCATATTGGAATATGTACTTATACAGGTGTCTTGGTCACCNATACACAAAGCAGTTATTTTACCGATTAATAGAACTTAGGGCAGAAGAGATAACTGGTTCAAATAGTCCCTTTGTTTCTATATCACATGACAGTATTTGTCACTTGGATATCCATAAGATGAGAGTGATGTTCTACAGAGCGTAAGTGGAGGTTGTCTAGAATACGTCTTTGAGGAAGGTGCTTGGATTTAATTAAAAGTTATCAAGAGACCTTAATCTTATCACTATGTTTGGAAATTTGTTTAATTGACCTCCTTGTTTCTCATGTTACTTTTAATTTCAGTTTCCAGC
>VXAL01000801.1:8090-32031 GCA_013399475.1 Chauna torquata | reverse complement strand
CTAATGATTCCTTCCTGTATTCCTTAGCCCTTTCCCAACTCTGGGTATTCCTGGTTGACCAAGAGACCCTGGGAAAAGATAATATTACAGGGACAGGGAACAATAATAAGTTTAAATTTCAGAACTGGAGGAAGGGAAAGAAGATGCTGCTGTAAATTGTAGTTTGAAGTCTTTTTGTACAGGAAGGTCACAGTTCACTGCAGTATTAAACTCTGAATGTTTGAGATGCTGACAGTTAACGCTAGTTTTGTAATATACCAATTTGGAAGCCGTGTGAAGATTTAGCTGTATGAGGCTTTTAACTGATGATCCTGAAAATTTCCCATAAATAGTTCTTCCAGCATGTAAACAGCCAGTGGGACAATTCCTACTTGCCTTTTTAACGTTACTAAATCTACCAAATCCTCTTACCTGTGTTGCAGGTGCAAGGTCTAGTTCTGATGTTGAATCAGTGTCCAACGCACTCTTGACATTAGTCAGCTCAGATTGTGATCTGTTTTCTGTGGACCTAGAAATAATGTATTTACATATTCATCACTGCACACTTAGACACTCTGCCTTATGTATTTCAGGTTCATAAGCCCATACAGACTAATTAGGTTATTTCTTCTAACTGAGTTGTTTAACTTGGAGATACCAAAAGTGCTGGACCCTTCTCAATGTTCCTGCTATTCCATTTTTCAGTCCTGTGCAGACAATAGTGAATGCAACAGAACCGAATCAGACCTGATTCACCAGTAAAGCACCGAGCATATACAGGCATTAAACTAGTATAATGGAATGGAGACTTTGCCGTTACCACTGTACTTCCATTTCATAGCAATGCAAAATGAGGTTAGGCAGCAACATAAACCTGTAACTGCAGTCACTGTCTAATAACCAACCACCACATTACAAGACTTCAGCCTGGCTTATATGCCTGTTTGTGCCACAATACCCTATATTCTTCCCTCTTAGAAAATGAAGCCCTGTAGACCAAAATCAGGTTAACTGAGCAAAACTCTTATATAAAGTTTTAAGTTAATGAAACACTCAGGTAAAGGGCAGGTTAAGACACAGGATGAGTATCAGTTGGTCAGAAAACTGTTTCTAGTGCACAAAAATGATAATGATGGTCATGCATAATGCAGTGAATGAGTGTTGCTTACATAACAAGAAGGCAGCAGAATTAATCTACATGACCTGGTCCTAACCGCAAAGTCCATTTCTTCCCTCATTTACATCCTTTGTAATTTTAGTTGAACTGCATGAAAGAGGTAGTACTTGGCTTGGATATTTTTGTTTGCCTCTTCCTGTTATCGTAGAAATTCTGCCTTCTTGGTGGCAAAGAAATTACACTGAATATCCAGTGACTGTCAAATCACTGCAAAGTATCTTTTTTTGGACTAATTTTACTCACATTTGTAGTCCTTTGGATTGCTGCATCCCTCTGTAGAATTTCTGCCACCATCTACTTAGCAATTGCACCTGCTGCTCTTCACAACATTAAAAATTGCTGGCAAAATATAATTTTATAGTGTATTTGTTTATGATACATTGTCTAAAATGTCTGCTTGAACACTTTTAATGTAATCATAACAGATTTAATAATATGACTTGTCATCATTAATTAAGAGAGCTGGACTGGAAATATTTTTCTAATGAAAGCAAAATTTGTACCATAAAAGCTCTTTTGACGGAGCTCTAGATGATGATGATGTTCGTTCTTGAGAAGGGTGGACCTTGCAGCTCCTGTCACCATGAAAACTGACGTCATCCCATTTCTCTAGCTGTGTCTGAATATCAACTGAAAGATAAGAAAAGAAGATATGAATCTTTTAAAGAAACTACTGTTTCTTAAATTATTTCTCCTCTGTTAAATATAAGTTCAGAGGAGATTGGGAAGCTATGCCACCAAAGACTATTTTAATTAAGGCCCAATATACAGAAATGTTTTGCACCTTTTAGCTGGTATTCTGTAAAAATACTTGGGAATTTGCAACATTTTTCTAAATCATGATTTTTAAGGCCATAAAAAACAGCATCCATGGTCAGAGTGTCAGTGGAACTCTTCACTTAAAATCAGTGATCTGTACGTAATTTAGATCCATTGGTAAAATTATACTGATATTTAGGGATATTTTTAAATTTCCTAATTGTATTCAAATTGTAAAAATAAAACTTCTTCTAGTGACTACCATTTACAAATGACTGTGTAGGCAACCAATAGCATTCAGTCATATGTAGGACTTGCTTTGCAGAAATGAGACGTTCACCTCCTGTTTGAAGATAAAGTTATCTAAAAGAATTTCTGTGCTGATGAAAGGAAAATTTACTACCTTGGTATAAATTACATTTACCTTGCAAATTTCTCAGTTGCAGTGCAAGTAATTTAGTTTGGTTGGAACTAAATTAAATTCACCTTTTCCAAAGCTCATCTATAGATCGTGCTTGGCAGGATATTGAGTTGTGTTCAGGTTTTTTGTTCAATCTGTATAAATATAGCTCTTTTGTCAAGAATGGAACTTTTTTGTCTTGCATGCATAGATAAAGCAGTACTTATAAATTTATTGTGTATTTCTAACACCTGCAGTTCTTCAAAAAACACTCGGTGTGGGCTGTCTCTGTTTTGGGTCCTTTACCAGTTTCTCATGATACTCCTATAGATTTTTCTACCATTTTACTGATCTTGATTAAATACTTTTTTGGAAGAATCCACTCAGAATTTTATTTGCACATTTACTGACAATTTAATATGTATAACGAAAAAGGCAAAATGTTTACAGAAATTTAAGTTTACACTCCCTGCTAAAGTGCGGAGCAATGAAAATTCTGATCTTGCTCGTTATTTTGTGCTAGTAACAAGGAGAAACTTGTGCTAAGCAAGGCTATGTAACACTGATATAATAGCTACACTCTTACCTAAATCTAGTGAAGACTTGTCCGAAACTCTGACAGTCTGGACTTTCTGCTCAGTATCCACTTTGATAAGGTCAGAATTGTCTGTCTTCTTTCTGTGGGTTGAAGCTTTTAAGCCTTCACCTCTTGATGGATTCTCTGATTTCTTTGATTTGTTTTGGGTTTGTAAGACAGGTTCACTAAGATCCAAGAGATCCAAACCTGTTGATAACACTTAGAGACAAAATGTTAGAATTCAATGTTGTTTTAATTCAAATAGCTCACATTTGTTTGATTTTATTTTTTAATTGGAAAAGAAATTATTAAGTTAATGTATTTGCATCTGACTATAGTAGATGTGTATTTCCTGGCTAAAGATGATGACCAGTATACTCAAATATGACTAGTGATCTCAGGTGCTTAACTGGATGCAGTTTTAAAAAGCCTGATTTACTGTAAAGGCTTTTCCTCTGAAAATCTTAAAGACATCTTCTTAGGTCTTAAGGTTGTGGCCTTTGTCCACAGTTTTTCTTATGTTGTGAAGGTTCCCTGTACAACTGAGCTTTTAGATTAGATTTGGTTTAACCTTATGATTTACCAAGTACTCGTAACAGCTGCTTAGAGCACTAATGTTGTGCCACATGCCATTAAGGAAGAAGCTGAAAAATGGACAGCTTTCTCTAACAATTCACATTCAGAGATTTTTTTTTTCAGAGATGCTGAATTATGCTTATTTTCATTAAACAACCACTTTAAAAAACTTTTTAAAAATTCTTTCTGAGACAAATAATACTTTGAACCAATCTTTCTTGTCCTACTAGGCAACTCACCTCAGTTTCCTAGAACTATTCATTTAGTTCATTATTCATTTAACTGTTCATTCATTTGTGGCACTAAAGGACTTCGTTTAGTGATGGGACTCAGTAGGTAAGGTTGATGGTTGGACTTTGTGATCTTGAAGGTCTGTTCCAACCTAGATGGTTCTATGATTCCATGATTTTATAAGGTAAAAAAATGTTCTTACATTTGTACTCTCAGTGTTTCTGGACAAAACTTAAAAACTACAGATGGAAGATACTCAGTTCTTGTTAGTTCAGTGAGAGTTTGGCTTCTTTCAGGTTCTTCTAAAAATTGTAGTCTAAAATGTGTTTTCTGTCATCAATTTAAAAGAATTGCATATAAAATCAGATTCCATCACAAATATTAGAACATGTTGCTGGACAAAACAAATGAAATTGTGAAGTTAATGAGAACTAATCTGTCTGAGTTAGGAAAGGAACTGGAGAAAACAAGAGCTACGTCTGGTTTGCCCATGGGTTAAAGTTTGGCAATAAACAATAGGTGCCACTATTTTCTGAAGGCTGTGTCTATAAGAGATGCAGAAAACATACAAAAGGTGAGAAGGAACAGTTGTGCTAGAAAAGCTGCAAACGCAGCCAGGTCTAGCAGTGAGAATATGATCCTAACAGAGAGCTGTGGTCTAAAGCATGACTGGAAAAGGGCCTGAAAGTCTGACAGCAAAGGTTTTTGCTGTACTGAAAGAAGCAGGGTGCAGAAGACTATAGCACAAAAGACTATAACATAATCTTTTCCTCCTGGAAACAATCTGTTTTGCCCCAAATTTGGCCAACTTCTTCGGTCAGAATAACTATACGGTTAGTAATTGTTTCTACTGTTGTTGCTGTTTGTCCTTTTCAGGATAAATACTGAATAAAATTATAAATTCTATTGCTTTCTCTATTAAGGACTATATCAGTATATAAGCCAGGCTTCAGTCTGAGTTTCTCATTTATGAGTTGTTTGAAGAGTAACATTTGAAATTCTTTAGCACATAAAAGACAGGAAAACTCCATCCTCTTCATTATCAGTTTATAGGGGAGGTGTTTTTGACAGATGTATCAGTATTATCTCTTGTAGTGCTTTATCTGTGTTCTTGGTAAATCACCAAATTTCATCCGTCTTCACAGAATTGAAAAAAATGATTTTTTTATTAAATAAATCTGATTAAAATGCCCCAAATCTGACAGATATTCAAGGCAGATATAGGACCTTATCCAGACATAAGATACTTACTTTTTTACAACTAACACCCATCTTAAACAACCTGAAACATTTATATTCATCCCTGTAATGTCTTTAGCTATATCAAAGGAAAAAATATTATTTACAATTGTTCATTTAATTCAGAGTTCCATTTTTGTTATTAGAACTCACATACTGCTTTAGACACATTAATTAGATGTGAAGATAATCACCCAGCTGTTAATTAGTCATTTAGTTATTTTAATAATTTGCATGTACATGGATTTTAATTAAATGGCTTCTAACAAGACAAGTCATGAGACAGCAAAAGAACAGACTAGCGCTATTGATTTCATGGTATCTCAGTAAATCAGCTCAAGTGCTTTGATTACCTTTGCACAAATACTGAACAGGATAAGGCCAATCTCTAAAAACACTTCCAAATGACACTATGCTTCTCTTAATACAGAAGGCTTTCAGGATTCACTCTTTATTATCTGCTTTACTATCTCACCGCAACGCAAAGCAGACAAGAAATTTGTTAGATCCTTTCACTGCTGAAGTTTCCTAACTCAGCTTGGATAAACTGTTTTGGTATCTCTTCCCCTTTTCTTGGACATCCCATCCAAGTTGTTAAAGCACATCTTTCTAAAGAATGGGTTTGGTTAAAACTAGACTAAATGTGGCTTATCCACAGGTTATATTTTTGCAAAAACAAAGATTGAGAATTTGTTGATCTGATATATACTTCCTGTTGAAGTTCCCTTTAATTCAAACTCAGAGATCTGCTAGAATAAATGTGATTTGGATCCCCCCAGATTTGCCCTCAAATTTAAAAAAAAAATTTTTTTTTTTTTTTTTTTCTGGTACTAGACTAAGTAATTATAATTTAATATCAGTTTATAATTTTTTGCAAATAGTAATAATTTTTTTAAGAGACTAAAAGAAATCACTTGACAAAATACACCACAATTAAAATAAAACTAAAATTATTTCTCTCTAGTGAGTGGTAGTACAGAATTTTGGTTACCTGCAGTATTTGATGTTACAGGCCTTGCAACAGCTTCTGGTTTAGTTTCACAGAGAAAGTCATCAATGGAGGGGCTCAGAAGGGGTCTGCTTTCTTGTTGCTCATTCACCAGCTAGCAACAAAAAAACTCAGGGTCAGAGAGTGTGGTTGGGATGCACATTTTAAAGAAATAAAACATTTTTGTACAATATCATTTGCTTTATTTTTGATTGTTAAAGAGTAAGAGATTGCAATTAGATGTACAGATAGCTCTGGGCTTAAAATAATAATAATAAAATCTTAGTCACTCTGTTGGGGCAAAATGATATTCCAATTTTACAAATTGCACAAAAATAAAGCAGCAAGGTGATTTTTCCATAGCAATTATTGCATACTATTGCTTATAGGGCTAAAGTATTCAAGGCCTGGCGTAACTCCCTTCAAATCAATCTGTGAAGTTGGCCTTCTCTATCATGAGGAGACTAAGCAGAGCTTTTTTAATATTTGGAAGTGGTCTTTTTTCACCAGTAACATGCCTCCCCACAGAATTTCTACAACAGCATTCCATCTAGAAAATATGCATTAGCCCATTAAACAATAACCTGCTGAGACAGAAAACACTTCTCTGCAATACAAGGACATATGAATGACAGTGGATGGACCCTGGTGAATTTATGAACTTCCTGCATGAGTTTTGACTGTGTGAAGACTCATAATACACTTTGTATTTATAAGCAGTTTTCCCTTTTTATTGTAATTGCAGGAATGCACTGGTTTTCTGTTACCTAAAAGAAATCTCTATATTACAAGCTTTTCATGTATTAGGTATTAAAAAGTCTAAACAGTAAAATAGTCTCATAAATAGAAGTCTCCTCTCTACAATCCCTCTCTGATTGAAGGATCAAGACCTAAGGTGAGCTAGATGGACATCTGATGGTGTGGCCTGCATTTACTTTAATAACATGAATACCTTTTCCCTTTGTCTGTTACTTTCATCTGGAACACTCTCAGCTTTTATCCTCTCTCAGCTCCTCCTCTCTGTTCCATTTTTGCTCTTTTTCCACTGTTGCATTTTCAAAATGTTCTCTTCTGTACATTTCACCTTTTAAATTGAGGATGCTAATAGAGACTAAAACAGGCAAAAAAGGCATTCCCTTATTCTCATTTGATGTTTATTAATTACTTGCATTTAGCTACTGCAGTAGTAGGGTTGCCTCTAAAGTTACTACAGCAAAACAGCTGAAGTTCACTGTTGTTACTTACTTGATTTTTGTATTCCAATGTCTCAAGGAAATACTGGAGCTATTGAAGTAAAAAGTCCATAATTTTGATGGGTCAAATATTTAAGCTGGTACCTAAAGCTGACTGACTGTATTATATGTGCACTCATTCATTTGCCCAGAATCTTACAGTTTCATACTGAAAGAGCAATTTATACAATTAACGTGGAAGACAGATGAGTGATTGCTTGCTCAACTGTGTGTAGCAAAATGTGCAAATTGTGGGCACTTACTTAAGAAATCTGGCAATGATACTGTCTCAAACTCTAATTCTGCACGTGCTAAACCCAGGCTGCAGACGAACCTTACATGGGGAATTAATCATGTGGTTTTATAATTATCTGAATTGATAGCTCAAGTTGCTGTCTCATTCAATACACAGATGCTGCTTGCTTGATTTGGTAAATCTTAATACTTGATTGAAAATGGCATTTATGCCAACTCCACACCTTTGATTTCCATTAAAGGTGGCTCTACATTGCCCACATTATCTCTAGGTGTATGCTTTTACCTAATGATGATAGTTCAGACTTATCATCTCTGTACTGTATATGTATTTTTCTGTCTGTGATCTGGTGATCATATCTATTGGTGAAAAAAATGAGGGTGGATGCCTAGTTAATCCCTGTCCAAACTACTTTCAATATTTTAAAAGTTTCTCTATGATCAATTCCATATATCAGCAAAATTTGCTGAAATACCTTTTTCTATTTGCATTTACATATCTCATTCTAGGAACTACCATCAGTAACAGCTGCTGTGTTTTTGCAGTAAATTGCATATTCTGGTGAACATAACATCCAGCAGAAAGATTGTAAAAGCTTCTGGATCAGCTGGATCTTCAATGATTTATTTTGTGATATGTTAACAGCATAAAGAAAAGTCCTACATTATTTGGAGGTAATAAAGAAGAGGTTCCATAGTAATAACTGTAAATGTAAAAACTTCATAGGAAATACTCTATTTCCGTATCTGTATGAGTAGATCAGTAGGGTACATTATCACATACGATTTAGATCCTTATCAACTTTCACATTATATTCCATGGAAATTTTCTTTAATAGTAAAGAATGAGGGAAGGAAGGAAGGAAGGAAGGGAGGGAGGGAGGGAGGGAAGAAGGAAGGTTATGAGAACCAAGACCACCAAGATTGCTCACCGGCAACAGTGAAGAAGAGAAAATCTGAAGACCAACTGGAAAGGCAATTTTATTGCCCAGACCTGTTGGCAGAGGTAAGAGGATAAACTCTGGGAAGTGTACCAGCAATTCTGACAATCACAGTCATGGAAGGGAAGGAGACTAGAATAAAAAAAAAATCTGAGTTTGGTACCAGAGGTGTATTGTTCAAAGCTCCTTGATAAAATTCTACCATCAAACTGAAAGATTTAGGGAGATATCCACTTCTTCATAATCAGTTTTGCCAGCAAACACCAAAATTTAATTTTCACTAAGTTGTGTATTCTTTGTGATACATTTGCAGCATTTTTATTTAATTAGAAAAGAAATAGGTTCTTCTCTGACTTTCTCACCACGTGAACATATAAACTATATTCATCAGAGATGGGCCACTGAGATGATCAGAGGAATAAAGAACACATTTTACAGGGAGACTAAAAGAAGTTGACTTGCTTAGGCTAACAAAATGAAGATTGGGTAGGAATATAATTATTCTTCTTGTACACATAAAGAGAGAGGGGCTGGATGACATTGGAAGAGGAAAGCTATTTCAACTATAGAAAAAGGTTGGCACAAGATTGAAGAGATCTGAACTGGCCATGAATAATTTGGTCTGGAAATTAAAAGAATCTGTCTAACTATCACAGCAGTGAAGTGAACAAACAGTATTTTTTTAGAGTAGGGGGACAAAAAGCCTAGTTTTTTAAACTGGCATTTAAAAAGCTGTCTACATGGCTGCTTATAATGTGATTGGTTTTGAGAAGTGGGCTATGGCCCAGAGGATCCCTCTCAGTCTTGTGTCCTATGCTCCCATGACTAAGGACTGAAAGCTGTAGGAGGGACTGCCTTGTTGAAACGATTGTTCCTGAGTAAAATAGTGTGCTTTCAACTGAAATAGCTGGGTTGAAAAATGAAAGCAAACACACTATCGAGTCTACTAATTCTTGATATATACAAACTACATATGTATAGCAATAGAACATATCAGAAAAATATGTTTTTAATGTGAAGCAGGTATTTCCTGATGAATCAAACCTTAAGAGGTTAAACAGTGCCGTGAGCTGATATTTTGCAGTAGGTAAGTGGGCAGAGGGGCAGGTTTCTGACATTACTGTGTACGCAATGCCACTTGGTAAGTCCTCGGTCTCAAACTTAGAATTTCATTTTGCTGCCTCATATATTTTACCAAATTTATCCCTCTTTTAACTCTGCTCAAGTTATTAGAGTTATATCAGGCATGAATTTGGAGTAGTGTTATAAAGCATTCATGAGATGAAAACTATTATCTATATTAAAGTAATAATTTATGGTTCTCAAGCACCTTTCAGGGTGAATATCACAGAATGCTTTAAAACATTCATGAATCAAGCCTGGCACCACCACGGAGCTGAAAAGTATTATCTCTACATTGCAGACAAGAGAAGCAAAGTGAAATTAAGAAAGCCGACCAGCATCATGCAGCGCTGGGGGAAGCAGCTCTGGGAGCAGGAGCCAGGCTGCTGGCGCTGTGCCACTGCACAATATTTATGTGTGTGATATTTGTACACATGCCACGCTGTATAAACTCAGCCTGTGACATTATTGATTTCTGAGTACTAATTTAGCCAGTGAGTACCATAAATTCTCATAATGTCTCTAAGAACTTAATTTTTCTTTACAGAATCTATTTTAATTAAAGAAAAAAACACTCCTTTGACTGAAGCATATCTAAAATTTGTGAAGGGTGATATTCCCTCCTACTAATACATATGAAGAGTCTCAAGCACAGTATAAAACGCTCGTCCTAAATTCAAACAAGTTCTACGTGATTGACTTCTGTCACTGATCAGTACATCAGAAAAAGCTGCTTTTTCTCCCCTCAGTACTGCCATTGGACTTTCTCGTTCCACAAAGCATATCTGTGGATTTTGGTGCTTTGAGAGAGATACTGGGAGAGTCAGAAGCATCATCTGATGGCTGATATCAGCCCCGTTCCTTAAATGTATTCAAAGTGAGGCTTATTTAGTGCAGGTCTGAGATAAGGCACAGAGGCCTGGTCAGGAGGCAGCGGGTGCTGTGCCAGAGGCCACAGCTGCTATGCTTCACCTCAGCAGCTGCCAGGCAGTCCAGCGGCCCAGAGCACTGAGGAGAATCACCTGACCTCCATTTTCTGTGCTGTCACCCACCCCATCCCCAGATGTCTGCATTTACTCATCAATGTAGTTTATTACCCACAGCTGCCTTTGCTGATGAATTTTCCCTTCCCTACTGCTCTGGCTTGGTTAGTGCTCTCCACACTGACCTCAGAGCTGCTGTGAGAAAAGGAGGTGATAGTCACTCATGGCGGTTCCCCCTCTGGGTGCTTCTCAGGTATGAGGGGTACGTATCAGCCTGATAGACAGAGCTGGAGTGACTGGTTTGGGGTCAAAAAAAAAAACAAAAGTCAAATCCTAGGTGAGCTTGGGTATGGGTGTGCTGGGGCTGGAGGGGAGACATTACTACAAGAGAGGAGCAGCAGTGGCTCCACTGAAAGGGAGAAGAGGCCATGAGGGGGCTTGTCTTCCCTCTAGTCAATATCCAGCCTGGTCCCAGCTTCCAGTGGTCACCTGCACAACTCTTCCTCTGCCCTGCAGTCACCCCCAAAGCATCCCATGCTGCATTTTCTCCCCTTGTCCCCATGGGAGTACCCTGCTTGGTAAAAACACCTTAGTGGAGACGTAGTTCCAGAGCCTCCCCTCAGGCCTGGTGCTGCCCTAGGAGCCTGTGTGAGGTTCACCAAGCACCCAGCTACTGCTATGGTGACAGCTCTGCTGTTCTGTAAGAACCTGTTCTCTTCTCATCCCTGGGTTCTTTGGTTTATGGTCTTAATGCAGGTGCTTTTTGTGGTGCTGATGTTGGTGGTATTGTGATTTACTATGCAAGAGAAAAGGTGAAATTATGTATGGTACAGCAACTGGCTTTGGTTTTGCTTTGCTCCCAGCCTACAACTTCTGTTGTAAAAAGAGATTTATGAAACACCTAGGCAGTAGCCTGATTTAAAATAAATAAATAAAAATAACTGGGTTGAGGGAGGGCTATGTTGTGAAATGGGGCTGTGAAATGTTTTCATAGAGGAACTTAGTTTGGCTGTTGGGTGGAGAGAGCTGGAGCACACCTGGTGCTCAGGGGATCAGCTGTGAGGACCAGCTTCTTACTTAGTGTTACATTTACAGCTGATGATGTTCACCTGTACAACCTGCTTTGATCATGGCTTCAAATGCTTTGCCTGCTTTGACTTCCTAGAGCACAAGGCTTACACCACAGTGGGAGCTGAAATATGCCAAGGCTTTCAGCAAGGTATGATCCTGATACACTGTTTTTAAATCCTCTCTTACCATGTTCCTGATCTTAATCTGTTTGCAGTGCACCATATGTACTGGTTTTTTTTTTAATGTTAGTAGAGCATAACATAATGCTAGTCTCTAAGATAAATGATTTGGGATCTAAATTGTGGGGTTCTAGTCAGGCAAAGACAGCTAATTAGCACCTATGTTTTGAGCACATAGTGAACTAGTTCTCTAAATTTGAATGCCTAAATTCCCTCCATGTTCAACAGGGAGAGATAGATGCCTGGAAAAGCAACTTCAGGGGGACATCTTGCCTGCCTAATTTAGGCTTTCCCTCAGGAGGCTCTCAAAAGCACCTGGTTTTCCCACTGAATATATACAGAACTCACTTTAGTAGGACTGGTTCAACAGGCACCTAAAATTTAGTTGTAATTAGCTACCCAAGTTAGTTGGATTGGATTCTACAAGTTATGTCATCTGAGGATGACTGAATTACTCAAGGAATTAATTTCAGAAGCCTCAAACTACTACTGGGTAAGCCCCTGTAGAGCTCAGCAGCAAACGTGCTCATGGATGTTGATGGCTTTTGCTGTACCCCTGCCCACTCAGTGTGCTGAGGAGAGTGTGGTTGGGCAGTGAACTGGATTGCTGAAATGATTTGACTTAAAAAGCTCAGGGTATGGTAGTGAATGTTCAGCATATGAGACAGCAGGAACCTCTTAACTCAGAATTTCTATAGGAGAAATTGTGTTTTATAACTTTACTATGAGAGAAACTTTTCTGCTCTGATGGTGAGACTAGATGAACAGGTGAACTAGATAGTTTGTCAGTGCTACACTCTCTGTTCTTTTAGTTTTTAACCTAACCTGAGGCATCACCTAAAGCATGAACTAACTTCAATTGCTAATTAATTTGTATGATATATATCAACAATTTCTTGACAGATAGGTTCTCTGTATGTATTTGGCACATCATGATCTTTGGTAGCACTCACTAGTATAAGAGGAAACAAGTGATTTCTGTGGATTTGTTTCCATTAACTAGATATTTCTAAAAACGGTTAAACTGGAACCAGAACTAGAAATTGAGGTGGTTGTTCTATGAAGCATAACTGTGAAGTACTGTGTCTGTGGATCATTATCTTGGCAGGATAAGAGTTGGAATACCTCCTTTTTTGTTCAGAGGGAAGCTTGGGAAAGAAATCCTGATAAAATCAGTAGTCTTGTGCTAAAAGTTCAAACTGCACGAGCTGTGTTTTTCTTCCCCCACTTTTCTAGCATGTCTATAAGTATTTCACAAGGAAAAATTGTATCACCACCATCCCACACTTTTATTTTCTATCATAGAGTAAGTGTGATCACTAATTGACTTCTGGTGTCATCCTTGTGCCAGGGTCATATTAGTCTTTTTCTCTGTTACTCTTGTGTGAATTTATGTCCCAACAAAACTGACATGCCAGCCAAATATTTGGTTTTCACAGGAACAGAGAATCAATATACAGGGCACACAGCGTAACTGACTTCTATCTAATGTGAATTGTGGGAAGCTCTAAAACAGAAGCAAACTCATTTCACCCTCCTGCAAAGAGCAGTTTGGTGTTGCTGCCTCTCTGTAGACTAGTTTTGCTTGGCAGGTGATAACTGGTACTCAGTTGCAAAGTAGTAGGAAGTGTATATAGTGGCCTGTGAATCAGAGGTGACAATATCTTACCTGAAATCACACAAGCCTGGGGATTCCCTGGGGCTTAATGCTAACAACTGACCCACAGCTTGTGTGAAGGCTGAGAAACTGTGGGAGGATTACTATAGACACCATATTGGATATTTAAATTCACATGAAAGCAGTGTTGTTTAAAACTTGTGCTTGATGTCTGAATCAGTAAATAATAACATGCTTATGTTGCGTCTTCATAAAGAGCAGTTGCAGTGATTGGTGAGAACTATTGCTGTGTCACTGGGGCTGGAGTAGCATCCGGGCTGGAGTAGCATCCTATCTGTGCTTGTCAGTGCTAACCTACACAGATTATGGTGTCTAGCTGCAATGTAGAACTAAGTATCTCACAGTTCACCATGTTTCCCTCTGTTCTTGGTCTGGCTAAGAAAACTAAAAGGGAGTAGAAGCCAAACACGGGAATTGTAGTTTTATCTGGCTCCTGCATTTTGGCTTCACGCTAGCAAGCCACTTAAGCATGTCCTGCAAAACTCAAGGTTAAGCATGTGCTTAACTACCTTGCTGGATTAGAGCCATGCGGGAAGGGGAGAAAAGTTGCTCATCATATTTTGAATGTGACTGATAATCTGTGGCCTCTATTACTCATATAAAAATGTTACTTACTGCAAGTCTGTCTGTTGCATTAACATCCACATGCTCTGTGCACTTTTTAAGTAAAGGAAGCTGTTGAAACAGAGGAATGTCTCCTTTCCTGGCTGTGAGAAGATTTTGTTTACCCTCACCTGGCTATGCGTTGTCTTCGTGGTGTCACAATGTGATTTAAGTTTTAGCCTCTCCCTTTCCCAATACCCGAGTTCTCCCCACTGGAGAACTACTCTACAAGGGTGATCAAAGACAAAATTAACTAATTTTCACAGATGCTTAGAGATCCTTGAAGTAATACAGTCACTAAAAAATTGCAAAATATTCTTTTATTCTTTTAAGGAGATGATTTCTGTAATGTTGGTTCATGGAAATATGTAGTCTCTACTCCTAAAATGACCTGCTCCTTAACTGAGGGATTAACAAATTGGACACTTAAGCTGAGCAAATGTAGGCTGGGAAAGTCTTGCAGAACAAGAAGGCTACAGAGTCCAATGTTTCCTGTGAGAAAGCCTCAGAGAAACATATACTGTGGGAGACCTGTATAGGTACTATCATCACACCTGTGCCTCTCCAGAGCAAACGGTAACTCATGCGGCTAGATTCTGCTTCCTGTATCACTCATTTAAATTACTTTTTGTGTGGCAATTCCAGCTAAAGTAGTAGTCTAACTTTGTGAAACACAGTTTTCCAGTGCTTTTAAACAGAAATTCAAGGAGTCCTGTTTCACTCATATTGCAGATATTACTTCTGTAGTCTTGCAGCATCTCTGGGGCAATTATGATGACTGCTTACAAAATAGTAGAAAATGATTTAATGGTTTTTCATTAGCTGAAAGAAAAGACTGCCAGCATATTAAACTGAGCTGCATGTACAAGTTCTTTGCAAATCACCAGTGATCCACAGGTAAGTTTTAGAATTTTTGCAGTAGTGGATTATATATGGCTTTGTGCACTGTTCTGAGTATGGTGCATAATCAAACGTCAATTTAGATGAAAGATGTACACCTGCTTTTTTAAGACCAGATCTTCACGATACTAGCAGCATGAAGACTAAAGATGAAGAGAATTAACGATATCAAAAATACCTTGGCTTATCACGAGTGTCATTTTTGTAAAGCTTATGCTATTCCTACCCATCTTCAACTGTGTTGAAAATGACCTACTTCCCATGTAACAAAATTCATCTTTCTATGGTACCCTTGCTGTATCCTTGCATATAGGCTGTAATTATTTTAAAATCACACAGATTTCTTTTTCCTTTCTGTGGAGTTCTGCAGCGTGTCTAGAATAAGGCTGGTTTTTTTTCAATGTGTTACTGTGGGCAGTCGTAGGAACCAAGTCATGATCTCCTGTTAAGTTATATGGTTTCTCCACAGGGATATGTTGTGGCATGTGTGCTTGCTTTGAAATGATTTTTTTTTTTCAGATTGAAATGCTTGAAACTTGAAAGATGTTTGAATTTTTTAAACTTGCAATGGAGTATAACAGTTTCACTGTGCAAGTGAGTTAATTGCATATAGAACAATTGTAGTACGTTGTTTGCAACTCTTTAAAAGTACAGTATATTTTTACTTATTCGTGAATGGGGAATCAACAAATTTCTGAAAATTTGTATTCATAAATAATTCATATAAAAAAGGGTTAAATGAGAAAAATGAATGATTTACAAAAATTGTCCAGCTCTTTCTGTACTTATGGAATTGTAGAGCATTTTAAAATGCATGAAACAGTATAGTTAATTTTATTTTATGAAAAAATTACTCTCAATTCCCACGGTAATTTCAAATTAAAACTTCTTTCATGGAAAAATATATTTGTGACAGAAACTTGTATAACTTTAGGCAAGCAGCCAATTTATGACTTTTAAGCATATTGTCAAGGCAACTTTCTTTATTATGCTCATGAGACTATTTCTGCTGAAATTATACATACTGCCCTAAAAGCAAAGTGTTAAGCAATATTTAACTTGGAGGTAAAGATTTAATTAATATTTGCACTGCTAAGTATGCATTTATACATTTTGTATTTTTTTACTTATAGTATTCACCTATTTTTAATAATAGATGAAAGTTAACAGTAGGACTCAAGTGTCTACTGCTAAACTACTCAAAACTTTTATAATAAATAAAACTAGACCCGTTTGAGATTTATGGAAAATACTGCTAATGAATGTATCACTAATCCTTTAAAAGGAATACAAAAATATGATCACAGGTTTAGTCCTAAAATCACTGCGGAAATTACCACTGTTCTCAGAAGGCAGACTGGAATGTACAGTGAATTATTGTAGTCCAAAGTTAATTATTGAAATTTTCTAAAATTGGCATGATTTTTGCTTTTTTTTATACTGATGTATATGAATTGCTTAAAATGAAGTAACTCTGCTTGAGATTGGTATAAACGAGAAGCTAATTACACTTGCTTCAACTCTCTGCCATTCTATTCTAATGTTTAGTAAACATTTATGGAGTGGACTGTAAGTCAATGCAAGTCTAAAGCTAAGAAGCTTAGAATAAATGTGATTGATTCTGAACAAATAGGACTTTTATATGGAAAACTGTTATTATGCAATTAATTCCAAGTACAGAGCCCTCAATATGCACCTCAATCTGCTAATGTTGGGTGCTATGTATTAGCTATCATTATTCGTAATATATTATTTCCTTTATAAAAATTTGTTAGATCACATTTCAAGGAAAAAAAAACAAAAAGTAGCTAATTAAAAAGTAGCTAAAAATTAAAATAAAAACCCACCCCAAACAGTGGAATTTAGGCACTGGAAATGTTTGACTATTTTTGCTCATAAGCCCTTGAGCAAATATAGGTGTGCCTGGACCAACCAATGGCATGCAAATGAAGTTCACTTTCAAAAAACATTGTTCCTACTCTGCATAAGAACTAATACATTATATATAGAGAACTTTTTAAAAAAAGAATCTTAAACATCTGGTAAAGTTAATTGGAGCGTAGTCGAGAGACATCCCTTTTTGGAATACTTGTGTTATAGCCTGCCTTTTTCACGGGATAAGCTGAACTTCAGCATGTTTCTTCTAATAACGTAACATCAAATTTCTAAACTTCTCCTCTCCAGCTCTAAAACTGTGTTCTTTAGGTTAACTTTTTAAGCAGTCAATACCAAAGTTTTACTCTGAGCAATGTCTGTGTAGTAAGCAGACAGCTCCCTATTGAGATATATAATTTGCATTTCTTTTTCCTATTGGTGAATTTTTCATGGACTCCCAAGTCTACTACGTAAAACAAGAATATATTTGCCACAGGATCATCTTGGATATGAATCCCCTCCTGTAGGTCTTATTTCCTTCTCTTCTCTTTACTGGGATCCTACCATCACTAGCATTCCAATTTATGTACTCTGTTCAGGAATCTAAATTAGGTGTGATGAATATGGGACAAATAACTCATGACACTTTGAGATTTGTTTGTTTAAAATCAGGTTGGCAAGGCATATGAGCATGCACTTTTTACTGCTCAGTAAAGCAGTTCATCATATTTTAAAGTTTTAGTGTGGATCAAAGTAGATTATTGAATCAGCTCCTTTGAAGTTCACTGACCTGTAGCAAATTGTGAATTTCATAGTTGACTGTACAATTAAACTTTGACTTCAGGGGATACTTAAGTTTAAATTTCATTAGAAAGTACTTCTTAAGTGAGCTTTTTTTCCCCGACAATGAAGTTGTGAAGAGGTTAAACAAATATTTTGGAATTCAAAACATTTTATGCACTATTTTGACATTTTATGCAGTTTTCTCATAATAAATACATTTCTCAGCTTCAGTTAGCAGTATTTGTTCATAGCTTAACTTTCAGTTAATCTTCGAACCTTCAGCAAACTGCTTCTGTTTTTCCTAGGTTTATTCATACCAAAAGTACCTTTTTTCATTTATTCCAGTCTTCTGAATTATCTTTAAAAGATAAAGGGAGACAGCAACATTCTACAGAGTTATATTCTATAAAATCCCATTAGTACAGAAAGCTCACTCTCTGTTGATGCTTGAAGTATTAAGTTTGGCAACTACTGAATGCCTTTTCATACCAATAAACTGACTTTCATTGAAAATAATTGAGATAGAATCACAGAAAACAGATGCTGAAAGGTCTATTCGATTACCAAGAATACCCCTCTGCTTATTGTAGTATACTTGCTAATGCTGGAATGATGGTCCAGATTCCCAGTTGCCATGTATCAGCATAACCCCACTAGAGTCTGCAGTACTTCTTTGGTTTATGTTATTTGAAGTTTTGCCTCAATCTCATGATATGATATAAAACAAACGGTGAATTGGAAGCTTTTTTCAAAATTTAATTCACACTGAGTGTTTATGTCAACAAACAAGGGTTATATTTTACAAATAGGGCTTGGCTAGGAGCATAATAAAATGTGAATGTGTATCTGACTTGTTCTCCGTTGGATATGTTTTTAACATTTTCCAGAGGAAGAGAGGAAAAAGGCATCTTTTAACATATGATTTCAGGGACTTTTCTATATTATCACTATTTATTTCTTGGTTAGAACAAGGACTTGGCATCTCCTCTTTGTATCTGAGATTCCCCTTCTGCTTCTTGTCAAGTCTGCTACCATAGTTAGACATGATTAATTTTCCATTCACAAAAGACTTTTGGAAAATGTGAGATTTCACTTTTTTGGGTAGTTTTCTAAAAGTTAGTTAGCTGTACTCTGAGAGACAATGCAACATAGATACCTAATGTAAGTAATTCCTAAGATATACACACGTGCTTCTACAGCGTTTGGTGGTGGTGATGACTTTGGAAAGATCAGACCTTATTCTCATGACCCAATGTGATTTGGCTTGGGAAATTTGTCTGCAGCCAATATGGAACTTGTATGTTTCACCCTGTGAGTGGCAACCACATCCATCTGTTTCATCACGTAAGGAGCTGAGATGAACAACTCTGATGGTGATGGCTAAATGGCTAAATGTGTTGTGGTATAGCAGTGCGTAATTCTGAACAAATGGTCAAGAACAAATGAGCAAGAGGTTTACATGGACACGCTAAAGAGAAAGCATCTCAAAGCAACATTACATCCAGACAGGATATAAATGACGTATGCAGCACGGTCATATAACTGCACATCACACATACATGATGCAGAGATGGCTATGGAAAATACTCACTTTTTCACTTGATTCTGCTTCCTTTTGGCTTCTGCACCCCTTTGGTGCATAGCAGGGAAGTAGGTATTTGTGTTTAGTGGAAGAAATTACACTAACAGACACAAGCATTTTACTCATCTGTATCATACACTATTGCTGAGTAGACTGACAGACAACCAATACAAATGGTGCATTAAACATTGAACAAACCCAGGCTCAGCTCCTGGCCCCGTTGAAGCAAATGGAAGTTTTTGTACTTGTTTAGGAGGGAAGGAAGGGGCAGCGTTTTATGTTGGTTTCTAATTGTTTGTCAATCATTTAAGACAAAATTAGAAATGATGCATTAAAGAGCATCCCTTCGTGCAGTTAGTTCATGGACATTAGAGTTTGCCACAAGCAAAACATGGTGTTCAACAGGGGCTGAGGAGATCGCCAGACCTGGTTTCCAAAGTGGCAGGTGGTATTTCTGTAGCGTTGTATTAGTGCAGCACATCACGTGTGCTCTGTAAGACAAGTATGTGCTGGCCTTGTGTGCATCTTAAATGCTTTCGAAAGGTATGGTAGCAATTATATGCTAAAATGTGAAAGGAGTAAACCAATTGTGGACTTTGTGGGGAAAAAAAAAAAAACTTGTGTAAGGTGAACTATGTGGTGCAATTACTGCCATTAAATCTCCTGCTGAATAGGAGTAACTTGCATGCTAAATATTAACCAGCAAACTAAGCAAGTGCACTTGCCTGAGAAACAAACTCATGTATGTGATCAACAGGAGGGAATGACATCCACTCTCGTGGTGAGATCAAGTGCTGTGTTTTGTGGCAGTGCTTCAGTCGCTGCCTCCAAGTACAGAAACCATCCAGTGCTTGTTGGTGTTCTAATGTACAGGCTCTGTATGATGAAGTTACGTCCTTCCAGCGACTGAACTTGCCACAATTAATGCAAGGAGGTGTGCAGAGCAAAATGACCGGGAGTAAAATCCCAGTGAGAGCTTAGAGATGGCATCTGAGATACTTATAGAACTGTTGCAAAGTGGTTCTTATTTTACACATGCATTGCAAACGAGCACCAGCAGCACGATTTGGCATTTTGGACCAGTTTTCGGTAACTTTCTGGTGACTGACGTGTACTGTGCTTCCTACAACTCTCTTCATTGAGAGGACAGAAAATGTTTGTGTTGAATTGTCGTGTCGAAACGCCTAAGGCCCCACGCGGTTAAACTACCGACCAGCCGACGGAACGCCACTGCCCNCGAGCCCCGCGCTCCGCCCACCTGTGATGTCATAGTAAGGAGGGGCTTTTCCTCTGCCGACTCCTCCCTCGGAATCTCCTTCATCACCATGGCAACAGCCTTATCTGCCGCCCTAGCGCCTTTCCCCTACAACAGCGAAACCAACAAGGGCAGTCAGCAGCCGCCGCCGTGCGCCCGCGCGACGCAGCTGGGAGCGGAGCCTGGCTCGCCGGAGGGGGCTCGCGGGCTGTTTGAAAATAATAGCAAATTAGCGGTGAACCGGTTAGTTAGCAGCGCGGCTGGGGTCTAGCCGCAGTCTCCGTGCTCGCTGGAGTTGCCCCACTGAAGTCAACAGGAGTACTTCGTAACGCCTTGCTGTGGCAAGGCTGGCTGGAGTAATCCAGTGCCAACTGGAGGGTTTGGGCGTTTTGCAGGGTAGGATTTCCGTATGAGTAAGAGCTGCAGGATCAGCCCCATGGTTTAATTTTAGTTACACCTGAAATACCCTTTTTCCACTTAAAAAGAGTATCGAGCTGATTTTGCAAGTAAAGCACACGTCCTTGTGGTTCACTGAGGCAAACTCTCCCTGAAATTTGAAAGTAACCTGTAGGGCTGCGCCCAAAGTGTTTGTAGCTCTGGTAACATTTTAAAAAGCAGTTTACATAATATAAACAGGCTGTGCGTTTTTGCTGACAATACATGGAGCCAAATCCTGCCATCACAGACATTGCTACACTTCTCCCCAAAAACTCAGTTGTTGAACTTAATGTAATGATTTTTTTGAACTTTATTTTCTCAAAATCCACTTAATATACTGTAAATATTCAAGAGCAAGTTCAAAAAAAATTTTAATATCTAATTCGCTAACAAAATGCACTAACGTTATGTACCACACTCTTTAAAGCTGTGCTCTTTATTTAAAAGAGGTATTTATCTCTTGAATTCACATAGATTTCTGTATTTTGATCTCTTTTGCAAGTGGCAGAGAAAGTCTGAGTGTACACATCAAGCATAGCAGCAGAACTGCATTATGCTAGTGACCCTGGGCATGTCCTTACTATTATAAAGCTCCCATTGATTTCAGTAGAAGTTATAGCTGTGCAAAGACTGCAGGATCTGGCTCCATAGAAGCAGCATTTTCCACTACACTTAAAAGTATTTAAATACTTAAGTCTATTAACAAAATAGGTTCTTTACCACCACATCAAATAACAGAATTACTTTCACTAGCACTATATTCCATGTCCAATATACATACATATTAAAAGAAAAAAAACTTATTCTAAGCTATATGGTGTTTCAGAAACATTTCATCAATTGCATGTAAAATCATTACATACTGTTGTGATTTTAGAACAGATTTTATTAATTGACAGGTCAACGTTAGGTTTGCTTGCTTGTGCAACACATCACAGTTACCCTACAGAGAGTTCTTTGCATGCTGGAAGAAATTCTCAGAGCAGAAGTGTCATGAGTTGTAAGCATGCTGGAGTTTTGGTGCCTTTTATATCTAAAGAACTGCAAAGTTCATTGTGAACTTCATTTAAATGTACTGAAATAAAACTACTTCTAATTGCCAAGCATATCAAAGCTTCTTAGCCAGTTATGTATTTACTCTGTTCATAATTCTTATGACATTTTTCGGGTCTGTGAAGCTCATTTCTTGTACAGCGTGGAGCTATTGTTAGCTAGTACTATTAACATGCTATTTGATTTTTTTATAACACATAGTCCTTTTGTGCTGAGTGCTAGAACAAAATAGTTTATCAGCTAGAAAGGATGCATTGGAAAGCATGCAGTGCTTTTATTTCTTGCAGAGTAAAAAACCCACCAAAGCAAAGGTCAGGTCACTTTTTTGAAGACAGAGCCACTTTTTCTTCAAGGTTTCACCTACTGCCTGAAAAGAGTTATGATACTGGTATTAGTGCCTGCTGTTAACCTTTCATAAACATAACTGCAAAACCCTGGGAATGATTGATACCATATACAGCCCATCTCATCAGTTTAAAGTGGCTATAGTACAACGTAAAACAGTAACCTGATGAATATCTATGCTTGCACTATTTTTCATGAGCAGAAGTAGTATGTTTGCAACAAAGATTGATTTATTTCTGGCTGCTCAGCCAGAAAAAAAAAAAAAAAAAACATTCTGAAACTAGAAGTTGGTAGGCAATCTCCTGCATAACAAAGAGAGACACTGCACAGAAGCAGTTTAAACGCTCAGATTTTGGTGGAGAGAGATACAGGTGATCAATCCATTGGAAAGTCCAATTGTTTATTCTGGTGACTAAAAATAGGTTTAGCTGTAAGGTATGTAAGCTTGAAAATTGTGGTTGCTGTAGTTGCTATAGTGAATACTGTCGTACTCAGTCCTTACCTGAATTGAATGACGTGCTTAGAAGAACTGGGGAAGAATAAGAATAGTTCATCTGTGACCAGGACAACCTTGTTACTGCTTAGAACTGCAGCTGAAATGATGATCTCTAGCAAATTACAATACTCAAACTATCCTAAGACTTTAGCAGTAACAGTTGAAGGATTCTTCTTTTTTAAAAATAAGAAAAAGTGGTGGCTTATTTACTTGGCCTCTTTCAATACTGTGTTGTTTCTTAGTATTTTGGCTTGCTGTACTTATTTATCTGTTACAGTAGCTTACTGCTCAAACCCTGTAATTCTGTAACAATTAATTTTACGCTTGCCAGGTCTTTAGAATGAACAGTTTGTTGATAACTCAAACTTGGAAAGTAAGTTATTTTATCATCTAAACAGTTTAATGATAAAGTAAATAAATCTCATCATTTCCTGTTTGTCTGCAGTACATAGATGGAAACAATTGTGATGCAGACCGTAACCTGTGTACAAATCAAGACAAACATGAAAAGATGAAGAAAAAAAAAAAACTATTTGTTTTCGTAGAACATACTACTCAAGAAAAACTGAGACATGTAGCAGTGTTTTGTTATTTGATACACATAGGTGATATCTCAAGCGAAATAAGGAGTTCAGAGTATTCCCAGGATGCTAAATATTTGTAATAGAACTAAGTGGAAAACTTAATAGCAATTTCTGCAGGTTTATCCTTTGGGATCAGATAATGGATAGTAATAGACATTTCCAAAGGAGTATGCAGATTTGGCAGGATTTTGTAAGGAACTACTACATTTTTTTGCAGCTGGTGTTTTTAAATATTTCCAAATTAAATTCAATACAACTCACACTATTTGTGTGGGATACTGTAATACTTAGTAATGAGTCTTTAATTAAGCTACTGTAAAAACATATTAATGTAAATTTCTAGGACTACATGCAGTTTTTTAAATCAGTGAAGCATGGGGCTTTGCAACCTTGCTTATGTACTATGAAGCTTTATTCTAGTATTTTGTATTTAAATGCATGGGGCAAATAGATCACCTTCAAGTCACGATGGGTGCATCAGTTAGAATGAATACATGGGCATACTTGAAACATGACTGACTGGTGAAATACTGTATAATTCTGTAAATCTTTTCTTCATTACACTTGTTTGCAAATGTATTCTTGTATATGACAAGTTAATGACCAGTGCCTTGTAAATATTAATATTTATATTTAAATT
>VXAL01000800.1:20224-36905 GCA_013399475.1 Chauna torquata | reverse complement strand
AGTTCTAGTTGTTTTGAACAGTGCCACAAAAGCCCTCCTGGTATTTTCAGTGCTTCTGCTCTTCTCGTGGCTAGAACCTGAGAGGTGCGGCAGTGAAAAAAACAAACTTCCTAAACTGCTATTGGTCTGAAAAGGATGGTTTGGACAAATGGTTTTATAATTAGGTACAAGGAAAATTTCCTTGACAATACCCAAAGTAAGGCAATTAAAATAGCTGTTTAGATGTATGCAATAGAAGTAGCTCTCTGCTGTATATTTACTTAATTTTGAAGTTGAAGAGTAGTTTTGCTCCTACAATAACTCCCAGTCTAACTGTGTCATTTTACCAGATCAGACCGTGAGTTGCAATTTAGCTTTGATGTAAGGAAAAGAGCCTACAAGACCACTTCAGTAACCAAGTGCTAATTTCAGCAAATACTTTAGACAGGTTGTTTGACTGAAATGACAGCTTCAGTTGTTTTATCCCTTAAAGAAGTGCACATTAGATTTTGAATTTTCATTTACGTGCATACTTGGATAAAAAATGTAAATTAAAAAATTGCTGTTCCTCTTCCTCAGGAATGCACTGGACTAGTCAAAACTGTACCATCCCACTCCAAAATGAATCCAAAAAGTCCAGGGAAAAAAAACAACACAAAGCCTGTTCAAGATATATAAATACGTAACGTAAAAACTGGAAGAGGAGTAATTTCTTTGTCATCCACCACAGGGATGACAACTCTACTAATGATCTGACAACATGGAACACACTTATCAGACTGATATTTGTCAGGCCGCCATCTATTTTTAGTCAATAAAGTCAGCTCAGATATCTTTGGATAAAAATATACATTCTTGTTGCTCTAGAAGTTGAGTTTTGCTTTTTCTAAAAATGCTGTATTAGCTCATTAGCTCTTACCTAACCATGTGAAACAATCAAATAAGCTCTTATACTATCCTATTACTAGAATAACATCACCTGTGAGGCCTGCAAGAGATTGCAAAGTGTTTTCAGCAAATCCAGGTACAGGATGAGGTATGAAAGCCAACTGAATACATACTAGCCACATTTCTGCTCATTATCAAGGTCTGACTTCCTCACCTTTTACCTGATCGAGTTCCTACATGAGAAACGTGCCTTGTTCAAAAGACCAAGAAACCATGTCCCTTACAGAGGCAATCCATCCATTTACTACTTTCAGGTTAGTCCACTGAAATATGCTCAAGGTTCATCTTGGACTTAAAATGAGAATGCAGCAGCCAACATTCTAAATAGAGTTGGCTGCCTGTGCCATGGTGCATATCACACATTCTCTGTCTGTCAAATAGTTTCCCAGGACAATTCAAGATGTGCTTTGAGTCTTCAAAGACTTCTGTGACTTTGGAAACAATCACTACTTAGGTGGTTTCTTCCACTGCTTTGCCAAGGAGGCTACAGCTATGTTAGCGGAAGCTCACCAGCTATTGGCCTACAGTGCAAAGCCAGAGCAAACCACTGCAAAATGCACAGTGAAAGAAAAATACCAGGAGTAGAGAACCTAAGGCATTTTTGCCATTTTCAAGAAATAATGACAAGCTTATTGCATCAAATTCCTCATGGCAAGGATGGTAACATCTGCTTGGCTCCTTGTCCTCTTTATACAACTTTCTCTTGACCACTGGAGATCCTGAATTTCTCCAATGCTGAATGATTTGCCAAGACTACTGAGTGACATGGCCCGGTGTACTACCTGGCATATGGTAAAGCATATTCATGTAAACAGCAATCATATACTTTATTATACATTTACAAAACATATAAGTAATAAACAAAGTTTTAATGACTTAACTTAGCTAAAACAGATACAACTTAATTTGAAGCTAAAAACTGGTTATATAGAGAGCTACAAATACCACATGACTGTGATCAAAGCATCACTATACACAGCAGTTTTAACATTCAGAAACATTACAATACAGTCAGTTAGCAAATCAATGAAAGGTCAGAAAG
Source organism: Chauna torquata (assembly GCA_013399475.1). NCBI lineage: Eukaryota > Metazoa > Chordata > Aves > Anseriformes > Anhimidae > Chauna > Chauna torquata. The sequence continues at coordinate 34,936 of VXAL01000800.1, read as the reverse complement.
ATTAAGGGATTAAATTTCTTACTGGTACAAAAATATGTAAATTGAGTACTAGACTGGAATGTGGCCATGCCTTTATGCCCTCTATGGAGGACATGAAACAAAAAACAGATTACATTTTGTGCTATATGTAAGACAGTCTCACATCAAAAGTCAGTGGGAGGATGTTTTGTTTGTGGATCAAAGAAAAGGTGAAGTACATAAAAAAAATCAAAACATGCCAGAAAAGATCCCAGTTGGAAGCAATCTACTTTTATATTAATTTCTCTAAAGCTCTACTTAATGCTATTTCAGCTCTACAAAGAAAGTAATTCTTAATGACTTGCATGATCAGGTAATCCCCATGTGGCTGCAAAATAGTTGTGGCATGTATGGTTCAGTCTTTGTTCCCACCTCTTCTTATTTCCCAAAACCCCACCTGCTGCCCCTGGGCTACAATAAAACATGCATTAACATTGAAATACAAAGACCTAAAGCGCGATAGGAGTCAAAATTGTGCCATCCACTCAGCGCTGCAGAACAAACAAAAAACCCAAACCCTCAAACTCAGTAACCTTGTCCACCGTAAAATTAAGCTTTAAAACTAATTCAAAGAAAAAAAAAACCACTCCAAGCTGGGTTACAAAATAAAGCTGAGAGATGCCTAAATATCGCTGCTTTCCTTATGTCATGAGATATTTGGATATAGTAACTATGATAAAATAGTAAATCTTCAGATAACAAATTGCATTTCAAGTAGCAAGTTTTTTTAAATCTCGTCTTGCACAGAGACCATCTGTCTACAGTGAACACTTACCTCATCCGCAACCTTTCCCCACTAAATAAACGTACCTCCTGTGAACATCTCTAAAGAGATGCTTTTTTCCAGACTAGGATTAATTTTTTTTTTTTTAAAAAGGCAAGTTTCACTACTTTGCAATCTACTGCTGCCATCTCCTGTGTTAAATGAAGCAGCAAGTAACTTCAAACTTACAAGTAGGCTCTTTAACTATGACCAAATGGTAATGGTTTCTGTTGGTCAAGCAGATAGTACTCCACCTAAATACACTTCAGAAGGCTGTAAGAAAGATGCCATTACCTCTAAGTGACTCCGTCGTTCTGCAATTACTCGTTCATCCTTGTTTCCAAAGAGCTTCTTCGGAGGGAATTCTAACGTAGCAAGCTAGAAGGTATTAAAGGATGAATCAGCATCATAAATGACAGGCTAAAATGAGAAAATTCGCTTTAAACTACAAACCGTCTGGAAAGAAGAAAAAGCCAAATATTCATGAGCTACAGTATATGCTATTAGCAAATATCCCACTACACATTTCTACCAACATTATTATGATCTGGTCTATAGTACTGCTAAAATAACAACGTATTTTGTCATACATGAGTGACAGAAAGCAAATTTAGGAATTAGACCGTCACATTTACGAAGCTGCAAATTGAATCTAATGTTATAACACCTACTAGGAAGTAAGAAAGATCTCTTCAGGAATGCTGTGTATTTTAAAAGATTGCATTCAGTCTCTTAAAAACTGTGGTCTCCAACTGTATTGTCATTTAATGTGTTCATCTTTTCTTATGTTAGACCATAAATGTAACATCCTCGCATCTAAAAACTATCACAGAAGTTATGCTCTGGAAGATAGCAATGTTAGATGCCAGCTGACACCTGAGCAGAACCTGAGGGATCTTCACAGAGCCTTAAACTATGACAGCTTCCTTCACAACAGGGACAGGCTGGGAGCATGCATGTCCAACTGTGATGGCAGCTACGATGATGGCCAGAGGGACTTCCTGAGCCGTAACTCAACTGTAGCTCAAACACATTCAAATGTACATTCATACGGGAAGGTGATAGCTTTAATTTCTGAAGAGAATTCACATGAACAGGCAAAATCCTATTTATCACTCTGAAAATGAAAACAAGGCAGGAGCAGAACATCTAAAAATGGCTGTTCAGATCTGTCCTTTTAGGAGTTCAACATAGAGGTGTTCAAAGCTATTTTTTCATTTCTTTTTCATCCTGTAGGAACTGTAGCAAGCCATTCTGGTAAAGGACTGAGCAAGGGAACTTTATTCCTTTCTTGTATATCAGCAAACAAAACATTTGAACAAATTCCAGCAGGCTATACCTGGAAAACACACACACAACTCAAGAGTTGGTAACAAGTACCAATGAACTTTGTCTGCTAAACCACTGCTGCTGGGAATGACATACAAGAAAGCAAGACCTCTCCAAGTAGTCCGTGTTTGCATTTTAAGGCAGTTCGAAACAATTTCTTTCCAGCTCTCATTGCATGAGATGGAAATATGCAACCTCACACTGCTGTTGCTCAAGTTGTTTTGCAGGCAGAACCTCTGTGTAAAAAATGTCTTTTGCATGAATTCCCCAGGCTATCTGATGATATTGAAATAATAAACAAGATGCATCATTTTCTAGTATATCAGCACACAGGACTGTAGAGAATCTATGGCTGGTTACAAGGAGCAGAAGTACACTGAATTAAATGAGGAGCTTCATTATTAACATTGAATGTAACCATTCTTAAAATACAGAGGAATTCTGCAATACAAATAATTTATTCCCACTGTCTGGTTCAACTCTGACTTGGGTAATTTTAAAGAAGTGTCTAGACATCTTCAAATGAGCAGTATTAAGTGATGTGGGGCACCAAAAGAGAGGTGTGTTCTGCATCAGTCTTGCCAACATGCCCCAATTATACTGCTCAAGTTTCTCCAACCATATTCTTCTCTGTGTGCCTGCTTCTTCATGTTGGCAGGACAAGCAGTACACAGCCAAACAGTATCCTGTAATTACGTCCTTGGGACTTACTTTCACTGCATTACTCACTCCTTAACCTATACAGAAATATAAGTGCTAATATTTTCAAGGGCTTCAAAATCCCACCCCTGCAGAAATTATATTTTATTAAATAGTACTGAATCACGTAATTGCTAGAAACAAACAAGGTAAAACAACTACCACCACAATACCCTCCTGACCCTAGGGAGATTGTTTTTGAATTTATTTACTAATAAATACTTTAATTATAGAATTTTAAAATAGTGTCTGTCAAGAAAAGGCCAATTTGCACAAACGAAAAAAAGCTACTTCTACCACTTCCTCAGACATACCCTGTAGAGTCAACGCAAGATATCACATCTCAAACCAAGAATGATTTCTGTATCTAAATTAAGTTTGATTTTAACAGGTTTTTGGGGACGAATTCAACAAAACGTTGGGATGGGCAATGGCTTTTAAGATGTTTTCCAAAGCTGTTAACTTTCTGAACACATTTTAGGAGAAAAATTGTTAGTTGTATTTTCTAAAAACAGTAAGCCTTGCTAAACTCCTCGACATGCTTGAGAGGTGGGCCCATGCAAACCTCACGAAGTTCAACATGGCCCAGTGCAAGGTCCTGCACCTGGGTTGGGGCTGTCCCAAGCACAAATACAGGCTGGGCAGAGAATGGATTGACAGCAGCCCTGAGGAGAAGGACTTGGGGGTGTTGGTTGATGAGAAGCTCAACACAAACTGGCAATGTGTGCCTGCAGCCCAGAAAGCCAGCCGTACCCTGGGCTGCCTCAAAAGAAGCGTGGCCAGCAGGTCGAGGGAAGTGAGTATCCCCCTCTACTCTGCTCTCATGAGGCCCCACCGGGAGTACTGCGTTCAGCCCTGGGGCCCCAACATAAGAAGGACATGGACCTGTTGGAGCAAGTCCAGAATAGGGCCACAAGGATGATCAGAGGCTGGAGCACCTCTCCTGTGAAGACAGGCTGAGAGAGCTGGGGTTGTTCAGCCTGGAGAACGGAGGGTTCTGGGAAGACCTCACAGCGGCCTTCCTGTACCTAAAGGGAGCCTGCAGGAAAGCTGGAGAGGGACTCTTTATCACGGAGTGTAGTGGTAGGACAAGGGGTAATGGCTTTATACTGAAAGAGGGCAGATTTAGACTAGATATAAGGAAGAAATTCTTTACTGTGAGGGTGGTGAAACACTGGAACAGGTTGCCCAGAGAAGCTGTGGGTGCCCCATACCTGGAGGTGTTCAAGGCCAGGCTGGATGGGGCTTTGTGCAACCTGGTCTAGTGGGAGGTGTCCCTGCCCATGGCAGGGGGTTGGAACCAGATGGTCTTCAAGGTCCCTTCCGACTCAAATCATTCAATGATTCTATGAAACTCACTCCAACCAAAGTAGCTGGTCACATAGTTTTAACATTCCTTAACTCCCAAATCACTCCAATGCACAAATCTTTGAAATCAAGATAACAAAATTCCTTTACCACAGATGTGAATTTAATACGTAAAAGAAACATCTCAGCCAGTAAACTTGGCTCTGAAATATTTCAAATTACAAAATATATCTAAATGAAAATCATAATTTCATTGCTGGTCAATACCTGGACCTGAATACTTCGGACTTAGAGAATTGTGTGTTAGAAAAACCTACATCCAGATCAGAATGCCACTGTGCCAAACTATATTTGGCACATGCATGCATGTTTGTAATGGACACAAAATGTTTCCAGGCACATACACATATGTATAGATATACTCTGTACACGTGTGTGCCTGGAAAGATTTTGTGTCCTGCAGAGGACACATTACAAATAACCAATTATCTTCTGCAGTCACCATCTCTATGGGGGCTGGATGCAGAAGGTGCACAACCTCAGGTCTGCTGGAATAACTCTGTGTCCCTGCTTGGCTGCTTTAGTCTTTCTCAAGAGTCCTCTGGCTCCTCTCTTAGCCAGACTATTGGCAGGTGCCCATTGCACAAATGAAATGAAGGTCATTTCTGTCATACAACAGATGACCTCCCAACTATATGGCAGCAAAACCTCCAGCCATAAACTTCACCATCATTTCAAGAACCGTTGGAAGCCCTGAATTATTCCAATATGTGCTGCTCCACTATATGCCAAATATCCCATGAAATACAAAAGCAAATGTGTTATCTAGAATACACTGCAAACTTAATTTTCCTCATTTGCCATTACAGCAGAAACACTGTCAGATTGCAGAGTCTAATACCCATCAAAACAAAAAGGAGACATTCAAAGCTCTCTAGGCTCAAGTTTCAGGCTGTCCAAATGCTTAAGCAGACATCATAGCACCAGTTTCCACCCAGTCCACAGTCTGAAAATTATCTTCGCAACATGAGAACCAGAACTATTTATGTAGCGATGTGAATTATGCAGTCCTTACGTAGTCCTTATGTGACTGTGTAATTTCACTGTCATAGGAAGCTGATCCATTGCAGCATATTTATAAATAAATACAATATTAATATATTTACCAGAGGTAGTGTACTTTATATATATACACACATCATTGATCTCTGTCAATGTCTTACAAAGTTAGTTCTTTAGCGCAGGGGAAAAATACTTTGGTGCAAGAGTTCCAGAAATATGCAGAGTGATTATAAAAATGTTCTCATTTCATCACTATTTTCATTTATAAAAAGAAAAAAAGCTGCCCAGTAATATGAATATATTGATATAATGATAAACGGTGCCATAATTTTCTACGAATATCCTCTATCCCAATTTGTCACTTGGCAGAACGACTCAGAATATAAAGCAAATTGTGTGCAATTCAGAAAACCAACAATTCAGCTGAAGCTAGTGTTTTTTTAATACCTTACTCACTTAAGCCAAATTACAGTAGCAAGTATTTCAAAAAATTCATCAAATTTTGTTATTAATAGTGTTACAAAGCCTTTAAGAAGCTGCACAGTAACCTCAAATGAAACTACCATTGCTACAGGTTAACACACAGCACAGTACGTGATCGAACCACATTTGTTCTTATCACTTCAATATATAAGGTATCTGTAGGTGCAGATTTTCCAAAGACATGTTTGCCTCAGCTCAAACACTATAAAAGAATTTCACACTCTCCAGATTCAGGGGTATAAATTATTTTTTTTAGAATTAAATGACCATATACCCTGCTACTCAAAAGTACTCTTAAAGGGTCACACCTTAACTAAGAGATGAAGGTTTTGCAGTAATATGAAGTATAATAGTGGGACACTACAGGTCGCAAGGTAAATTATCCTACTTTCCTGAAATTTCTGAAGCATGCCCCTCCTCTCTCAGTCCCCCCTTCCTGCAGTGGCAATGAAAGTGTTTGGTAGTCAGTTTTTTTTTCCAGTTAGGATGTTTTGTCATTTTCTAGGGCTGCTGATGAGGTGATGTGTTTTCTGTCAGGGGAAATTAACAGGCATATTCCCCAGCTTGACAGGAACAGTGAGCAAGAATGATTTCCTAAGAAGCTTCTGCATGTAGTATGCAAGATTTCTAGTTTTTATTTTGGCTGCAGAAGCATTTCCCTACCATACTTAACTATAGCATCACAATAATACTAATTCCATTATATAGAAACTAGTGTGCATATGCATGCATACACATACCATGGGCAAAAGTGGGACTACCCTTAGACCCAAAATGCAAAAGACGACAAGGTTTTAAAATAGTACAGAGACACCTCAAGACTGCATATCAGCACTCCTAATGCCTTTTAGACATTGAACTTTTTACAGTTAATGATGTTTATCCTATCTAGCAATTGTTGCTAGGCAGTAGCAGGCTTAGGGAGAGGCAAACAGTCATTTGCAATTTACTCCCTAATTTCTTTCTAATAAATAAAGGCTGTGTTTTACTTCTGGTCTTGTGTTACTTGGGGGCATGTTATTTGTCTGCGTCTCAGCAACCTCGTCTGTAAGAAACAATACCTGCCTACCATGATATAATATTTGTGAGATTAATACAATCAAGTTTAGACAGTACTAGGTCCAATCCTCCAGTGGAAGGTGTTTCAGACCAACCAAGTATTCTCCTAGTAAACTGCAAACAGCTTACTCAATTCCTATATTTCTCCCACATTTCAGCCAAGAGACTGGTTTTAACTAGGTTATCAGCAGGCATTTAATGCTGGTAAGAGTAGCTGGCAGAACTACAAGTGCCCTTTCTTTAGTCACCTGTATTATCTTAAACACAATTCTGTGACCTTAAGATTCACCTAATTCTGGCAACAGCACTGCTGCAGTATAACCTGGCAGGCAGCTAGGCACCACACAGCCTTTCACTCACCACCCCAGACACACCCAGTGGGATGGGGGAGAGAATCGGAAAAAAAGGTAAAACTCATGGGTTGAGATAAAGACAGTTTAATAGGACAGAAAATGAAGGGATAACAATAGTAGTAATGATAAAAGAACATCCAAAGCAAGGGATGCACGCACAATGCAATGGCTCACCACCCGCTGACCAATGCCCAGCCAGTCCCCAGTCAGCAACCCCCCTGCCCCCCAGCCAACCTCTCCAATTTTCTTGTCCCGCACGATGCCGTGGTGTGTGGGACACCCCTTTGGCCAGTTTGGGTCAGCTGTCCTGGCTGTGTCCCCTCCCAGCTCCTTGTGCACCCCCAGCCGCCTCGCTGGCAGGGCAGGAGGAAAAGCTGAAAGGTCCTTGACTGCTCTGCAACAACTAAAACATCGGTGTGTTATCAGGATTATTCTCATCCTAAATCCAAAACCCAGCACCATACCAGCTACTAGGAAGAAAATTAACTCCAGGACAAGCATATAGCTATAAACACATACATGGAAGCACACGTTTAAAGTAAAACCACGCATCTTCATAGCCTTCAACCATCAAGCCCCAGAAGGAGATGCAAATTTGGGGACTGGCCCTTTGTAAACCAACAGAGTACAATTGAAGGCTCTGATACCATCATAGTCTGATTTTGCCTGGGACAGGGAGCACACTCATTTCATGCTCTCTAGGATACAAAACTGTCAGCATTTGAACGGTGTCCTCTATATTCAGCTGGAGACTTTCCACTGACACTAATGGAAGTTTCCTAGGGACCTGCTGGATTTAATTCAGTTTAGGACTTTTATGGTACAGTGGAACATAACATCTTAATATAAGTCTTGCAAAGTACTTTGCAGATGATATTTCAGTATAGAGTGGACCAAAGTAAAATGCCACATAATGCAGTCATGTAGGCTTGTCACTTCTGAAGCGTGAAATTGTTCAAAGTGTTATGCTGCCTAAACATAAAAAAAAAGTGCCATTTTCCTACATCAAGAAAAAATCTACAGGATTTGAAACATCTCATTATTTCTGGTGGGCAAAATCTGTGTTTTAGTGCCTATAATATGGTAGAAGATTTTTTTTTAAGAAAAACAGGGCAGACATTGATGGAGGCTGAGTAATCTTTAATCTTTCATCCCAAATTCTCTTTGTACTTCAGTGTTTTGATATATTTAAATGGGGGGAAAAGGGGAAAAAAGAAAATTAAGGAAATGCTAACTATTAAATTAAAAAGTCAGTCTTCTTTAACTCTCACGTTACTTTTACAACTCTGAATTTTCTCATTTTTCAAAGGGTATGTCTGACTTTTGATCCTTTGTACCAGAATTCTCTGTCACAGATGAGAAAAATCAAAGAGAAGAATGTGGCACGGTTTTGCAGCCAGTGTGGTGGCTGCACCTGACTTGATTTTGCAGGGAGTAATGAAAGAAAAAACTGTCCTAGTTTCACTTTTTGAAGTTTAAACAAAGTAACTTAAGCCTCAACTTCTCAAGATATACTAAGACTCCCAGACTCTAAAGAAATTGGACAAAAGCTGTATTTGTAACTAGGAACTTTCACTAAATATCCATGGATTTGACAATAAGGGTAAAAAAAAAAAAAGATTAACTTCTGTATTTTTACTAGTATTTTGTCTGAAATAAACCACCTATTCTATACAATTTCATAAGAGAGTCTTAAGCAAAGGGAAATAGTTAACATTTAACTTAAAGGCTACTTCATAAATTCTGCAAAAAAAACTAATAGAGATCAAAAGGGAAATAGTTAACATTTAACTTAAAGGCTACTTCATAAATTCTGCAAAAAAAACTAATAGAGATCAAAGACAAGTCATTTGAACACATAATGTCCACTAAAAGAGAAAAAATAAATAAATTAAAAGCCACTTAAGTCACATTTTCAGGTGATATGGTTCAAAATATCTGAAGTTGAAACAATATTTTCCCAAGTATGAGCAAATAAAATTCTGAACTTATCCTCAATCAAAAAAACAATAATGTCGTTCACAATCATGTAAACCCTACAATGTTTCACTGATACAAATGCGACAGGTGACTGATGCCCTCAGAGGACAGGAAGATCTAAGAGAGTATTTTCCGTTGTCAACTAATTGAGGAGAGGAAGTACCCATGGGATTATTGTCTGGATATTCAGTTTGTCACTTATTTTTTCTCTTCCACTGCTAATTTTCTCTCAACTTTTTTTTTTTAAACATCTCTTCCAACATGTTATTCTCCGCTTCCCAGCATGTCTCTATTTTATTGGTGTGTCCTTTTCACTATGCTTTAACTAATTCTTTTTCTTACTCCACTGTCCGTTTGCTACATCAAATTTCTCATTCTCATACCTTCCTCTCTGCTATCTGCCAGAAGGGAAGAGAGATTTGAAATCTCAGGGGCAGGATATCTGAGCAACTATGGATCGGCCAAAACTCTGAGGTGAGTCCATGCCAACCTTCTGACTTAGTGAACTCCTCAAAGAAGACAGAGCAGCTTTTAAACAGCAACAAAAGCCACAAGTTATTATAACAAAAAAACAAGGACAATTGACTTCCTAAACCAAAGAAAACTCAAGTGACCAGGGAACGGAACTGGAAAATGGTTTCACACAACTTTCCTCCTACCCACAAGGTCCTGCAGAGGAGTCCCCACAGAAGGGTCCCTGGCACAGTCAGTCCTTCAGCAGCTTTGAGGGAAGCAGGCTCTGCTCTGGCCGCGCTGCTCCCCAGGTCTTTGCAGTGCTTCTGAGACCCAAGCAGCTGCTCTAGGCCCATCCCTGCCGTCTCTCAGCTCCTCTGTTGGAGCTGCAGGTTTCCAGCTTTCCGTTCTCATCTCTCCTTGCTGCTACAGGTTGCGGTGTCTGGATCTCACTCAAACATGCACAGAGGAATGAACATCTCCCTCCTCCCTTGAGGGAATTTTCCCTGAAAATCCTAAATGAATCAGTCAACAAAACTCCCTCCTGAAAAACACAAGAGACTGTATTGCAGAGCAATCCACTGGAGCTTTTATTTTCCCCTCTTTCTCAAATATGATTTATGCCGCAACCTAGTTTCCCATCCTTTTACAACACAACCTTTTCTCAAAAAGGAAGCTGTTTCGCCCATCTGCAGGAGAATAATATTTTCTTCCTGCTCTCCATCCTTTTTGCTCTGTGCCAAAGACTCACTTGCCCACAGAACTGGCTTAACCTTTGCATTTCTGGCTGGCAGGAGCAGCTCCTGGTTTGCATGCTGCTTCCATCATTTGCTTTTTGTCTGACCAACTACTTTCTCCCCTCCAGAACATATCTCATTGAGGCCAAAGTGTACTGGAGGCCCTGCTAGGGTTAGCCTGCTGGCAAGCCATCCCACATCTGACTTTTCCCACTGTGCTCAAACTGGCTACAATTCCTTGCCTTTTTCCTACTTATTTCTCTGGAGTATCACCCATATATATAAGTAGGTATTTCCTCTACATCATTCCCCTGCAATACCGGCACTAAGACCGAGAAGTAATATTACTTATGTTCCCTCCCATAAGCATATGCAGTTCTAAGTTCACTGAAAGTCTGGATGTCACGATTACCTCCCTGGCAATCTTCTCTGCATTCACCAACAGAGGAGCACCTTCTCAGGATGCACAAGTTCCCACAGCTCTGGTATCTCTAATTCTGGGTAACCTTCTCAGCAATTTCCACTCTTTGAAGTTCTAAGAGCTTCCTGGCATCCTTTCCAGTTACCATCCTTCAAAGAACATTTCAACTTCATCTGTCACTGAAGAGGGTTAAGTATACAAAAAAAGAAATTCACCTTCCTGTGAACCTACCCGAAACCTCCCTCTGAGAATGCAAAATTGCCAAGTAGGATTGGACACCAGAAGTTTCTCTTTTGCATTTTGCTAACTGTGGCTCACCATCTTTGAATCATGCCCACCTGTCTATCAAACAATCACCTGTAATTATCAAAACTGTTCAAAAGTTCTCGTATCTAAGTTCCTGCTTTAAACAAGCAGGTTGACCTAGATTCAATGTGCTTTTGTGGAGCTATGGTGAGATGGGGATGCCACTGTTCGTTGTATTAAATTAACTCCATTTAGCCTGCTGCCTGCTATTGAGAAAATCAAATTAACTGCAGCCAATGAAGTTGCCTGGCATTACAGGGGTGTTTTTACTTTCCTTAAAGCAATTTTTAGACTAGTCAGAATAGTAATGTACCAAAATAGAGCCATAAACGATACAGAATATTTGACAAATTACTTCATCATTTTGTTCATTATAAGCATTATGATAGCATTTAAATACTGAACACCTACAAAACTATATAAATGAGTGACAGGATATATCAAAGTTCATGCAAACCTTTCACGGTTCTATAAAACTATGCTGTTTTCTCTGCGAATTTTAATCTCTTAAGAAAACTGGAAATTAATATAGTCAGGTCATCTTTCTAAATGTAAACCACTACCTGCATAGCTGAGAATTATTAACCAAGGGAAGAGGAACAAAAATTGGCCCAGATGGCAAAGAAAATACATTAAGTTCTCTATGCAGGCTGTAGAAAGGCAGAATAAGAGGGTGCAGAGACAGCATACACTAACCCAAAGAATACAGTTAACTCACACGTAAACCAGTCAAAACCAAAGTAAAAAGGCTTCCTGGATATATTTGGAAAATATCTTTCAGATTACAAAGTTAAGCATATAAAAACTGTAACATGCCATGCCCTTACAACCTTGGTTTTGCTCCCTTGTTTGTCTATCCGTTGCTCCAAGATAGAAATCTTTGAGGAAAAATACCTGTGCCATGTGGTAGACCACATTCTAACACAAAGGTACAAGCTGACCTAGAGAGTCCACGGACAAGTTTAAAACATACTCTCTACCTTTTTAGCCAGTGATTTTGCAAACTAAACATTTTTGGGTGTGTATGTGTAGTCTCAGGTCATGGTGCTTGTTTATTTCTTTAAAGAAATGGCAACAATTGCTGGGTTTGCAAGGTCACGTCTTCATAGCTCAGCACATTGATCTATCTTCATAAAGACGTGGCGCAAAGCCCACTTCTCAAAACGAAGTAAAAAGGAATTTTCTGGTGCTCTATGCAGGGTTTATTTACCTTTCAAAAATAATTTGGGATTTGATTCATTATCTTCCCATTGGGAATTCAAGCAAGGTTAAGGAAGTGTCCCTGCAAAAGTACACCATGAGAGAGCATACGCAGCAGACACCACCTTTGCTGTGGCTGTGTACAGCCTTGCCCACTCCATGTCGCATTCTGGCTGATGCTGCGTGGGCTATCAGGACACTTTGGCTGCACACCAAGAAGGCACAGTACCATTTGGCTTACGCATCTGAAGTAAGTTCAGAGAGAAGTAAGTCACTGTAGCAGTTTTAATACCTCTTCCAGAAATGATTTGCTTGTTGCATACAAGCCCATCTCAGTGACATCTGGCAGCGTTTATGAAACGTCCCTGTCTCGTGTGACCAACTGATGCCATAAATTTCAGTCACCCCTGCCTTTGAGAAATGCTAATAATGAAAACTCATCAAAGAGCAGCAATAATTTCTACTGCTGACTAGATGGATGCCTTCCCGACTACTCAAAATTAATGGCAGATCTCAGGGTCTTAAAGAACAGCTGTCACAGAGAAATATACCTGCAAACAAATACGTAGTATGCCTCTGAGTTTGATTTGTTATAGGTATAAAGCAGCAACTCTCACAACAAACAGGAGTGATTACAAGGAGAAGTTAGCTAGCCTTCTGTGTCATTTAAAATGATAAAAAACAGAGAAAAAGCCATCTAAGTACACAAACAGGAAGTTTAAAAGGAACTATTGACTCCCCCCCTCCAACAGTAAGAGTGGTTTATAGCCACACAGATTATACATAAATTTTCGGTTATGTCTAGTCTTACAGACATTATAAAACTAGCTACTTTATCACAGGATTACAAACTAGCTGTAAGCCTCATACAAATTAGGGATTTCCCCCCCACTATCGACATTGTCACTAGGTAAAGCTTTAAATGACTGATAACTAACTAAATGCAATAAACTTAACAGATGCATTTTTAGGAGTCTTCTTTCAAAGGATTTTGAAAAAGCAGTATGGGGACCACAAAGACCACTGCTACCATCAGTTTCACGAGCATTACCCTCTTGAGATCCTAGTGTTACGGAGGTGGGTGAGACTGTATATTTGTTTCCAAGTATACTACAATTTATTCACCACGCACTTGAAGAGAAATGCTTAGAAAGCAAGATCCTCATATACTCTACATATGCGAAAACTCAAAGACACACGACTAAAATGCCATGATACTGAAGTCAGCATCACTATTTGTGGGGGTGGTAAACAGGCATATGCTTAACTATTGCATGTATTTGGGGTTGGGATACATGTCAGTAATTTCCCAATTACTGTCTGTTAGCTGATGTCTAGAAACTATAACATTTCTGTCCCCAGCAGGCACTACATCACTGAGACAGTACAAATGCTGCTGCTGCACCTACACAAGTTTTAGTAACCCAGGAGAGTGGGGGAAAGGTACAAGACCATAGGGTTCTTTTTTTCCCAACATTCTTAAAATGAGTTACAACACCTAAGAGCCTTCAGGTGCAATCAGAATGGAAATCATGCTGCTCCAAATATGTAAATAAAACCCTGAAATACAGTAGCTTGCAATTACTATAACTCGTACTAGTTATAGTACTAACTGGTACTAGCCAAAAATTGGGCTGACCTTAAAAGTATTGTCATATATTCTGAATCAAATAAAACAATAAATAAATTGGAGTTAGAACTTAAAGTTCACACATAAATTGCACCAAGCAATTTAAGGATTTAAAATACTGCTAAATTGGTGCTGTAATTTTTTCCAGAAAAATACATAACAGGAGGACATGCAGTGTTAAGACGAAATCTGAAAGAAATCTGAAGTATTTCATAGAAAATACAGAGTCTACGCTCAAACCACCTCAGCTCTACATTGCCAACAGCACTGTACAACACAAGTCATTAAAGTATCATTAACACCTATATAGTACCTAGAACTGAGAATGACAGAAAATAATAGATTCGATTCAGAAGAAACTGGCCAAAACTGTAGCTTTGATTCTTTTTATAATTCATAGCTTCATAACCATTTATAGATAATTACAAACTAATTGAATGTTTTAACATTGGCTCCCAAAGCTCTGCACCCAAGGAAATGCGTGCTTTTTCATCTCACTGGCACTTGCATCACAGACATCCACATAATGGATTTTATCTTTTAAAGGAGACCACACGGCTTGCCCTGCGCACTATTATTTCTGGCTTTGGTTCTGAAATTTGCCCTACAGTGAAACCAGACTGCCTCCTCTACCTTTAGTTTTCTCCTCTTTGACATGTTCAATTCTTTACCTTCAGCTCAATATTCTTCTTGAGAGCCACTGCTTCTTTAGGTATATTTTCATATTAAACTACAAGAGATTGTATTTTATTGATTTTTGTCATGCAGGGATGTCTAATAAATTTTACTGCTTGGGCTTTCTTGCTTTGGGCTCTGTAGTGGGACAGAAAATTCTCTCTTGTAAGATGGAGCCTTCTGTATGCTCCATGTTGCACAGACAGGTGGTAAAAGACCTTTCCTTTTTTTTTTTT
>VXAL01000800.1:4934-20211 GCA_013399475.1 Chauna torquata | reverse complement strand
TTTTTTTTTTTTTTTTTTAAATGTATTTACTTTACAGCGGTCAAGAAAGTGTCCCAAAAGCCTTACAGGAAGATCTCATTGTGAACACACAACCCAAGGTCGCTCATTTAGAAACAAACTGTATTATCGGCCACACAGGTCCAAGAAATTTTTCCTCCTTTTTTCCAAAGCCACTCCATTTTTAATTAAAAAACAGAACACTATTTTTACCATTGCAAATCTGAAACCTCATTAGCAGAACAAGATAAACTAATATTTACAAAAGACCCTTAAGTAAAAAGTGCCTCCTATTGTATTATTATAATATACAAGTAGTGGGGTTTTTTTCTTTTTTTTTAATAGAAATTTACACTTTTAACCTTTCTAGCTAAAGCATCACATATTAAGAAGGGGGATACTCACAACAGATCACTGCAGTTACAATTAGTCCCCCTTGATGTTTCACCAGTCATTGGTCCACCCTGGATGGACCCTGGACCTGACCTGTTACATCCCCTTGCTGGATGATCACTGACGGTCCTGTCAGCTGCCTGGCCCTGCTCACCGTCTGCTGGACTGCGCCCTGGTCACTGAGGTCCCTACTACCCGTGCTGTAGCCACCCCTAGCTCCTGGCTTGTCTTCCCAATCTTGCAGCTCTCTGGCAAGTGTGTAGGATCCTCCAATGGGAAGTCAGAGGACTTACAGTAGATGCTTTCAAGTGCCATGTGAAGGCATTTCTCTCTCTATAGCAAAGGCAAATAGGGTCTATGGAAGCAAGGAACCATGCTTCATTTTAACCTTTACATCCCAGAATCATGAATGACAGGTCAATGCCTCAGCATAAAATATACCTCTTCAACTCTTCAAGAGCAGCTGGATAAACTATAAGCCATAACCTTATATTAGAACATGTAACATCTGTTATCAAAAACATATGGTAGACACACATGTCAAATGCATACAGCAGAAAATGGTATTTCAAGAGCTTTTCCTTGTTTCAGACTACTTCAGTCCATCTGAATGGCACCTCCATTAAGCCATCTGTATCTCAATCCCATTTAGTTGGTGAGTCACTCATTTGCTTAACACAGCAAAATCAAAATAAACATCTAAATATTCTTAGTATGCAGCAGAACCTGCAACCTGTATTGACCTGCTCATTGTCCCAGAAGTTTCAGATGAACAAAGAGGACAACCCTGTAATACCCTGCTCAAAACCTGCCATGTAAACCTCAAGAGAAACTTGATGCTATCCTGCTGATCAGATGGTGAATTGAATTTATCATAATAGCTTCGCATCTGCAGCTGTGTCAGTAATACCATCTATATGTGTAAGGAAAAAATGCATCTGGCAGTATAGCTGGAACCAGACAGATTTTGCTACTATCTACACTATTAGTTCAAAGGTAACTCGGATATTTTCATAGAAGCTGGAGTTACAGTTGGGTCATCATATCCTATACCATCTGAAACCAAAGGGATTGTGCTTGAAAAGTCTACTTAATTTAGCAATGTATCCCTGACCAACACAGTGAAAACAAGCTGTTCTTCACAAAACCATTAGAAGATAGTGAGAGTGTCAATAACAGCTAACGATTAATGGAGCACAAGTCTTGATGTCTTCCAAAGCAAGGCAATTTGTTTAAAAAAAGAAAGGAACAGCAAAAACTCCATTTCTCCTCTCTGCCTTTCACTAAGCATGAAGAAAACAGAAAGACAGGGTTGCAGCCCAAGGCATTCCCAATGCCTACAGACACTCAGGAACAGCCAAGAAATGGCTGAATCTCAGTAAGCAAGTAAAACTCAAGTTAAATTGCCTAGGAATTGGTCTTCTCAGGCACATTCCTCTCTCACAGATAGCTATTATCCATCCAAAATTATTTTGCTGACAAAACAACTCGAGTATTTTGATATCATGCAGATTCACTAGATAATTGAGCAGAGCTTTGAAAATCAGATTATCAAATAATCAAAGCAATTATCCTGTCAAATGCTTCATGAATTATGAGATGAAGGACTCACCCCTTTCAAACGCTTCTTTTTTCAATTTCTAGATTGCTAATGTATAAGACTTTTGCACAGCACAATCAGTGAAACCTGGCATTCAATTTCTGCCTGCATCTTAACCTTGTCTTGTGCTGAATTTATCTGGAGACCTGTAAAGCCAATGGTATTTTTCCTACAGAACTGTTTGGAAATTCACAGGTTTCATTAGCTGCTCAGGGCAGACAAAAAAAAAAAGTCTCATCATTGACCAAACCACAAGGGAAGGAAGAGAGATACAGAGAAACTATTTCTGCAAAATCGCCGCTCCCAACCTAAGAAAACTTTGCTGCACAAACCTAGCATACAAAACAATGATTATCACAACTACATCGTGAAAGCCTGGCTTTCACAAGGCTCTTACATATTCAGATTCAGTTTAATAACAAGAAATTCAGGCACTGAATTCATTTTCCCACTAGAAGTTGAATGGGAATTGCGTAGTATGCTGGAACAGTGGTTTTGCTGTTCCTCGGATGCCCATGTCCTGGTCAGCAGCTACGAATTCAGACAGGCCACATGGAATAAATACAATTCCCTATAATCGAACTTGCAATGAACTACATGATGCGGTTAGCACGGACGATTTTTACACTTCATTTATGGGAACAAATTCTCCTGTTCATATACATTTGTAGACTGATGTAGTGAGCAGAGTGCTAAAAGTTCTTTTAAAAACTGCAGTAGCAGAAAGTCTCATGCTGCAGAAAGAAAGGCCAGATGAAACATTTAGGGATCTACTGATTAAATTACTTTTGTAGCTAATGGCAAACTAAGGCTAACATGGAAGTACTATGTATATAAGCCTACAGGCTTTCACAATTCTCTGAACATAACGTAATTAGGAATGTGAGCTGGAAAAGTGTATGTGACAAAATACACTTCTTGTATTTGTACTTCCTGGCTATTATAGGTGACAAGAATATAAATGTTAAAATCTAAAATTATCTATATCATAATTACTGTAATTTGTACTGAATAAAGGTGAAGGCTATAATCACATGCTTGTTTAATAGTATTATAAGGTTTACATACAGTCATGGATTCTAAAGATTACTACTATATTTGTTTTTCAATATTTATGGAAAGATACATTACTATTGCTAGCAAAGTCCTAGGCAAGAAAGCAAGAATTAAGGTCTACCATTACTTTATGATCTGTATTTCAAAAACTACTTTCTATGCTTTTCTATATACTTACAATTCTGCCAGTTGTATTATTCGAATACACATCATGGCACTTGCTATTTACAATCACATTAGTGCTGTAAACAATTTGCATTTTAATCTATGCTCAAATATCCAGTTTTCTAAAAAGCAAACCAACAAAAAAACCCAACTTTTAGACTGTTTATGTATGCTTGATGTTTGTCCTAAGGTAAGCATGTTAGATTTGCTACTCTTTTATTACATTTTTCCATTGTATAAAAACAAAACTACAGTACATATTCTTCATTATTTAAAAAATAAATAAATTCAAGTTTGATAGTTAGTATCCAGAAGCATCCTTTCAGTCAAGCCACAAAGCATCAACAAGTTTATTTTTTCACTGGGTCAAATTTTCCAATGCAAAATAAATCTTAATATATTGTTATATACCGTGCTCACCAAGAGACATGGAGTTCCTAGAAATTGAAAGAACCTGAATTAAGAATCCATATACAGACAAAACCAGACTTGCTAAAATAATGAGACAACATCTGTAGTAAGATTTGTACCATCATGTTCATTACTGTATGCTACACCTTGCTCTCTCTAGTACATGTAAACCTTTGATTTTAAATTGTTCCTTGGTCACAACTTTCTAAACATTAATCTCAGCAACCAGTGAACTTGTGAGAGGATTGGGTCACAGCTGGATCAAGCCTTTGGCGCAAGCATTGAAGGTTTCACAACAAATTCATTTTAAATATTCTCTTAGAAGTTTTTAGTTATTTACAGCTATAGCGCTTTACATTTCCTACAGCTGAACACTAGGAAACATGCAGATGTCCAGCCTTTTACATTCAATGTACAAATAGTATCTAAATCTTATATATTAAGTACACAGTTACCAATGCCAGTAAATGACAAAATCCAATGGTAAATGCAGCAGAGCTTCTGGCAGACCAGCTCTGATGCAACAAGCTTTTGTCTTCTGCAGCCAAAGCAGCTTCTAAGCTCCAGAAGCTCACCAGTTACATAGCAACTGGCTCAACAGCCCTGCAAGCCAAGTACCTCAAAGTTATTGCTTCCTCATCCTTTTCCCTTTTGAAGTAATCCCAGGAGATTAACACAAGTTTTACATTTAATGAAACGCTACAGCTGCACAGTTACAAGTCAGAAAGTCGAAGCAGTCAGACAGCTAAGATCCCAGCTGAAAAGCTGCCCTAACTGCTCTGCATGGGATATGCCAACTTACAGCTCTGTTTCTGGTTTAACTTATCTAGTTGTATTCTTTCTTAGGAGGGAGCATTCTGCACCTCTGGCAAGATTTTTTAAAAATAATTACACAAATACACAGAGGTTGCACAATTACCCTTATAACTACCAGGAAAAGAACAAAAACCCCACCAACCATGCCTTGAAAGTTACCAAAAAGCTGCATTTATCTGTCAGTGACCCTCAAGATAATCTCTCTCAGAATCTGAGGACGCTCTCCTAAAATCAATGGCTTCACCTCATATTCGTTCCCTCACCATTAACTGTGCTGGCATTTCACGTTGAAGATTTCTTCCACTTATTACTTGTCAAGAGCAACAGATGTATGGACCGCTTAAAAAGAAAACAGAGATCCTTTCCTTCCCTGGCAGTCACCCAGAATAGGAGGATGGAGGCAAAAGGAAAGGACTGTGACATCAGTTCGTGATGGTTAAATAAACACTTCATGCCTCTTCACTCATTATTACAGGGCAGAATTACTCCTAGATAACACGTGGGACTAGAGCAGAATCTAAAAAGAACTTTAGAAAGGATTAGAAAATTGATGTCTTATATTTTAATAGCATGCACCCACATAAAATGGAGTGGTTGTGGGCAGCATGGCTGGACAAAACAAGAACTGGCTTCATTGAGCTACAAAACATTTCTTACATCTCTTCTCTGAAATACAAAATGTTTTTAATAAAAAAAAAAAAAGGCAGACAAACAAGCATGCATTTTCAAAAATCTGAAATATTTAAAAGACTTTAAAAATAAGCTTTCAACAAGTAATTTGAATTCAATATATATTCAAAAACATCCACATACTATTTCTGACAAACTTGAGAACTATTTTCTGCTTTTTGACTTTTGTGCAATTCTTACACAAAGCAAGAGTCTATTAACGCCTACAATTGACAGGAACTTTGAGTTCACTCCAACAAAATTATGTTCTGTCAAACAGATTTCTGATTAGGAGAGGATATTGTCTTCAGAAGTAAAAAGAAGAAACATGACTCATCGATACTATCGATACGAGCCTTTCCTCCAGAAATCTAGACTAAAAAACTGAAACCAGACAGCATTTTTTCCTAATGGTTATAAAATACAATCTTTACTGTCCAATACCTAACATACCTGAAAAACCCTATCATCCAAGTAACATTCCCACAGCAACAGTCTGCAATCCTAACCTCCAAGATTCATGATATTAGATGCATTACTGTAATATATCTCGCACACTCATTTCCCTGGTGGGAACAGCATATGGAGTAGAGGCAGATCACGTGGGAACTTTGGATCGGAGATTTAAGCTTACATAGACATTCCTGTTACTTCAGATCTGCATATTATGCATCCATTTGGTCACGTAAGATGACAAACACCAGACCAGTAGAAGGGGAAGCTGGCTCAATTATGACCTAAAATTCTTCAAAAATAATAACCAGTCTTTTTGTGTAGAGAAAGTAACAGTGAAAGATGTGAATACGTATTTATATACAGACCTCCATACATCATACACAAATTATTACATTCTGTTAAATGATCGAGAAGTCAATAGCTTTAGCACTTTAGAAATCTTGCCTATGCACGCATCCTTATCTTCATGAATGAATCTATAAATGCAAGCACACATTTTAACTTCTCTTTGGCAAGCCCTGCATGGATTTACTAATATTTTAAGACAGGTACTCCCTATCAGGAATAAAAATGTCTTAATACTAGGTGCTTCCCTTAGCACCATTTAGAGATTTTTTATGCACACAAAAAGAGGTTTCAAGAAGAGTGACAGGAAACTCCATAAGTAAAGCCTACAACGAAAGCCCCACAAAACCTGGCTTATCTACCTGGATAGAGCTGAGAACTAGGGAACCCCACATGCATGAGGGACTTTACAGACACTGGATTCAGGTAAAGAATGATAAATAGTCAATTGTCCTCTGCTCTCCTTTGAAAGAGGAAAGAGATCAGAAAGCAGTAAGAAGTGGGGAGCACTGGCCATCACAGACTTACAACACTCAAACTTGCTGAACTAACAGAGGTAGGAGAGAGCATCCCTCTCATCAAGATAGGGATCGGGAAGGAAAAGTTTTCTGCAGAAACTAGCACTCCAGTACTATTTTAAAACCATGAACCTCTAAGAAAAGAGGAGGAACAAAGAGAATCTTACTCCAAAAGTTCTCACGTCTCAATTAAGGAGTCTATTTGTTCCTGTTTCTGACTAACGACAAACAAAAAGTATATCCATTACATAGACCACTGCAACTGAAAGCCAAGGTATGGTCTTAATTAAAATTCCAAAAATAATAAGTGTCATTAACAAATGAGCAGCGTAAGAAAGCGGAAGCCGGGCAAATGACAACTGTGTAGGCCTAACAAAAAAAATAAACGGGGACCGTTAAAACGCTGTTATTTATCTGCCTCTGGCACAATCTCACCCTACTTCAGCTTCTTCAGTCTTTCAAGATTGCACGTGACACATTTCAATTAGATACACAGTTGTCACCATCCAATTATTTACATAACTTATTACATTAGTAGTAACTTATAATAACAACTTACTACATTAAAAATAACTCATTCCAGTTATTTACATTAATGTACAGGCATATAAAATATATTCTGAGACTGCAAGACAGTTCTGCTTCTGAAAAGCTAGACTTTTCTTTTCTTGAAAACCTTCCCAATAAATCAGTTTTCCAATGCATTCCTTTGGGAATTCAGTGGTAGCAACATGAAATGCAAGATCAGCAAATTATTAAAACAGTGATGCAGTAACTCAGAGCTGAGCAACTAATGAGCTGTAAAGTTCACTTCTAAAAACAGGACACTCATATATTAAAGCATGTCCACAGTATTTTCTCTGTTCGTTATAAATATTAATATAGAGTTGGAAGGTGAGCTACACAAAATAAAATTCAACTCTGATGGGTTCTGATAACATTACTGTTAAGAACCAAATTTCTTTGGAACAAAATGTAGTAACTATGGATGCAGCTTTGCCAAGTTTGGTAATAACATGTATTTTAATGTCATAATGAATGTCAAATTAAGTCATTGGCATATCAGCAGGAGAGAGATGACTTTCAATTTGCCAAACAAACCAAACTCCTACTCCCTTTGCAAAACCAATCCAAAATTACCATAAATTAAGCTATTTTATATAAAGGCAAAAATATGGGAAACCATCGATCATTCACATATGTAACATTGATTGTGAAATTCCTTCAAAGAAAACAAACACCAAATCTTTACTACAGCACACGATATCATATGTTTCATCCATCACAATGTGCTCTTCCCCTCTGACAAACAAGGGCACAGTAGTTTGCGGAAATGCTGATGAGCAGAAGAAACCAGCTGCATATTAGCTAGGTTTCTTCAGCCCACAAACTTGCCATTTATTTGTGGTTCTGTAAGTCTCAAAGCAGGGGTGGACACAACACAACAGCCTGTACTGTATAAAACAGAGAAGACAACATCAGTGCCGCAGTGAATAGGGTTTCCAGAATAGGTACTTCAGTGACAGAGAGAAAGCTACCGCAAAAGCAGATGACATGACCAAATGCTTACCTCTCTTCTCCTGAGCTTTAGGGTGTTTTCTGCTTAGCACAGGTATGTATATTGAATCTGACTGATAATTTATCTGAGGTTGTTTTAAAGTAGAGGCTAGATAAAGGCTGGAAGAAGATGCTAATAAAGCTATAGATATATTGTTTCAGAAAGTAACATGGGTAAACATTTCTTTGAAGCCTATTAGAAGCCAAAACACATTAATACGCTTCTCCAAAGAGTACCGTATTATAAGGCAAGGTATATTGACAAACTTGTAAGACTTGGTATTTGCCCTGACTTATATAAAAACTGTTGAGAACGGAACGGATAACTCAGCAAAACATACTATAATGCATTTCCTACATGGAAATTAAAAATTTAATCATCTGTATAGTTAAACCAATGATTCCATTAATGTAGTAGATGTTAATCTCAATAAATTTACCTAAGACCAGATATATGGCAGCACAAAAGTGTCAATAAGAAACAAACTAGCACATTAAAAGAGGAAATATATTGAGCTTGCCAGCACGACTGCAGACAGAGTGAAGAAGTAAAAAAGAATGAAAACTGCTTATTTCAAGCATATATTCTCCATATTTGCGAAAGATTATTTACCTGTAATTGTTCTCAGGAGATGTATGGAGATAATATAATACCAGGGCCCCTATGCCTCTTGCTCAAAGCTGGTAAGAAACCTGCAGAAGGTGTTACTGCCTTTTTTCCGACCTGCTAATACCACTCCTAAATCCTTATGATTCTTAAGAAAAAAATAAAACAAAAAAAACGCTCCCCGCTGTAACACCAAAAAGCCTGACTTTTTCAGCCTGTGAGTCACAAATGCTTAATTCAAAAAGCTGACAATAACATACTTCAGCACAAGGGGCATTTTAATAGAAGCTTTAAGAACATTGGATTCCTCCTGAACCTGATTACTGCATGCTACAATGAAGTTGATCTCCCTCTGACATAATTGTAAAAGTTGACTTTGTTCCTCAATGTACTGTCAGGACTGATAACAGACTCTGAAAAAGACTACTTGAACACATTTTCCTAAATGAGGAAGATCAGTCTGCAGAGGGATTCAGGTAACACTTTTCTTTTTCAACTGGATGACTGTCTAGCTGTTTTTTCAGGAGTTAGATGCAATAAGGATATTAGTGTCGACATACTATATCTCTAACATCCAAGGGGAGAAACAGCAACTTATCTGAATCAAAAATATCACAGTGATGTTCTTTCACAAATAATATTTTTAATAGCATTTGTGGAAAGAAAATGTTTCAATTTTCTATTCAAAATTCATTTTGACCTTTTAAAACTTCCTGGCAAGCAGAAAAGATAACTGTAATTTTCTTTTCCTTAGGTTTACTCTTCTTTAGATATCTGGTGCGTGGTAGTTTCAAATTCTGGTTTTCATACTCTTTTGGAATGGTAATGATCTTAAGTTTCAGAATCTCCATAAGAAACAGATTCTGCATATTTTACTCTTCAAACCTCAAGGTCTTCCTATTCTCAACTAACTTTTTAGCTTAAGGAATACATTAGTGAACACCAAGAAAGCCTGTGCACACTATTGCATCGTGCTCTCTCAAACACTAATGCATTAACATACAGCATGTGAATATACAGCCCAGGCTTCTTTACTTTTGACAACTCTCAAATCAGGATCACTTCAATTGCTTGAATGATTTATTTCTTCTAATATCCGATGGAACAAGGAGAAAGGAAGCAAAACGTTTATAATTAAAAGCTAGATGTGGAAACCAAGAACTGTAATTCTACTAACACTCACTCCAATGAACTAAAGCTCTGTCAGGCACAGCTCCTCATATCCTGAATGCTCAAAGTCTCAGAGGTGGTCAGAAAGATCAATTTTCCATTTTGCAGAAACCTGGAAGCCACTACTACAAAAGGGTGTCTGTGGAACAACGCACTTCTTTTAAATGAGGAGTTGTCAGGATGACATGATATGACTGCAAGTATTTTGCAATGAACAAAACAGCAACCTCCAGGGAACGATGCCAGTCAGCAGTAAAGGGAATTAATGGCTAGAGGCAGCACATTTAGTCGCAGTTTCACTGTAGCAACAGCATGCAACAATCCATCCTTGCTCTAGCAGCCCTGGAGCTTCACACTACCAAATCACAGAATCATAGAATGGCTTGGGTTGGAAGGGACCTTGAAGCTCATCTAGTTCCAATCCCCCTGCCACGGGCAGGGATGCCACCCACTAGATCAGGTTGCTCAGGGCCCTCGCCAACCTGATCTTGAACACCTCCAGGGATGTGGCATCCACAGCTTCTCTGGGCAACCTGTTCCAGTGCCTCATCACCCTCTGAGTAAAGAACTTCCTCCTAACTTCCAATCTAAATCTTCCCTCTTTTAGTTTAAAACCATTCCCCCTTGTCCTACCACTATCTGCCTGTGTAAAGAGTCCCTCTCCAGCTTTTTCACAAGCCCCCTTCAAGTACTGAAAGGCCACAATGAGGTCTCCCTGGATATCAAAGCGCTTGCCAATCTTACTAGAAGCATACAGCTAAGAATAATGTTTCTGTGTAAGCATCTTCAAAAAAAAAAAAAACCACACTTATTTTCAAAGTCTCTGTCTCCACCCTTTCCTGCAAAAGAAATTTTTACCAAAACTTACCTCTGGGTACTTCAATTTTAAAGTTTTATGCATTTCCCGAAAACGACTGTACCGCCTGAATACTGTCCATGTCTCATCCAGGACTGTTATCTATATCAGATAATATAAAAAGAAAAAACAGAAGTAAAACCACACAACACGCTACACAAAACACTGTGCAGTATACAAGATTATCAGATTAAAATGGGTAATTTTAGTTTACTTAAATTCCATAGGCTTTTACAGGTTTAATTTTTCTGTTATTACACTGACAGAAGTTTTTTGTTGTTGTTTTGTTTGTTTGTTTTTCTAAGTAAGGATAACTGATTGCAAATCAAAGAACTGAACATGTGTATTCCATATTCCAGAGTGGTTTGACAAGCCTGTAAACATATTAAAATATCCCCAATCACTCCTTGCTGCAGTTATGCAGCTCACAGCATTACAGTCAGTAGGTGTTCCTCTAATGAACAGCACCCAGCACAAGTGCCGCATGGCCTCTCTGTATGTTCACATAAATACATGTATTCTCATATATATGTATGCATTCATGTATACAGAGAAACACAAAAAATATTAAATATATGTTTCTCATACACAGAGTTCATTGCCATGTAGAATGTGATTCCAATTTGTATTTTTTACATATCAGCTTTCAGTAGAAGATATTCCTTTAAAACACTCTGGGCCTGTGTCATCAGTATGTTGATGAACATCCTATTTAAACAGGAAATTTCATTAAAATCAACAGAAGTGCTCCTGTGAAAAAGCACATAGCAACAGCAGCAAAGAGGAGGGCTATCCAACTACCCAACTTTGCCATCAGTTATACATGAAATCCTCATTGGAACTGAGAAACTGACATAAAAATTTCAGTAAAAGAAAATTTTTTCACTGCCTGAAATTAGGTGAAATGAAAGAAATTTCTACGTGGGTCATAAAAGTGATATGAGTAGAGCCTTTGACTTTACAACAACGCCCTTCTGTAGCTCTGATGATCCGAGGCTACCACAAAGTGATGCTGCAGGGAGAGGTGGGCATTCTTGTACACTGACTAGTGTAGCTGGAGGAAACCAGCTGGCACTGCCTAAACCTGAAAGCTTGCTGCTTTTATTTTTTTTAAACCATTGGGCCTAATATTCGATATGACATCTGTCTAGCAATGATTTCATGCATGAAGATCAAAAACAAGCGTGTTCATAAAATGCATTTTTACAAAGACATGGGCTTGGTTTTTAATCCTAAAGCGACTCCTAAAATGAGCAAGCAGCTCCCACACTACTGATCATATCACGAAGTTACAGGGTGACAGGAAATGGGAATGGAGCAGGATAACTGAGGAGGAAAAAATGAAACTGGGTTAATAAAGCCAGAGGAAGCCAGCGTTCAAGCAGCATTGTTGTCAGCTGCTACCTCAGGCTTTCAACAAACTGATCTCTGGTACACCCTTCCCCATCCCCTCTGCCTTTGTCAGGGCATACAGAACAGTGAAACTGGGAGAACCGTTTTGGAAACCAAAAACTGTGTCCTATGACATCAGCAACCAGGTTTAGTTTTGTTTTCCAATTTTTACCTAAAAAGATAAGCAAACAAAACTGGACTTCTCAAAATCTAACTTTGCTTTTCACAAATATCTACTTTTAACAAACAGCAGTTGGACTAGATGATCTTTGAAGGTCCCTTCCAACTGAACTATTCTATTCTAAAACACGTTTTTCTAGCGTATATCCTCAATGCAAATTCATTATTTCTGATAAAATTCATCTTTTACGTCACCAATAAGCTTGACCGCTACTAGGATGTCTGCATGATGGACTACATTCCCATATAAAAAAAAATGCGTACAGTCGCCCTCCCTCAGTATATTGTTAGCAATGTCTCGAACTTTAAAAATCTGGTGAATGGATTTAACATGCATAGGCAGGTTTATCTGCAAAAAAAGGAGTGATTCAAGAACATACATGCTAGGCTGATCTTGATCAACCCATTAACCATTTTGTTCTGAGTAATTATTTAAAGTAAAGCGCTCTGTGACTTAAATGTTCAAGTAAGCATTAGTGTGCACAGGATAATCATAGAATAAAGATACCACCCATAATTTCTGCTTTGTTTTTGCTTTAATTCTATACTGTAATACTGCTAACTGAACTGTGAAATTTTGTTGTGATATACTACATTTGTACACAATCTTTATGCAAAAGTGACCTCTTTTTTCCCTAGAGCTTTCACAGAAGCATGCCGGCAGGGGAGCAATCCAGCACAGAGCACCCAGGACTCTTCCAGCTACATAGCATAAGGAAGAGCAGGTATGTCAGCTTGCTGATGAAGTTGTTGTCTCTGCATCTGACAGCTGTCTAGGTGACAGGGCAGGAACAAATTTACCCAACCGCCTGCAGCCAATTTTGTTAAACTTCTTAAAGGAAGCTAGTAAATACAACTGTTTTAACTACCTCTTCAGTAAAACTTGTTAGAGCTGCACAGGAAGGAAAACAGCAAAGCCACAGATCTGTGCTGCCTCAGGCCTGAAGCTTGTTCTCTGCAGCGTTCTCTGGTGGCTTGACTTGACTTGGTCCCTTTCGTCTTCTTCATTTACTTTCTGAATTCTTGTATGAGACTAGTGAGTAAATGCACTCCAAAATCTTGTTGTTAACAAAATTTTTTCCTCTGTTGAGGTGAGGTGCCATCAGCCATTCTCCCCTTCCATACTACTGATATTATTGCAAAATGAATTTCAAAGCTAAACAAAATCTTAACCATTCCCCAAAGCTCCACAATAATGTTGTTATTACGACAGATGGGACCAAACTCCACTCATATAAACAGGGAAATAACAGTGCATCTGACATAGCAATAACATTTCTAGAACGCGGCCTTTTACTCCTAGAGCTGATATAGCCAGTTTGGTCTGGGATTCCTTTCCCCCCTTTAATAAAGACTGTGTGACAGATTATATAGATTCTGTAAGTATGGGACTGGGACAAATGCAGATCTTTTGAACAGTAACAAGTAAAGCAAATTTGGATAGCCCTTTGCTTTTCACTTGTAATTTTTTAGCAGTTAAAAATACTTTCTTAATAAAAATATATATGGTTGAGTAAATCTGTAAGACATTTTCAAACATTCTTATCTGGGCACTTGTGTGATCCTAGCCTTGTCTCATAATTGCATTATTTTTTCACTCAAGTGCAGTATTTCCTGCATAAATTCCAGAAATTTGAAACAAGATATTACAGTCCTGTCTCCTTAACTTTTCCTCTGCATGACAACTAACAGGAAATATCCTAACGGGCACTATCAACTGATTTCACTGTAAGGCACTTCACAGTATTTGTTCCCCCATCCACCCACCCATACAAATAAGTAAAAAAACACAATATAAAAAAATATATATACTCCGCCTGCTTCTGAAGCTATCAGAAAGAAAAATGCCCACCTTACTTATCTAGGCTGGTTAAACTGTCTACAGTCACTGTGAAAATTCATAGTTAATAAAATGGACCTTGCTGAAACTGCCAATGAATACAGCATTTGAAAACCTAGAACTCACAAGATACTAAGGAATTTATCCAGACCTATTTCTTGGAACTTTTTTTGATTACTATTTAAGGGTGTTAGTTCAATAGAGTTGAGGGAAGGCTAGGCTTTTTCTTTTNNNTTAGGTCCACATAGGGCAGGCACCTTTTCCTTTAAGAACTATGTATCAATGAGCACTGCTGCTTTATTTCAATTCTGCAGTAACTCAGACAGCTCAGGAGAAAACGATGACCAAAAATATCAACATTTTGAATAGACCCACCACAACACTTGGAGGAATGGAACCATGACCAAATCTGGAAAAAAAACCAAAACACTGCTTTGGGGTGCATCTGCCTGGATCTTCTCCTATACAGAGCTTGTCAAAGATGACTGAAAGGCTTCAAAACACAAGGAAAAGCCAGTTTTGACAGAATATCAAACAAGATAAATAAAATGAAAGAAGATACAACAACTAAGGAAAGCTGAATAAAAATAAGAAGGCTTGTATATATACAACTTTCTCTCTTTGTCAAAGGATCCCCTGCAGGGCTGTGCTTGATTCCTGGCTTGGCTTCCATCACCTGCTCTTGGAAGACCTTCTTGTGTCTTTGAGCTGGAGGTTCCCTCTTCCCTATCACCTTGTTGCTCCTTCTGCCTCCTATGGCTGCTGTCTGTAACTGTAAGTACTCTCTGTAACAGATGCCAACAATCTTTACAATGCAAAAAATCTTCCCACATGCTGTTTCTGCTATGGCCTTGTCTGAATATTCTGTGTATCACGACATGAAAGGAAGAGGAGAACACAAGAACAGTGTTCTGGTATTCTAATTCAGCTCTAAGATAACTATGTTTAGATCTGATTAAGTTTTTACTGCTTAATCACATCTTTCAATACTGCATATAAAACTGTCACCCAAATGGAAGTTTATTTGGAAAGGTATCTATTAATATTGAATATGTAATAGCAGTCCAGCACAAACAGCTCCATATCTCTTGCTGTAAAAGAAGAAGCTGCTAACTTAACTCTAATAAAGTATGTTTTTGTTTCTATTTTGAATTCTCTCCAATAGCTTCTCGTGGACCTCGCTTAACATCTTAAAGCATGACTTGTATCCTATGAAAGAACATGAGTGGACAGAGCACCTTGCTGGCTC
>VXAL01000799.1:0-10987 GCA_013399475.1 Chauna torquata | reverse complement strand
GATCTAGCCTGTCCAGGTCCCTCTGCAAAGCTTTCCTACCCTCAAGCAGATTCAACACTCCCACCCAACTTGGTGCCATCTGCAAACTTAGTGAGGGTGCGCTTGATCTCCTTATCAAGATCATTGATAAAAATCTTAAAGTGGCCCCAGTACTGAGCCCTAGGGAACACCTCTTGTGACTGGCCACCCACCAGATTTAACTCCACTCACAATAACACTTAGGGCCCAGCCACCAAGCCAGGTTTTACACAGTGAAGCATACGCCCATCCAAGCCATGCGCAGCTAGTTTCTCCAAGAGAATGCTGTGGGAAACAGTATTAGATGACCTCCACAGGTCCCTTCCAACCTCAACCACTCTGTGATTCTGTGATTCTTGTTCAGGACTGGGCAGAAGAAGTGAAGCCACAGATTATTGGGGGCAAACAAGGAAAGAAAGAGATATACAGGTAAGTGCCTGGTGGCTGGGAATGGTCCTTCGTACTGTGCCCTGATCAAATAGCTGCAGGCATGGACAAGTTCTTATTGGAGGTGGAAGGGATTCATTCATGCCAAATAAAGATTTCTAGACCGGGAAAGTCTCCAGCAGAGATGGGCATCCAGGCAACAGGGAGACACAGGCACTTTTACATTGCAGCTCTCTGGCATGTCTTCACACACTGTGCTGGGAAAATCCTCAGAGCAGGACACTCCAGGGGGAGTGATTCTACAGCCTGGTGTTTAACCTGCTAGCCCCTTTCTCCTCTCATTCCACCACTCTGCAGAGCTCATTTCCCTCGAGCCGGTTTGTTCTGCTGTGCCAAGACGGACCTTAAGTTCCTAGTGAGGATGGCCACAAGCATTGAGTATGAGTACTCCACCTGGGAGCGTCACCTGGCCACAGGGATCCCCTCTCATTGGATGGAGGCTGGCCCTGTGTTCGACATCCGTGCCCCACCAGGCACTGTAGTGGCCGTTCACATCCCACACTTCCTGTGTCTTGGAGGTACTGTGGCAAAGACGATGGCTTGGTGGGTGAGACAGCGAAGGATCCTAGAGAAATGCATGCCCACTCGCTGGTTGGCTG
Source organism: Chauna torquata (assembly GCA_013399475.1). NCBI lineage: Eukaryota > Metazoa > Chordata > Aves > Anseriformes > Anhimidae > Chauna > Chauna torquata. The sequence continues at coordinate 9,923 of VXAL01000799.1, read as the reverse complement.
CACCTGGTAGGGCAAGTCAATCTGTAACATGTTTTGTCCATTCACAGAGGGGAATCAAAACACTTTCCAGATGCAAATTGCCCATGTTGTTGATGGGAACCTACTCCTGGAGAAGCCTACAAGGGTGAAGCCATTCCATGCTGTGCTGCAGAACCCCAGCTTCTCCCCCATGGGTGTCATATTGCTTTCTGTCACATTTCGGTTCATCCCTGTCCACTCCCTTGTACTCCTCTATCGGGTCTTCAGTGCTGCAGACATCACCTTTCACCTCTACCTGATCCCCAACCATCGTGGCCTGGAAAAGGTGAGTGTGGCTCCAATTCCTCTCATTCGACTTTGGTGGTTCCCAGGGTGGACACCCAGGTCACCTGTGCACATTCCCTATGTAATCAAGAGAGACGGGTGCCTCCAGACCACAATTCCTCCCCCTGGACATCGTACCCACCTTGCCAGGCAGCCTCTAGGACATGTCTCTCCCTTGACGACAAAAAAGCAGCCTTGACCACGAGGTCAGAACTGAGGCCTAACTTTTAGGTGCTTACACCAGGGCCCCAGTCTCTGGAGAGTCCAGGCAGTGTGCCTGTCATCTAAGGAGGGGTGAGGGGCAGCAGCAGCAACATGCCCTCTGAGGGTAGCCTGGAGAGACAGTTATCTCAGGGGACACCAAACAATGAGACCTTCTCCATGCCTCTGGCACAGCAAGAGCATCAGGGAGAGATTGGGTTCATGCAGTGAAAGCACATGGAGGCAAGGTCTCCTGTGAAGAGGCTCCCACAAGGCGTCAGAGGGATCCTGCTCTTTCAGTCTGTTTGTAGCTCTTCCTCCTCACCTGAGTCCTACCAGGGCAATCAGACCAGCACTGATTTGTCTCCTTGCCCTCCGGTTGGCACCCCCATTACCACTTCTACCTGGAGTTACTGTGCTACAATTTTGCAGGCAGTGGATGAGGGTGAGAAGAGATGGGGACGCTCACTCTTGGTGAACAAACCTCCCCACACCATCCGACCACTGAATTTTAACATGTGGTATTGCGTGTCCAGTTCTTCAAGGGCAGTGATAAATCCCAAAGTAAGTGGGCCTGGTACCTCATGACCAGGGTGAACGATGGTGTTCTCAGGGATCATCCTGACACACCACCCTGCCTCTGCTAGGAGCTGAAATTTGTCTACCTGGCATCGGGCAGCCGTCAGCTCTACACTGAGATCTACACCAAGGACATGGAGGAAGGAATGCAGCTCACCTTGACAAAGGTGTACCAGGAGGGCAACAGGGAACGCAACCCACTCTGGACCGCCTTCCTGAGGGCAGGTAGGGAGAGCAGGATGCAGCTCCACGTCACAGGTTCTGCAAGGCTTGGAAGACATCCAAACATTGAGGTCCCCTGACCCAGGAAGGGAGCAGGGTGTGCCCACTCAGGTGCAGACATCCAGACATCAATTAGTGTGTGTGTCCCATCCTCCCGTCTTCAATCCATACTCTCCATTCTCCTGCTCTCTGTCCTCCAGGTGACATCGAGCAGCCGGCCACCTCTTCCACTCCACCATGCTCAGGTTTGTTCATCCCTTAGGGTTGGCAAGAAGATCCAGAGAGAAGGTGTCTTCAAACATCAAATGTGGAAGGAGTGTTTCCTCAGTCACAGTGGTGGCTCTCACTTCTGCAGACATACTCACCTCAGGGGAGAATGTATCCACCTTAGTATGACATCCAGGCCAGGGACAATGGGACAGTATGAGGACAAGAGCCAGAATAAGGACACGAGCCATTTCCACAAAATGGCTTTCCACCTAACCTGACCCATTCCTAGGTCCCCTTCATCGGTGCTTCAGGATTCAGTGCAACACCAAGGAACCACAGCTCAGAGGTCTACAGGCAGATGCCTTCTTCTGAGCTGGTGCCTCTCAGCTCCTGTCAGCGCAGAACTGGGGCTCCATTGTCTCCCCCTGCTCATCCATCTGGTCCCCTAGGAGACTCCCAGGAGGTCCCACTTAAGCTCCAAGAGGGAAGTGTCCCTTGTGACAACTCTGTCCTATCTGCCACCCCAAAGTGTCCCCAGTGGCCCCAGAGGACTATATCAAAGCCCAAACAGAAGACCTTCAGGGTTGTGGCTTATGAAGCACACCTCTAGATAGGGATTCTCACTAGGGTGAAGAGGACCAAGATGAGTTCTGCTTTGATGTTATGGATCTCTCTCTCTCCTGCATAAAGTCTTGGTGGGGGTGGGAGATATGAGATGGATTAATTTTTCATGCCACCTACACCCTAAGGGTCAAGGGACAGTAATAATGGGACCTTCAGTATTAACACAGGTGGGATGTCTCCTGGCCAAGCTGGCAGCAGCATTTAACCATTCACCCTTCTGTATATCTCCAGCCTGTGCACCAGGGCAGCACTTTGTGGAGAAGTACCGAGAGCAGCTGATCCAACGTGTGACATCAGTCAACCGCATCCTGGACCGACTCCATGGGCGTGTTGTGACCGAGGAGCAGTACCAGAGTATCCGAGCAGAGGCCACCAGGCAGGACCAGATGCGCCTCCTCTACAGCTTCATGCCCAGCTGGGACATCACCTGCAAGGACCTGTTTCTTGAGGCGCTGAAGGACACTGATTACCACCTCATCCAAGACCTACAGGGACTGTAAGGGCTGTCCTGGGGATGATGGCGGTTCCAAGTGAACACGGGACATTGAGGACTCGGGGAGGGTGAGGGATGGGGAGCCCCTGGACAGGATCTAAAGGACTCAGGGGAGCCTGCACTGCAGCCTAAGGAGGAGCCAGCAGCCACCGCTGTTGAGGGGGACTGACAAGGTGGTGTGGTGGACCTCCCTGTGCACCACTGCACTAGGTGGGGGAAAAGCTGGCCCCAGAGCCAGCAGGGTGTGAAAGAAAAAAATGACTTGAACTGGTGCTATCGAGCCAAGAATTGTCCTCAGAGCACAGGAAGACTGTTCGCACTCATGTGTCGCCTCCCAAGTCCTGCCTGCCCTCCGGGTGCTGCTCCAGGAGAACCCAAGTCCCCCAGCCCCACACGGCTGCCTCAGCTGCCTACGAGGTACCAGGGGGCTCAGCTGTGAGGACAGCTTCCGGGCATCCCCACATCTGACAGCCCCTGGCAGGAGACCCCCCTGGGACACCAATGGCCTCCACTGGCACTTATTGCCATAGCACTGCCCCCACAGTCATCCTCCACAGCCCGAGTGACCCCAGGATCCTCGACACCCCTGAATCCAGTACACCCAGAGCCAATCCCTCGGCCCCCTCAAAGGGGGACTGAGGAAAAGGCAAGAAGGGAGGCCGAGAAGGGGAGAGAGGGTCACGAAAATATAGGGAGGGGACGAGCCATGTGAGTGGCCGGGGGCGAGCCTTGGCGCATCAGCATGGCGAGGCCAGGGTTTCCATCTTATCCCGGGACAACCCAGCTCTCCCCTGGGCCAGGAAGGTTCAATTTATGCACGGTTCCTGCAGGCCCACGCCAGAACCCAAAACTACACACAAGGCTGCTTGCTGCCATCCCAGCTCCAACAGCTGAGGACCAGACATGCAGAGTGATGCTTTTTTTCTGGCCTGGAAAACTACAGATATTTGCTTTGTTCTGGGTACATACTGGAAATTTCTCAATTTTAAGCAATAAAACCTTGCTTATTATTTTCTCTTCCAATCCCCTGTTCCGTATCACATATCTGCTGCAGTGAATGGCATTGTGAAGCTTAGGTACACTGTGCAGGCTTAAATTCCAGTCCTTTGGACAGCAAGACTTTGGTTTATGAGCAGGAATTAAGCAATCCAAGTGCACTATGCCTGTATTGCTATATTAAATCAATGGCATGGAGCTGTAAGCAGGGCTGACATTTCTGTCTGTCAGCCACACACAACAAAATTACAATTAATGCCAGATCTATTTTACTTATCTTGAACCACCCATTTGTCTTTGTTTTTTTCAATATAATTTTCAATGGATCCTTGACTTCTTTAGTCCTGGCAAATTTCACATAAGAATGATGCATCCAAGTGTTTTTCCCTTTTACATGAAAAGGAAGTTAATACCTCCCAAAAAGCAATTCCCACCTTGGGCTTAGCTCATTTTTCTTTTTATGTACTTTTATCTCTCTCTCTATATAAACTCCTTGCTCACAGGGGTGCATTTTCCCTTCTAAAGGCACTGGTTGCTGTAGCTGAGCTTGGTGTTGGGAAGATTTTATGTACTTCTTGCTTTCCAACACATATTGAGTCAAACTTTCATCCCCTTCCAATAAGGTAGTCTTTGGAGCTATAGAAGTATTTGGAATCTGCAAATTTATCCCAAATAAAATGTGAGCTGGTGTTAATCCTATCTGTTTGACCTCTTCCTTGTATGCATTAATGCGATTGGTGAGGCATCTGGCTACTTTGGATTGGTTGCTGCACAAATTTTAGATATAATATTTTTCAAGTTCTGATTCATTCATTCAACTTTCCCTGATGATTGTGGGTGATAGGGGGTGCACAGTTATTGGGTACAGTAATCAGTAATAAAAAAGCTTAAGTTGCTGCTAAATCAAAGTTGTGTAAAAATCTATTCACGACACCTGACAACTGGTCAATAATTGCTAACATATATTTGTATCACTTGCCTTTGGCATTTCTGCATAATCTATTTGCAGATTTTGGAATGGGAAAGTAACCCATGGTTTGGCTCCAAGAGTCTTTTCCTCCTTGACCACCTTTAAATTGTAGGCTTGAGAAACCAGGCAAACTATAGTCACTTGTTTTGCTGCAATGTAAATTCCTGGGGCACGCCAGTCCTTTAGAATTGTCTTTTCCAATCCTATATGTCCAAAATGATTTATTTGGTGATGGATTTTTGCCATTGGAATCAAGTATCTTTTTGGCAAAATTGGTAATCCTGATTCAGTTCTCCGTATACCCTCCTTATCTATTTGTGCACTCAGTCTTTTCTATTCTTCTATTTCTTCCTTTTCTGTTTGTTCATATAAAATCAGCAAATTAGGAAGAGTCTCCTGAGTTGTTAGTGTTAATATGTGATTTTTTCCCAAAGGCTATCTTGCTACTGCCTTGGCTGCAGGGTCAGCATAGGTGCCTCCTTTGGCTAAATCAGTCTTTTCTTTAGTGTGGGCTGTCTGATGCATCATACCAATCTTTTCTGGAAGATTAATAGCTGCTAATAAATTCTCAACCTGTTCAGCATTTGCTCTCCGGCAGCTGCTAGAGGTCACGAAACCTCTGTTTCTACAGCTGTCCTGTAACGTGGCAGATACCAAAAGCATATTTCAAGTCCACATAGCTGATCACTTTTTTCCCTTCTGCTTCCCTGCAGACTTGTGTCAGTGTTATTAACTTAGCTTCTTGAGCACTGTGTTTGGGAGAAACAGGCGCTGTGTTAGTAATTTGTGCTGGGTCACAATGTCATACCCTGTTACTCTCCTTCCTTCCAGGTAATAAGATGATCCATCTACAAAGAAAGTCTAGACTGGAGTTGGCAGGGGTATATCCGTACGGTCAGCAGTCAACCTTTTCTTGATTCTGGATTACCTCCACGCAGTCACGACATGGTTCCCCTTCACCCAGCAATGGTAACAAGGTAGGTTGCATCTTCTCAAGATGATGTTCACTGTCAGCAACAGCAATTCGTATTTGTGGAGTCTCTGAAAACTCAACACTTGTGATGCACATTTAGTTAACATCAGTTCGATGCCATGCGGGGTGTTTAGTCAACAGATGTCCTAACATAATCTTCTGACATTTTTCTACTAGCAGACCTGCTGAGGCTATTGCTCTAATGCATCTTGCCATCCCTTTAATAACTGGGTCCAACTGGGCTGAACAGTAAGCCACTGGGGTACATCCACCCTCCCAAAGTGTGTGCCAAGACCCCAGAGGCTACTCCTTCCCTTTCGTGCACAAGTAGATGGAACAGCTAGCCGTAGTTTGGCATCTCGAGTGCGGGTGCTGTCATCAAAACTTTCTTCAGCATTACGAATGCTTTCTCCAAATCTGAAGTCCATTTCAGTGGTTCTTCAGCATCTGCACCCAATGTTGCAGCTGTTTCCCCAAAGGCTCTTATCCATGGTCTGCAAAATCATTGTACAAACCTAAAAACCAGCTTTCCCTCTGGGCCAGGTTTGGGCTTCTTTACTGGTAATAATGTTGTGTTACAAGGGGTTACAAGGTTAAAATGTTGAGATTCCTAAGGGGTTAAAACTCCCTTCTTCAACAGGTCTTCACACATCAGCCTTATTCCATCTTTAGCCTTTTGTGGTAATGGGTATTTCTTTAAGGAGTGAGGTTTCCCTCCCTTAGTTTCCAGTGTAACTGGGGTTGCTGACTCTAGTAGTCCCACATTCATCGAACTCCATTCCCACAAAGATGTCAGTATCTTTCAGCTCTTCAGATATTTTATTTCCTCCCAGCCTATAACCATCATTATTGTTGGGACATTTTTATTGGAAGCTTTAAAGTTACACCTCGAGTGGTGACATACCAATTCTGCTCACAATTTGCAGAATAAATACCAACCTAATAAATTTGCAGGTGCTGATTCTAATACCAAAAAGAATTGGTCTACTGATAGCAGGCCAATTTGTACCATCACATCTTCTCTCTCTGAAACACTTTTCTGCTTTCCTTCTATACCTACTACATTTTCTTTTCCTGTTACTTCTGAGCCCACTGGGACATCGGTTATTGTGGAATAAGTTGTTCTGGTATCAACTAACATGAATAACCTTATTTCCAATTTTTATATCTAGTACCATTTCCTGGGATTTGCCTGGGAGGTGTATTTCTGTTTCAGTTCCCACTGCTGGGGTTTGGGGATCTGAAAACATCTTTGCATATCTTCCTCACCTTGTCCCCTGCTTCATTCAGCTCCCCTGATCTGTACTCTAGATCCCCTTCTTGGGATGGCTGTGCATTCTCTTCTCCAGTGCCCTGGCTGCTTGCAGTAACTGCAGCAATCCTCTCGTGTTACTCGACCTCTACTCTAATCTCTGCTTCTCTGAGTTCTATTATTTCCTCGCCTCCCCTTAAAATCCCTGCCACGTAAGGCTGCTGCCAGAAGGTTTGCCTTTTGCTCCTGCTACTTCCTCTTTTGTCTAGCTTTTTCCTTGTCTCTCCCATTATACACAAACGTGGCTATGCTCATTACTTCTCCCATTGTTTTACCTTGCCATCCTGGAGTACAGTTAATGAAATATTTCTTGGTAGCTGGGGCTGCCTGATCTACAAATCAACCAAGGGCCTGTTTTATTCTGCTTCAGGATCTATTCCCCCAAACATTCACAGCTGTTTCTCCAACTTAGTTAGAAAAGCAGAGGGGCGTTCCCCTGGTACTTGCTGACAATCTTTTACCTTTGTCTAATTTACCATTCTTTGTCCGGCTGCCTCTGTTGCATACTAACCTATTTCTACAAGTACTAAGAGTGTCCACCCCTGCCTGTGACTGATAATTCCAACCTGGTTCTTGTTCCGGCCACGTGATTCTGTCACCTTGGGCTGCAGCCCAGTCCCTGTTCTTCTGCAAAATTCAGATTTTTTTCATCCAGAGTAAACAAAATGTCTAACCACTAACAAACATCTGCCCATGTTGGATCATACGCTCTAAATATACTTCTAATCATCAGTAATACCTTTGCTGGGTCCTCCCATAACTGCAGCACTTGCTGTTGCCATGCTGCAAGACCTGCCACACTAAAAGGCACCTGCACCCAGACACTGCTGCAACTTCCAGGGCTGGCGAACGGAGGACAGCAGGTGAAGCGAGGGCAACCTCCTTTAGCGGAGCTGGCAGGGCAGGATGAACAGCCAGTGGTGCAGAACAGGAGAGAGAGGAGGAATCCAGAGGCAATAGCAGCACAGCAGAAGCACTGTCAGCAATAGCAGCAATTGCTTGCATGCAAAAGAGTGTAAGATGACACCTTTTTCCTATCACCCTTTGACTCATATGATTTAAATTGACCATTTTGGTTCAGCAGTTCAGTTCTCCAAACTGCCCAAACATATCAGGGCAGGGAATTGATCCTCCAATAATAACCTCAAAAACCTCAGGCAATCTACATTAGAACTGCCAACTGCTGGCCACCATTGGTCTGCAGTCCCTAATGTGGTCATAGCGGGCCAAGCTCTTTGACACAATTCCACTGACTTTTTCTCAGATAACCCATAGGTGCCACCAATTTTATTTCAATTTTCTAAAACTTCTGCTAGCAGAGTACCTCTCACTACACCTTGTCCCATTTCCAAATTACAGGATTTACGTGGAATTACAGTTTTATCTCACCACCAGCTCACCTCTTTATGGTTGGCTCTGGCGCCACCGTGAGAGACCAAAAACAGGTGGTTTCACCCAGTTCACAGCCCAGACCATCCTGGGAGGCTCTGGAGTCAACTGGTCAGCACAGTCCCACCTGAGGTGCCAAATTCTGTCACAAAAATGACTCAGGATGTTCCACGACTGAGAAGGAAATAAGACCCAAGGGTAGATTTACAAAGTTTTACTGAAGTTTAGTTAAGATCATGAGACCTCTCCTCCACTAGGCAAATGAGAGCCCCCCATTATAATTTGCAGCAGCTTATGTAGAACTTGCAACAAAACACTGTGCAAATGCATCCAATCACGTCATTACACCTGTCCTGACCCTGCCAATCACCTTCCCTCATTGCCATGCAAAGTGGGGCTTCTGGCAGGACAGGCGAAGGCCTTAGGTTGGCTCCAGTCCTTTGTTTTTGTCTCCCAGCACCTTGCTCATCTCCCAGGTTGAAGTTTCCTCAAATCAGTGTTTTTGGTGTTTCTGTCATCTAATTGGTTATTGCTCCTAGTACATCCCGGGAGAATGCTCAGGCCTGTGTTTGCAGCTCTGGGCAGAGACAAAGCGATCAGTGCCGAGCTTCTCAGAGAACAGTTAAGTCATTCGAGCAGGACACAGTGGGTAACCATTTCCTCACACTCCTTAGTCTAGCTATTCCCCCAATATTTCCCCTGCCTTCCTATTTCCCCCAAATCCCGTCCCCCAAGCAGGTGGGTCTCCTCCCAAACTGGCTATTCCCACCCAAATTCAAACCCCTGAAGCTGGCTGCCTCCCCACCAACTATTTCCCCCAGTCCCCCTCTAAGCTGACTATCATCTATCTATCTATCTATCTATCTATCTATCTATCTATCTATCTATCTCTTTCTATCTATCTATATAGATATCTAGCTAGCTGTATAGATAGATAGATAGACAGAGCTGACTATGCTAGGTTAAAGGTTGGACTGGATGATCTTGGAGGTCTTTTCCAGCCTAAATGATTCTATGATTCTATGATCACTCCCAAATGCATCCTGCAAGCTGCCTGTTTCACAGATTCACAGAATCACAGAACGGTTAAGGTTGGAAGAGACCTCTGGAGATCATCATCACAAGTCTTATGAGGATGTACTGGGCGGGGATAGAGTTAACTTTCCCCACAGCAGCCCATATAGTGCTGTGCTCAGCACTTGCAGCTAGAACAGCACTGATAACACACCAATGTTTTGTCTGCTGCTGAGCAGTGCTGGCACAGCATCCAGACTCTCCAAATAACCCCAAACCCAGTGGGCTGGGGGTAGGCAACAGTTGGTAGTGGACATCACCAGGGCAGCTGACCTGAACCCACCAAAGGGATGTCACACTCAGCAACAAAAGCTGGGAAAAAGGAAGGAGAAGGGGGGACTCTCGTTATGAAGACATCTGTCCTCCCGAAAAAACGCTATGCATGTTGAGGCCCTGCTTCCCAGGACATGGCTGAACACCGCTTGTTGACAGGAAGTAGAGAATTTTTTTTTTCCTCTCTTTGCTTCTGCTTGGCCTTTGTTTTTTTTTTTCCTTCTTTCTTTTCACTTTAGTTAAATTATCCTTACCTCAACCCGTGAGATGTTTTTTTTTTCTTCCCCCTTTCCATCATACTTTC
>VXAL01000798.1:48331-64308 GCA_013399475.1 Chauna torquata | reverse complement strand
GTTGTGTAGCATGATAAGAGGTATGAAATGTGCTCTCTTCGGCAGCACATATACTGTGAAATTGCTTAGGACAAGTGAAAAAGGAAATAAAGACCCTGGGTTTCCCTAATTCTGATTGCTTTATATATATAATATATGGATGTATAGATGTAGAGATGTATAGATGTAGAGATGTAGAGATAGATAGATAGATAGATAGATAGATAGATAGATAGATAGATAGATAGGAGGTATAGTTCACTTAATTTCCTGAGTACATGCTTAGCATGTTTCTTTATCAAAAAGACAAATATTTTAGCATATTCTGTGATGTCTTTAGGACTGTATGTATCTATGCTAAATTAAATATTTGAAAATTAGACACCTAAGACTTAGCTTGTCACCTTAGCTATGCTATCTAATCAATATGGAAAATAGACACTACAGAAGAGTTTCATCTCACCTTAACATAGTAATCCAAAATTGATCCAAATAATTGCCCTTGAGATGTCTATTTCCTTCCATTAATTTTAAAGATGGTTTAGAATGACTACCACAGCAACAGTAACATGCTCTGGGTGTTTCTGCTGTATAAATGTGCCACTGCTTGCTTACTGTATATTCAGCAAACATATACATAGAACATGTATATAACACATACATATGCAGCTCGAGGACTTTTTTGGTTTTGGTGCATGCATAGAGATAACGGTTAAGACAGCACAAACAGCATCCTTGCAGCCTTCCTCACCTCATTGGTCTTCAACACTGTCCAGAAGAATTCATCTGTTAAGATGAGAGGTTGATCTGTTTTCACTTAAGTTCTGTGATTGCTAGCTTGTCATCAACCTTTGGTCATTATTTTACAGTACAAACCTCTATCCAAGGACAACGAGACTACTCATTTACACAAGAGAAGCACTTGTATGAAAAAAAACAAAGCAAACCAAAACAAAAAAAAACAGTATCAGTTAGGGATACATAACTATTTCTAGCACTCATTTGTAATAGCTGTGCAAGGATGAGAGTCTGCATATAGTATCTATTACTCATTTCTTTAGAATGTCTGCTTATTTGAAAGAGGCTTCTACTGTTTCAATAGATCTCAGTAATTACAGTGGAAAATGTTTTCAGTAGAATGTCATGATTTTATTCAAATGTGAAGATGTGAATTTGTAATAATGGCTAACAGGTCGTGACTTAATGAACTATTTTTTTTTTTTCAGTTTCTTTGCAAAAAGAAACCTACCTACAGAAACCTACCTTTTTTCNNNNACCCTCCCCACAAAACCCTACCTTTTTTCCCCCCTATGGGGAAAAAAAAAAAAAAAAAGATATGTATTTAAAGTTCAAAGTCAGTTGTAGTAAGAACCAGTTATAGCCAAAATATTACATTGTATATGTGGGTATGATTTTCCTGCATGGTTTTGTCAGTTTGCAGCTGTAGTTTTTCCAGTTTTAATGTTACCTGAAAAATCAGTTTCTATTGTGTGGTTTCTTTGTGATACTACTAACCCATTGTAAGTACATAAGATTTGTCCTTCAGACACTGCAGAGACATCCTGTCAGATTTTGAGATGATTTAATAAAGTTATTGTTGACTTTAGCGTGTTTAATGGTTTGGAACCTTTTGGTATTAACCATTTGCATATTCCTAAGGAATAAAGAAAGACTGTGAGGTACTGCAAAGTCAATTGTATGTCAGTCATAAGTATTGTCTTGTAACATTGGGATAGAAATGTATTTTTCTCATATTCCCTTATCACATGATTTTGCTTCTTGCCTGTTTTAGCTTCACATTACCATATATCTTAAACTGAATTTGTGAAGCTGATGAAATGAGGTGTATAAATATGCCTTTTGTTGTTTTTTTTCTTTTTTTTGCTCAACATTGTAAGGTTTGGACTTGTGCCTTTTACATTCAGTAGGACTACATTTAGTAGTCCAACTTGAAAAATACAGAAGTTTGATCAGATCTAGTGAAAGCATAGTTCTATGTTAAAAGAGGAAAATAAAAGTATCAGGAGTGAGTTCAGGCTTAGATGCGGAAGACTATTCAGTAGAATTAATTACCGTTATCCTTTTTATTCCTAAGCAGTGAATATAAAATTTATTTTATTCCAACCCATTATTCTTCTCAATATCCAGTAAGAACTCGGGAAAATACAGTGTGATTTGTAGTGTAAAGAAGAGAAGTTATGTTTGTGCTAGAATTAGAAATATGAAATATGTGGTAATTTCATTCTTGGAGTGTCCCTTTTGTTATGGCAACTATTACAGTTGTTTTTCATTAAGTAAGAAAGATTATCTTTCATCTTAACAAATGCCTTGCTCTTTTACTTGCTAATGAGAAAAAATATCTTCCACAACAAATTTAGTTGCAAATTTGTCAGTAGAAGCCTGTTCTATTTAACATAGTTCTTTTCTAGACTTCTCTGTGTTCAGGTTATTACAGAATGTCATTGGTAGTTTTGGGATTATTTGTGATGTTATAATGTGGTATTGGTACATATAAGGGACAGCAATGCTGGAATTATTCAGGGAAAAGCAAAAATGCTTTTCTGTCTCCCCATTGTTCCAGGAAGTGAGTAAACTCTCATGAATTCAGAACTAAATTTCTGGGCAGGCAGTGGAACAGGAGAGGATCCTTCTGGGAATAGTTTATTGCAAAGTCCAAAGCAATCAAAAGAATTCATAATAACATACCTTCCATTTTTTTCCTCATGAGAATGTTTTTTTCTTTCCAAAGTGAGACCTGTCCATCCTCCATTAACTAATACTTTTTTAACCTCACTGCCTGTTCTCTCAAGTTAATATGCAAAACATGAGACAGTTGTGCAATCAAAAAAGGTCTTTCTCCATGGCTCCTGCTGCATGGTTTTGTTTTTTTTTTTTCCATATACATATATATCTGAAGAGGAGATTTCAAACTAGGGCCCCTACCCAAGTCCTTCACAGGAGTGAATTTTGGTTTCAATAGTTTCTCAGTCTCCCCCTCTCAGCTAAGCATACTTAATCATTTCTATAAAGAGAAGCAGCTGCATAAAGAGATGAACATTTAAGACAATCGCTTGGCATGAATAAAGGGCAGATAGGTTCAGTTAACTGTCCAAATTTGGTATTAATGGACTCATTCTTTAAGCTATATGATCCCTTTCAGACTGATTATCTAGGATCTCCTGAAGTTCAGTACTCTGTCAAGAGGCCATAACATGGCTGGATATAGCCGAAGTCATGCTGAGAACATGGAAAAGCAACTTATATTGTACAATATGTTATTAACAGAAATCTACAGATACTGAAAAATGTGGGAAATGGCTGAGGAGGAGGTAGTAGTTTAGACCTGTTAAGAGGTGCAAATGAACTGAGAGATGGCACATAACTTATTAATTAACAAAGTTTTATAAGATTTCATGAGATTTGGTCAACCAAGACTAAACCAGATAACCTGTTATACTGAGTAAAAATGAAGAGTGGCATATCTCATGCTGTGTTTCCTCATCTTGTTCAAGATGCTTAAACCTTGTCCAGAATCTTTCCAGCTTTATTTTCTAAATTTTTTTTTTTTTTTTTGTAAACGAGTTTTCTCTGAACACCTGACATTCCCACTTATTTTTCAAGCATTTCCTTTGATGCCTATGTGATCTGTACATGGTCTCCATTTTTCAATCCCCCATCATGCAAACTGGCCTAATATCCCTGTAAAAAGCAGTTTTCTTTCAAGTCCTATCTTAAGCAGACAATCAGCCTTACAAATTAAATTCTAATAATTCCTGACTCCTAATAACTCCCTAACTGATTTCTCTGTCTCTACAATGTAATGAAATAAATACATGTCCTTCATGAGCATGACTGTGAACAAAACCTGGTTCATAGATGCCCTCTTCCACTTCCAAAGGAAAGGACAAGAAAGAAGGATGATTTGCAATGCCCCTCTTCAAAATAGAGTTTACAGCTTTAGCCTCAAGGGAACCAGCCATTTATGCTGAGGGACATGTAGTCCAGAGCTCTGCTTGTCATCTTTTTGTGTGCGCATGTTTATTCCAAAAGAGGAGTGCCTGATTCAAAAATCTTTACTTCTGTTACATATTTCCTAAATTGGACACACAAGCAGTCTCAAAAACAAAGAATAGCCACCTTCAGTTCTCTAGCTTTTGATAAGCTACAATATCAATTCAACAATTTTTCTTTCGTTTTTCTGGAAAACTATTATTAGCAACATTGAAAATGAAAAATAAGTCTGTGACAAATAAGGTCAGCCTTGCGCCTAAATATAATTTGCTCTTAGCATGCTGGTATTACTGTTACAGCTATTATGACATTTCTATGAATAAATAGTTCATATTATTATGAGATCTATTTCCATTCTGAGTAATGCTTTTTCATTTTTTACTATAAACAGTCAAGCAGAATGTGATTTATAAGTATTGCCTAGTTCTTATGTTACAATATTTTTTTTTTCTGTTAGATACTCACATACACATTCATACATATGCAGATATACATATGTTCATATATATTTTATATAGTTTTGAATCTGCCAATCTGAATTAGGAAATCATACAACTCTTGCAAACAAAGCAAGCAATTTTTGTTCCATTAAAAGAGACTCAATATACAAACTACAATGATTATAAAAAAATTTCATGACAGTGGAAACACTAACATTTCAAATATGATGTTATAGGCAAGTGACAAAGTCCCCTTTGCTGTGTGTTTTTATATACTTTAATTTTTCAGACTCTCACTTTTCTGTGAAAATGCTGTGAAAGAAATGAATGCAGTAACTGAGCAGGTACCCTGGAATCACTATGTTCAGAGCTCAAAAACAGATCGAAGAATAGCTACAGAAGTTAAAGAGAAAGGAAATCCTTATGTTCTTTCCATGTGTGAGTCTCTAGGGAGCATATGTTTGAATGAATAAGAAAATAGAGCTGCAGCGGTTAGATGATTTAATGTTATTTAAAGAATAGTTACTGCAGATGAACAGAATTTCTGTAAAATTAGAAGACAGTCAACCGGTATAAACTCAGAGGATAAACTATGCCTCATAGAAGATTTAATCTTCTACCATCACGAAAGTGCATTCTTCTGTTTTCTGGGTCTAGATGCTGAATGCAGTACTCTCATAGAGATTACGTGTAATTGTAAAATTTCAAAGAAACTTTTTTACATTTATATAATGTTGTGGACAAATATGTACTTTAGGTACCAAATCTAGAAAGGTATTGTTTTTTCCATAGAAAAACATTGTATCTGACAGAATAAACATTTATGTGTTTACACAGTTGAATAAATATTTTACAGCAAAAACATAAATCAACTTTCTATTGAAACATTCTCAGATAGTTGGGGGACATATTTCCTGAAATTAATCTTATGCTTGTAGTTTTTTAGTTTGCTCTACTACATAAAAACAAGTGACTTTTCAGTTTCAGAAAGCAATTAATGGTTGCCTACAACCAGGCCTAAAGTATGTAATCTGGGAACATCCAGTCAGACACAAATGTCTATTTGTGTCCAAAAACCCAGGACTGCATCATCCCCTTCCCACTTGTGACCTAATTAACATGGAAGAAAATCTGAAAGTGTGGCCAAGAAGGGAGCTTCAGTATGTATCCAAACTCCAAAATCAAAGGAACAAGCCTGTGGAGCATGGGAGCATGACGAGTGTTTAAAAGAAGCCAAACCATACTAAGTATGCTTAAGTAGAAAAAAACATTTTTAACTAAACACATTCCCATACAGAGATTTCAGAAAAAAAGTCACTAATAAAAGAGATGCTGTTTTGGCAATAAAAAACATCTTTGAAGTTTAAATATCTGCAAAATAAAAGTACATGCCAGTTAGGAGATGGATTGGAAATCAGTCCCTTTTTGTTCTGATTGCTAATTATTTCATGTCTCTTTTTGAAAAGAGATGAAATTAGCTTTCTATAGGAAATGAAGGCTAATTGTGGGTATTCTTCATCTTTCTTTGGAATAACAAATAAAGTTGTAAGATTTTGGATTACTAGCTACTACTGTAATATCCAAGCACAGATGCAGTTAGCTGCTAACTTAATGTACAGTAACTTCTTAGTATTATCTTGTCCATTCCCAGGCAAATCCTTCAAGCCCTGTGCCTGATTAGAAATAGTCTGTATGAAAGTATGACAATCTGGAGACAAAACAGTCCATCTTTCCAAGAAAAAGTGATATCCTACTAAGAATTATCCAAAATTTCTTGACTGAACTCCTTCCCTGGGCAGCCTGTTCCAATAATTCATAACCTTTTCAGTGAAGAATTTTTTCCTAATATTCAACCTAAACCTCCCCTGGTGCAACCTGAGGCCATTTCCTCTTGTCTTATCTGTTGGCACTTGGGAGAAGAGACTGATCCCCACCTTGCTACAGCCTCTTTTAAGGTAATTGTATAAAGTGATAAGGTCTTCCCTGAGCCGCCTTTTCTCCAGGCTAAACAACCCCAGCTCCCTCAGCCGCTCCTCATAAGACTTGTTCTCCAGACCCCTCACCAGCTTCGTTGCCCTTCTTTGGACACACTTCAGCACCTCAATGTCCTTCCTGTGGTGAGGGGCCCAAAACTGAACACTGTATTAAAGGTATGGCCTCACCAGAGCCGAGTGCAGGGGGACAATCACTTCCCTAGTCCTGTTGGCCACACTATTTCTGATACAAGCCAGGATGCTGTTGGCCTTCTTGGCCACCTGAGCACACTGCTGGCTCACATTCAGCTGGCTATCAACCAGTACCCCCAGGTCCCTTTCTGCCAGGCAGCTTTCCAGCCACTCTTACCCCAGCCTGTAGCGCTGCATGGGGCTGTTGTTCCCCAAGTGCAGGACCCAGCACTTAGCCTTGTTGAACCTCATACCGTTGGCCTTGTCCCATCAGTCCAGCCTATCCAGATCCCTCTGCAGAGCCTTCCTACCCTCAAGCAGATGAACACTCCCACCCAACTTGGTGTCATCTGCAAACTTACTGAGGGTGCACTCGATGCCCTTGTCCAGATCATTGATAAAGATATTAAAGAGAACTGGCATCAGTACTGAGCCATGACTGAGCCTGACACCACTAGTGACTGGCCTCCAACTGGATTTAACTCCATTCCCCTTGACTCTTTGGGCCTGGCCACTCAGCCAGTTTTTAACCCAGAGAAACGTATGCCTGTCCAAGCCATGAGCAGCTGGTTTCTCCAGGAGAATGCTGTGGGAAACAGTGTCAAAAGCCTTACTGAAGTCCAGGTAGACCACATCCACAGCCTTCCCCTAATCCACTGAGAGCATCACCTTGTTGTAGTAGGAGATCAGGTTTGTCAAGCAGGACCTGCCTTTCATAAACCCATGCTGACTGGGCCTGATCACCTGGCTGCCCTGTAAATGCCGTGTGATAGCACTCAGGATGATCTGCTCCATGAACTTCCCTCGCACCGAAGTCATACTGACATGCCTGTAGCTCCCCAGATCCTTCTTCTGGCCGTTCTTGTAGATGGGTGTCACATTTGCTAGCCACCAGTCCAGTGGGACTACCCTGATAGCCAGGACTGGTGATAAATGATGGAAAGAGGCTTGGAGAGCGCTTCTGCCAACTCCCTGAGTACCCTTGGGTGGATCCCATCTGGCCCCATAGACTTGCATATGTCTGAGAGATGTAGCAGGTCGCTGACCATTTCCTCGTGGATTATGAGGGCTTTGTTCTGCTCCCCATCCCTATCTACCAGCTCAGGGGGCTGGGTACCCAGAGAAGAACTGGTCTTGCTGCTAAAGACTGAAGCAAAGAGGCTTTAAGTACCTCAACCTTTTCCTCATCTCTTGTCACTATGTTTCCCCTCACATCCAATAAAGGACAGAGATTCTCCTTAGTCCTCCTTTTCTTGCTTATGTATTTATAAAAGTATTTTTCTTCAGCACACATTTCTTCAACAGCTATTTAGGATTACTGAAGCTATATGAATCAGTTCAAATTTTTCACAGCCTCCTTTTCTGTAACTAAGTATATAATAAAATAACTTTAACCTAATGCAGTTATTCTATTTCATGAACTATTTTACCAGTCCTGCTTTTCCACTTTACTTTTCTCCCTCCCTTTCAGGAATTGACCCCTGACTAAATGTTCCTACCTAGACAAGAAATCTGCAATTGTAAGAAGATTTGTCATCCTTTTTCCCCTAGAACCTTATCTTAACAAATATTTTGGTCCAGTTCTGGTTCTCACTCCTGAAAGGATTTGTCATTGACAGTCTCAATTGAGATAGCGAGTCCGCCGAATCAAATATATTCTGAGGAGGCCTAGATGAGAGGCATTCCAAAATGCATGCCTGAGAAAGGGATAGAAACATTTGTGTTATTTACCTATCTGACATTATTGTGCATGACTGCAGATGGCTAAAGCTGTCCTGCTATTCTTTTGAAACCGCTAGTCAGTTACATTAGTGGAGGGTACATTATGCAGAAGAAAACCACAAAGCTTCATACCTGTTTTAGCATTTTGACTGTCTTGATCACCTTTACAGCTATTTATTATTTCCTATAGAGCAATTGCACTATGATTATGTCACTGAAATTCCTCCGTTACCTCAACACTAAAAACATGCAAGGGGCAATAATCTCTTTCATGAATATTTTCTTGAGCGATAAAAGAAAACCTATATTTCCTCTTCTAGCCAAGATAACTACTAAGGTGACATGGACAAAAAGAGTTTTGTCCATCGTTAAGTTCTCTGGCACTACTGGGGGAAGATCTTTTTACCTGTTTGCTTGGAGCTTGGTTTTAGAAACTTCTTTGCACTGCTCTTAGGTCATGGAGAGCAGTTGTTCAGCAGTGAAGGTTGGGATCTTTATTCCTGGACTGTTATTTGAATTTGAGTGAGTAAAGTGAAAAGTTTGCTAAGGAGCAAAAGAAGTCATGGGACTCAGTAGGTCAGGTTGATGGTTGGACTTGATGATCTTGAAGGTCCTTTCCAACCTAGATGATTCTATGATTCTGTAAGACTCAAAGTGAAAACTGATGGAATACAAAAGGGAAGTAGGAGGTTGTGAGACTTTGCTTTGCTATTTGGAGCCACTGCTAAGGACACCTTGGAACGACATTTTCCTTTCTCTAGGAGATAACACTGCAAGATGTCATTAATGTCAAACTATTGAAATGGAATTTCCTGACATTAAGTGGGAACACAGCTAACCACTGTCAGAGCTGGGAAGATTTGAGAAATATAAATCTAAAGGCTGGATTTGCTCATCATATATTTGTAGCATCCTCTTTCCCTGGTGAATGGAAGGGTTTGTAATAGTGTCAGTTAATTGCTGATAAAGCTGTATTCCTTGACAGAATTCCATATACTGTACAGTGTAAATACAGAGA
Source organism: Chauna torquata (assembly GCA_013399475.1). NCBI lineage: Eukaryota > Metazoa > Chordata > Aves > Anseriformes > Anhimidae > Chauna > Chauna torquata. The sequence goes on along the minus strand of VXAL01000798.1, from coordinate 54,973 downwards.
AAAAAGTGTCTCCAGAGAGGCATGTTTTAGGATATGGAGTGAGAGCCATTATTTGTTTTGTTCTGTTTTGTTTTTCTCGCAAAAAGACATTAGCAAGAGAAAGGGAAACTGTGATGCTAATGAGGATTTGTACATAGGCAACAGATGATAAAGAAACATCAATGTGTGTTTCCGCTGAGTTTCCTCAGGGACCAGTGGGAAATGAACCTAGGCAGCAGTCACAGCCAGTATGTATTAAGTGCCTCAAAAATTTGCTTTGCAATAAAAGCAGCCTCAGCTGTGGGTGATATCACTGGGCTACGTAAAAGATAGGTAAGACAAACTCAATAGGAATTTTGTTGTTGAACTTATCTTCTGTTATTTATTTATTTACTTATTATTGTCTCTCATAACTGAAGACTGGGGCATCTTTCAAGTAGCAAAGCTTTGTATGCAATCTTTTATTCTATGCAATTTTTATAAGAATAATTTAAAATTAAGAATGCAATCAAGGGTTTGACATAAAATGAATCTTTTTTTCTCTTTGTTTTTATGAACTGTCCATCCTTGAGCAAAAGTGTGTAATATAGATACTCAGCACTGAGTTTCCCAGTTAGATAATTGCAGCATCCTATTTAAGAATAAGAAAGATTTTAGAATTCAGAAAGGCTCCACACAACCTTTTCATATAGTTACCATAATGTAACATATTTTGATATATCTTATTTAGTTTCCAGATGGGGTAACTGGATTCAGTCACATACTTCTCTGTGTTTCAGCTGAGAATTTCAAGGCTGTCTATGAGGTGAAATGTTGGTCTCCTGTTGACAGTACTGAGGACTACAGGGACTTCATTATATACAGTATGTGCAGAAAGACAGGCATGTTTATAGATGGTATCTAGAGGAACGGTACAATAGGGAAGCATTTAAGTTATGCAGTGATCCCTTAGTAGTCTATGAGGATTATCAGCATAACATGGTAGACAGAGGAATGGGTTTATTTAACCTTTTACCTAAGATTTTTTTTTTTTTTTAAATTGAAGTATTCCCTCAAAAAACTCAAAGTGTGGCTATAAGTCATTAATGAATCAATGGTTAGGATTAACAGCTTTACCTGAGTCAAGGAAGCAAACTAGGAAACAAGACTATAGGCCTGAAATTTGGGGAATCGTAGGAATTGTAGGAGGTGACCAATTTTTTTGATCTTTTGGGCCCTGTACTTCCAATTGGAGTAAGTGAACTTTTTATGTTCCTTAATCTTCAGTGGTGGAACTGAGCAGAATAAAAATCAAATTCTGATGACATCTCTGATGCACCATCCAGCATTATAAACTGGTGGAAAAACCTTACTGAAGTTTTTGACTTGACAGTTTCTATTTCACAGTTAATTATTTAGCTTTAAAAAAATAAAAAATAAAATAATTTGCAAGCGCTTGAAATGCATTTAAAGACATAACATAATGTTACAGGATGCATGGGTGTACCCTCATGTATACAGATTTCTATGTTAAACAAGGAAAAGGGTGGTTCATTCTCCAGAGAGAATGTGAAAGTTGTTGCTATGGTCACATGATGTGAATATAGTTTGCATGACTATGACTTGGTCCAAGTTGAATTATGGAATTATAGGATTATGGGATGGTCACTCTTGACCTGAATTATCCCTGTGGAGTGATAAACAATTTATGAACGTTATGCATGCTGGACGGAATGGTGGGGATTGACCAAGCATAGGACTCCTCTCTATGTCCCTTCTCAGGGTACCCATATGTTCCTGTGGAACTTAGTTCTGCAAATACTAGATGATGCAGCTACGGACACATAATGCAACTTCTGTTATATGACAAGGTACATCAGTAAAAGAAAGAACTATGAGTATGTTAATCAGTCATCAAGTAAACAAAGTGATATGGGGGGGTGGGACATGACCAACAACAAAACAAACAAACAAACAAACAAACGAAAAAACAATAGGAGAAATCAGAGATGTCTCCTGTAGAGGTACAGAGCATTAAAGATACTGTTGAAGTATTTTATTAAGCACCAAGTACATTTGTTGTCTTTGATGATCAAGACAGGTGAGCTGCATGAGTCCATAAACAGCTAGAATGAGTGGATGATAAAGGTCAGTATTATCAGTAGATATTGCAAGAGCTAAAGGATACCTGTGAGAAAATATTTTTATAATTTGTAAATGTAGCAAAATAATAAAAGCTATAGAAGAAAATAAAAGTATTAACCTTAAAGGACAGTATTGTAATATGATCAAATTATTATAAATTTACCATGAGTCTATTTAGTCAGCAAATTTAGAAGCTGTCTTCACAATGAAAAAAAGAAACTTCCCTAGACTGATAAATTGATTGTAATCAAAGGTTTCTGTGGATATTTCATTAGTTTCCAGTGATGATTCCTTCAAACAGAATCCCAGATGGGGGATAAATAGGAGCTTTCTAAATGAAGCAGGGATATTTACCAAGCCTGCTGTTACATTTTTTCCTGAGTCCTTTGTATTGGGCAGTGTTCAGGGTTGACAGTTTTTGTTTCGAACAAGTAGATGTGAGAAAGTAAATGAATTTTTCACTGTTCATATACTTTTCAGTATATGAGAAGATAAGACATTTTAGATCTCTTAGTTACTTGGCTTGAGCAGTGACTGACCATAAGAAAAAGAGTTCTTAGGTAGGAAATTTTAAGTTGCATTCTTGTTCTGCTACAGGATTAACAGATTATGACAGTCCTATATGGTAAAAACAAGACTTCAGGGTTGCTCTTTCACGATGGCTTTGTACTGAAGTTGAACTGAAAGTAATGACTTATCTATCTTTTGTCAGGTGAGGATGATGAAGTGGAAAAGATGGGCCATGACACTTGCAGTTTAATTGTAAATTTTTTTCTTGTCAGTATTTATACAGCCCCTCCAACAACAGACATACAGAAAATGTTGCTCGAATTTTAGAGTAAAATATGTCTGTAATCCAGAAAAATCAACATAATATATGAGGAGAGGTATAATTCACCTGATATTTTAGGGGAAACTTACTTTAATATTTGTTTGTTTTGTTTTTACATGTAGATATGGTCAGATCTGACTGACTGACCACTCATTTACTAGCACCACTGAAAATACGCCATAGAGCCTCCATAAAATGTTTTCTCCTCTGCAGACTCTGATAGATTTATATGCATAACACTACATCATGCAGGGATCAGAAATGCATTCTGAAAGAGCTAGCTTGGTTACTTGGTTACCTGTCATTTTTCAGTCTAAACTAATGTATTTGTTTCTCAGACCACTGTATTTCTGCTTCTTTGCATGACAGTGCATTTGCCATCAAAGTACAACATTTTTCATGTTGTGTTCAGGTGTGTTTCTAATGAAAGTCAGACATTGAGTTTCATAGCATTGAGGTCCACAATTTATGAAAACACTGTTCACAAGGATAGGTAATATTTAGGTAATAATTTAGGTAATATTTTTTGATTATTTTTTCAGAGTTTTTTGTTTTATGCAAAAGATGGTCTTAGAATACCTTTAAAATTAAAAACTGACCCATGATGAAACATATATAACAGCTGTCTCTGAGACAGACGATGAGACTGTGAAATACTTCCATATGTTCTATCCTAATGTCTGTATTGGAGACTCCCTGACTTCAAACAAAAAGAGTGCTCTACAAGTAGTGTCTTCTCTGTTGGACAAACAGCAGAATCCAGTGCTTTGTGTATCTGATATTCTTTATGTGAAAGACAGTCTAGGACTATCTGGGAAACTGGATAGAGGTTATACATGGTAAGCTCATCCTGTTACATACTTTTCCTGGAGCCGTTATGTTATATCTATATGGTCAATGACCCAGGAATAGAAGTGATTCCTGTCACACGGCCCTTCAAGTACTACCGTCAAAATAATTCCATGACTACATGTCCCTATTTTGTTACATCTTATCCAGATATAACAGAAAGACAAACACAAATAGGTATGAAATCTATGAGTAGAAATACTGGTCAATGATTAGAGATCTGCAATCTACTCACAGACTTGCTGTTTTACAATCCCTTTATACCCTTTAATAAATTAAGTTGATTTCTCCACAGGATTTTCACTCTCATACCACTGAAAAATCCTTGACAAGAAAAGGCTTGAATTTCTTTGCAATGATATTGGATGAAGATACACATACACCTCTCTCTCTCCTTGAATACACCCACTACTGGCTCAGACCCAGATCTCACATTGCCAAGCTGCTCCAACTAATCCCTTCACCATTCAATATAACAGTGAATCCAGCTGAAATGCATGTGGACTTTTGCCATCTGGGGAGGAAAAGTAGAGCTAATGCTTCACTGACATGTATTTTAGCACTGTTTTTCTTGATACTCACAAGTTACAGTTTCCTACACATCAACTCCTTGTCTCCTGGTTTTCAGATATCTGAAAGTCACTGGATTAAACATTCTGGAAAGGAATATGGCTTTACTGATATTTTAAATTCCAGTTAAGGATATTTTTGTCAGGCATTTATTATGTACCACACACTTCACATCCAAACAAACATGGTTTTCTGTATGCCAAGGTAAGTTGCCAAGAAACAGTTGAGTCAAACACAGTTTGAATGTGGATAAATGGGGGTTTCTGCTTGGAACTCATGTACATACATGGGGACATGCAAAAACTTTGCAGAAGAGAGCACAGTGAGAAGAATGCGTGGGATTCAGTATGAAAAATAAGGTAAGGTCACAAAATGCTTTCATGATTTAAAGCTCTGGGGTTGGGATCTGAAGTAGACAACAGACACAAAGGGTTTCTCTGTAATGCTGCTGGCAGAGAGATTATAACTGTCCTGGGACTCAGCAGTGGGAAACAGACACATTGTGAACACCAGAGGGAATGAGATCAAGAAGAGAATCTGCAAGAATTTCAGCAGAGAGTTTAGCCCAAAAGTAAAACATAGTTTTGTGGAATTCTTTTGAACTTGGGGATGTCTCTGGCATTGCTACTGTTTTTTACAGGGAAAGTGAATAGTTGTTTTCTGTTTGTCCTAAAAGAGAAGTTTGGGATTAGAGAGAAACATATTGTCAAACCACCAGTCACCCAGATAAACATGAAAAGAGACTATGATAACTGATCAAGGATTTGATAGAACCTGTGGAAGCAAAAATAGAAGAAATGTTAGAGAAAATCAGTTTGGAATGAAAAAAAAATCATTTCTGGTGTGGTTGCGCTGATGCAATGACATTATATAAAGATGATTACTGATGAGGTGATAAAAGGCAGTAGGGAGCCATGAATAAAGATACCTAAAGAAGATCATAAACACATGAGTCATCAAAAACAAGAATCCTCAGAAACATTTTGGTTTGCAAACTGTAGTGCAGGGCTTTNAGCAGGGAATCAAATCAATTCCCAGTTCCCTTCAGTTAACAAAACACATACTTCAATTTTCAGCTTGGAAGGAGTCTACATAGAAAAAATGTGTTNAAAAAACTGGTGTGTTTAAAAAAAAAAAAAAAAAAAAAATCAATGCCTTTGCTAAAGTTTTCAAAGTTTATAACATTATGAAAATGAAACACCAGATTGCCACAGTCTGGATCACAGCATAAAAGGTAGGTGTTTTCATGCTCCAGGATAATTACAACTACATCTCCAGTTTCTACCTGCAGGAAGTTTCTGAAATTGCGCTACTGTAATTAAGAGAATAAATCTATCTGCTAAAACTTTTGGCTGTAAGGAGAAGCAAAAAAGAGAGAAAGCAAAGGAGAATACAAAAAAATGCAGATGACATTTAGACATTAATTTGACCGTGCACTAAAATTTTGAAGTTCTAGATTTTACCCAAGAACCCTCTAAATGTTTTGTCTCAATACAGCTTTAAAGTGCATGGTGGCTAGTACTGTGAATCTGAAAAAGTAATAAAAATACCCCAGTACAGGATTTTTTATATTGCCTTTATTACTGTAGCACAAAGGCTGCATGTGAATACAATACTTGTACAGCTGTTGTTAGGAAACTGACTGTATAGCTATATTGACATTATCAGCATTTAATTGTGTGATTGGAATAGTGGTACTACACAGAAGAAGTATCACCAACTCTCAGTGTCTGTGGATATCCAGGATTTTTTGATAATGCAGTTATTTCAGATCTGGATAATATTGCATGTGCAACGTAATATATAGCCCAGTATTCCAAATGAGCTCATGAGATTTGGATCCTCTTACTTTTTACATTACTTTTTCCATTCTTTGGAATGGAGTTTTCATAACATGGCCTACGTATTTATTATTTCTCATGTAAAATATCCTTCCCATGATATAATTCATTATTTAGTGGGACTTTGGCAACAATGGTATTAATATTTATTAATAATTATTAATAATAAAAAATATTAATAATTAAATAACACCTTCCTAATCTGCAATACAAGGAGGCCAGATTTGTCCTAATACTGAGATTGTTGATACTTCATGTTCCATGTTCAAATTACAGTTTTATTTCTCTTTTATTTTCTTTTAATCTTACAGATCTCTGTACGGGTATTTTTCAGTGTTGCTAACAAAGAAAAAATGTTTATTTTTGGATAACATAGACAAGTAAAGTTCAAAGTTTCATATAGAAATACAGTGGCTTTGAGTTCACATTGCTCATGTTATCTTTGGT
>VXAL01000798.1:25852-48272 GCA_013399475.1 Chauna torquata | reverse complement strand
TTCAGCTAGTGCTTAAGCTTCATTAAGGTATATAGCACATATAACTTGCTATAAAGTCATTAAGAAATAGGGCACTATTATTTTTCCTAGCCATTAACAAGTAGGAGCAGAAGGAAGTGTTTTTGACTTCATATACTTTATGAAGTATTTCTGTTTAGTTTCTAAATCATGTAACTAATAGTTTAAAAATATGCAGTTATTTTCATTCAGACTTTTGTTTACATTCCATATGTATTATAATAGCATTTAAGGAACTACTTCTTCATGATAAAACTAGTAGCTATTCTTAAATTCTGAAATAGCACATTTTATTACATTCTTTTAAAGAAAACAGCAGAATGAAACATTTAAACTAACTTTCATGATGAATACATGTATGTGGAGAAAATGTCGCTGAGATTGAAGTCTTTGCTGTTATCTCGGAGAGTTTTGGTTTTAAAGAATATTTTAATGATGACAAGTGCTATTTAGGATTCATGTCAAAGAAAGAAATAATCCCAAATATTCTAAATCACGGAAGAGAAACAGAAGCTAAAAACCAGGCACCCACTGAGCTCAGATTACTTAGTCACAATTACACACAGACCAGTGGTCTTGACAACTGAGTACATCACGGACGATAGGGTGAGTACAGCTACTAACATAAAACGGATCATGGTTGTAGAGGGATTTGTAAATAATCAAGAGTACTTTGAATCAAGTTAGTCTCAGCTAACTGAGACTCATTGCTGACGTCTACAGGAAAGGAGAGAATGCTGAGAGAATGTGCAAGCTGCTGCTTTGAATTAGCTTTTGCTTGTTTAGTGCAAGAGTTATTTCTAGAGGTAATCAAAGCTCAGGTGATCCATTTGCTCTGGCTGTGTATCATCCGTGATCTGAATCACGTAATCAAAATAAAATGTAACCTGCACTGCATTAAGGAGCTGGATAGAAAGAGATTCATGGCCCAGTCTGTTTGGCAAACCTCATATTTCTGTTTCAAACAATGAAGGCTTTAAGCCAAAAAGCCCAGGAAATGACAGATTTGTCAGTGTTAGGGAGCTTTTCTTAATGCTTATCTACATTAGTGCAAACACTTAACCAAGATACATTACACCACTATGAAACTGAGTTTGTGTACACGCACTGAAGCTCAGTCAGCCTCTACGCATTGACAAACTCAGCTTGCTCAGGAAACAGAGCTATAAAAGGGGAAAATATTTTGGAAATATCACCTTGTCAGTAACCACAGATTTTCAGGGGATTAACTGTAGTGAATATGAATGGCCACACTTCAGCTTAAAGGAATACCCAAGTTTTTAAGATGGATATCACCCAGAACCCCTCACCCCCTCTTTTCTTCTGATCTGTGAATTTTGCTTTGCACTTTGAGTTCTCAGCTATGACTGTACCTATTTCTCCTTTGGGCAAACAGCAGTGAGGGGAAGAGAGAAACTTGGGCCTCATGATAATTCTCCCACACTGCTTTCTATGCAGCTGAAAGGAAAAAGTGCAATCCCAATTCTAATTCTTTATTCAGATTTTTGTTTGTACATGTATACTAACATAGGCAAACTTCTGAGCTTATTCTAGTTATTCTAGCCTGGTGAGGGGTGGCAATGATAACTCATTATCAGTATCTAATCCTCCTTGATGAGGATAAACATGTATACAATTTAGATTAATTTTCAGGGGTCTGCTGAAACAAATGTAGCACCCCAGAAGTGGAGATGTAAAAGAAGATGTCCACAACAGAAGTGGTAGTGGAGTCAAAAACAAAAAACAAACAAACACACAAACAAAAAAAAACACAAGATGCATGAAAATGAAAAGCAATAGATCATTGGTTGTAGCCAAAATGAGAGAATGATCTATTAACACGTAAAGCTTTTAGATTCAACCTCTGTGTCCACTCAGGCCAGTATACTGAAAGAAGCTTCTTTTCACTGCAGCACTCTCCAAGATAACTTTATTTCTATTTTGATTAAATTAAATAGTTAACTGATGTTTTGAACTGTCACTATTCATTCAAGACAATCCACAAACATTAAATATTTCCAGGCATTTTATTCACTTTATCTTTTCTTGTTTGAATGATCTTTTTCCAACTCCCTTGAGAGATTTCAGCCATTTATTGTTTTTACTCTTTTACTGCCCATTGACAGTTGCTTAAGAGAACCTTTTGAAAATTCTAAAGCTGGTCACTCAAAAATTGATGAATGTCAGAACTGTTTGTCTTTGTAACCTTATTTAGCTTGTATCCAGATTTTGAGACAGTCTTCCATGATATAATTGCTATCCAGGTTTCTGCCTTCCCAGTCAACAAAACAGGCTGTGTAAAACCTGATATAGTGATAAAGTTACCATTTAAATTCCATGTTCAGTAAATGGAGGGAGAAACATCTGCAAAAAAAGGTCTAGTTTACTGAGGGTGGGTTCAAATATTGTAGATAAGCTGTGCTAACTCCTGCTTCCTGTCCTTAGACTGTACATCCCATCTCCATTGCAGTGCTGGCTCTATTGTGTTGTGTTGTTTTGTTTTGTTTTATTTTGGTTGGTTGGTTTGGTTTTGTTGTTGTTGGTTTTTTTGGGGGGAGGGGAGAAGGGCTGGTTTTTTGTTCATTTGTTTTGTTTTGTTTTTTACCCCTATACCCCAAGTTCAGGGAACTAAAGTGGTAGAAACCTTCTTAGATTTTTGTGGGTTAGAATATTTCTTTTTCTGGTATTTTTCTCATCCAACAGGAATATTATAGGGTCCCAAAAAACACAGAGTTGGCAGAAGGTATGCAGCAGAATTGTCTGTTCGACCCTGGAAACTATGAGACCAGTTTATCTTTAGCCACACTCCAAATTATCATTTTTCTTTTTTCTTTACCACATACAGAAAATTTAACCTTCCCAGAGGAGGATCCAGACTTACTTAACCTAGGGCACTCAGCTCCTCTTTTGAGGAGGGAGGAAGTAATAGGAAATAATAGTAGGAAATAATAGGAAATGTCCAATGCTTCTATTCCCTTGGGATCTAGTCCATCTAAGGAAATAATTATTGAAGGTTACATGGACTTAAACACGGGGTGTATCACCTACAGAGTTGATTCTAAGGTCTCCTGGGTGAACAGGCTCTTACCCCTTCTCTCAAAATTGAGCCATTCAGCAGCCTGAGGACATAAAAAGGAAAAGAGAAGAGGAAGCCTGACTGTAGTTGATTATTAGGGTACCGAGCTGAGAGTGAAGGAGGCAATTCTAGTTCTGTCTAACAGGCCTGACAAGTGACTGGAGTGCCCCCTGAGAGGTATGTAAGTTTTAGTGGAACACGCTGTGTGTCTACTAAGTAATGAAATGTGCTTTTGTGCACAGAGAGAGCAGCAACAGGAGAGAACATAGCAAATTTATTGATGGATAATGTTCAAGAGGGCTACATCTCTCAGACTGAACATTACATTGAGCATACATGGAAGCCTGAGAGTAACCTTCTGCTCTGTCTGGAGACACAGTAAGAAATGTAGTAAGTAACCCTAGTCTTGTGCAACATACTAAGATTCAGGCTGGACAGATAGGGAATTGTTCCTACTTTGGCTGATTTTAGCTAGGTGCAAAGATAAATCAGATCTTGATAAGATAGATTTCATAATTGTTTGGGGAAAAAAGATACCTAGGCCAAGATGAGAACAGATCAGACATTCATTCTTTTTTAAGAGATTGTGTACTAGAGGGCAGAAATCCTTAGAGGTATAAAATGCCTTTCAAAGAGATCTTTAATGGAAGAGGTAATATGTCTACAGACTATGAAACAGGTAAGAGAACTCATTTAGCCTGGAATACATGTAATAAAAATAGTCTTTTCATGCTCAAAAGAAACCCCTCAATCTGAATGATAATTTAGGTAGATTCTTTAAGTTTGGTATTGTAGAGAGAATTCAAGAGTATGCTGCACATGCTGAACAGATTCATTCCTCAATAGCTATACTTCAATGGGAGGAGATAATCACAAATAAGGTGAATGCCTGCAGCGAAAAAAATATATCATCCTCTAGCTATCAAAAAAGAAATAGTGTTAAAAAGAAAAAAAATAGGCGTCTAGTATTTTGCATTGATTGTGAAAATTAATGTTTTACTTTCTTTAAAAAACAAGTCTGTAAACTTTTAATGCTTTGTTTCAAGAATAGTGGTTTTGCTGGCTTATATTTAGAGTAATTCTTTGTACCTGAAGTACATTCCCAAAAGATATAAATAGTTGATGCTGTTCAAATCATTAAGGTATTACACAGAGGACAGTCTAATGTAAGGTGAAACAATGCAGAAAGATAACCAGACATTCCAATAAGCTCTGAAAATAGCTCACCGACAACCAATGTAAGGTTAAAGAAACCATAGAATTAGGAGAAGAAATGTCTTGTTATGGGATACATGTACTTCTTAATAGGATAGAAGTGATTCATTGACTAATAGAAAGAAAATGGTACACAAAAATTTATGGGAACAGCATGTTTCAGGGAAAGTTTTACCCAGTCCAGCTGCTAACTTAAAGGCCTCTGTAAAATTGTAAAACAGCAGAACAAGTGAGAGATACTGATCAACACATGGAGCGTGAAATTCTTACATAGTTCATGAAGAAGGCACCTCTCCTGCAATTCTAGTACAATAAGTGTTGGACCACGGTGTCACCCAATGCTTGCAATCAGGGCCTTGGGGGAACACTTATACAAGGCAGGGTGATCACCTGAGACTCCCAGCATACGCTTCCGAAGCTTGGACTGAATCTGAGTGCCGGTGTGCAGAAATAGAAAAAGGATCTCTAGCTGTATGCAAGGAAAGAAATATTTGTCTGTTTTGTTTTGTTTTGTTTTCCCCAATGAAGACCAAGCTTGGTAGAAAAAGGGCATGAGTTTAGAAAGATGATGACGAAAAAGAAGTTAGAAAAGACTTCTGGATTTCAGAAACTTTTCTTTTTCAGTTTCAGTTATATGCTTTGCAAGCAGAAATGAATGAGGAAAAGACTTTGTGGTAACAGAAAATTTGTTTTCAGGTTGGAATAGAAATGATGTAGGAAGACATAGTAGTCTGATTTTAGAACTAGATGAGCCTGCTCAGAAAAACTTCTTCACAAGGTGTGACAGTTGTCTCTCACAGGATGTGGTCCATTGCTGCAGAAACCACAGCATAAAATCAAATTGCGAAAGATAGTGACGGCTATTAATATCTTACTCTTATAATGACTTTGAAGCAGATCTATTTATGTAGATGATGTATTGTTGAAAATAACAGGCTTTATTCTGTGTCGATTCCAGATTATTGTTTGCTGTTTTCCAGACATGGTAGTACCAGAAATAAGTATTAAACATAAGTATTAAACGTAAAATTAAGTCAGCTAAGTATGTAAGTAAGTTACAGAGTAGTAGCCTTGAATCTGGTCCTTTCACCTGCTCCAATATTGTTCAATAGAAATCAGAAATTAGACCATTCAGTTGTTTAGCCACAAATAATGGTATTGTATGCTCCTGTAAATATTGTAAGAGATGATAGGTGTGTGTATATACTTGTACATGTATACATATATGTATATGGAGGGGGAATAAAGGCAGACGCAATGGATCAAATCTGTTAACACCAGATAACTGGGTTTATGCGTATATTATTTGAATACATATAAAAAGTAAGAATATGGGAAAAGAAAATTTGAGGAATTTTGCCTTATTTGGGGGAGGTGGTAGCTAAACAAAAAAGCAGCTATGTAAACAATACAAAACGTATTATCAGAGTCCCCATCAAGAAGAGATGGGAAAGAAGTGGACTCTGCATGCCTGCCTTCTAAAAAAGAACAAACTGTAGGGTGCAAAAGTATCAGAGGGAGTGCTGAGCAAAGAAACACTGAGCAAATACATGGTAGTGTGCATTGTCTCATTGGAAAGGGTTGTTGAAGGACAAGTAATGTGTAACTTTGTGTTGCAAGGCAACACCTCTGGAACATTCTTGTAAAACTGGTTTGACGTCTGTACACAAGCAGACCCAATTTGGATACAAGGACAGGTGTAGACCTTACCTCCTTCTTTTCAGCTCTTAGAAAAATATTTGTAGATTGCTTGATAAATAACAAACGTTTACCTTAGAAATGAGTCCAGGGACAGAAATTTCATTACCTTCAGGACAGCTGCAAGTGTGGGGCTGATTCCTGGATCGTGAAGGCCATGTCACACTGTTGTGCCCACTGTGGTTAATGACCTGCCAAGATGTCTGGCTTTCCTGCCTAGGAAGCCAAGGTGTGTCTGTTGTGAACCCAAGTTTCATCATGGATCTGTACTGGGGGGAAAGGGACTTTGAATTTCAGCATCGGTGTTTAGTTCTCAGACATTGACAGCCACATAACATTATTTGCCCTCTAGTCCGCCCAGTTTCTCTCTGCTTAGCCTGATCCTTGATTTTTAGTGAACCTAATCTCACTGTTCACCTGTATCTTGCTTCTTTCTTCCATTTTGTTATAAAATATATTCACCTCAACTAAGCAGCTCCATTCCCTGAAGTCCTGCTAATTGTCAGTTCTTTGCAAGTGACTTGCCTTGCAGAGCTGGTGCCTGTGCTGGTTGGTATACAGCTGTGAGAAGGGGTCTGAGTTTCTCTGGAAAGTTTTTTTTAAAGTATGTATTAATGTTAACTGTCAGGCCCTGAGGACACTAGCAGTCCTTACCTGCTCTGACCAGTCTCACCTGGGACCCTGTCCCAGTCTAAGTGGGGTTACCCAGCCCACAGGTGTATAAAGCAGCAGTGTATTTGTAGGATTTTGGAATACACAAGGACATGGAGACTTTGATATTTATTTCACACCACCACAAATCACCACTAGCAAGTAGATTATTATTAAAAAAGTAAATATATATACAGATAAATAGGCTACCGCAGATAATACCAGAACACAAATATGTATGTAGTAGATATTAAGGGTATAGCACTAACTGATAGCAATGAGAAGTAGTAGAAATGCAATTAGAGGTAGTAAAATCAGTAATATAGCAGCATATATGGATTGGTATTACAGGTTCAACAAACATCAATAATACTATGGCAGTGAATATATTTCTTATGGACAGCAAACATTAATATAACAGTAAATATACTTATCACAAACACACTTATCAAGACTATATTTATCATGACTACATTTATCTCAACTATATTAATGAAGACTTATATGTGTATATATTCATAAAATCACTGGTACCAGGCACATCAAACTGATCCCAGAAGGAGGCAGGTCAAGGTCATACCAAACTCAAAGGGTCTCATTAAGAAAGCTGATCTCAACAGAGACCTACTACCCCCAGAAGTGGGCCCAGCAAGGGCCCACTTAAATGACATACAGAGTCTCACTTTGAAGCTGATCCACATCACAGGGTGTCACAGAGTTTAGGAGTCAACGTTACAGCATCACAGAGTTAACCTGACATTCCAGCAAAGCTTCAACCTGTTTAAAAATGAGAGAGAGAGAGAGAAGCACGTGCAGAGCGGGAAGATTCTAATGCTGTTAATATCTATCTTCCTCCTGAGACAGCCCATTGATGATGATGTGTCTTATTTTCTTTTATTTTCTTTAAACAAAGTTTTATTTCTCAAATCAATTCCCACTTTCTTAGGCTGATTCCCCCTTTTCTAAGACAATTTTTTACCTTCTCAGGAGATAATCTGTTCCTAAGGTTCTTTTGTCTTTTTTGTCTTTATTGATGGTCTCTTCAGGCTATCTCCAGTTCTCAGGTATCCAGCTGCACTTCAAGGATGCCACTTGCACACCTCAATTCCTAGGCCAAAGGCCAAGTTCCCAGCCCCACAGTTCCACCTGTCTGCAGGCTGGCAGACATCTTCTCCTGTCAGTGTTTAGCAACCATTTTATGTCAGTACTTTCTCATTAGAGTCAGGTTGCCTCCATAACTACTCCTATCAGGCCCCCATCCACGCCCTGCCCATTGCTCCGGGTGCTTCATTTAAGCTCAGGCCTGGGCTACCATTCCTAGTAGAAGCTGTGATGTAGCTGCTGTACCTCAGGACCTGCCTCTGGCCCTGTCTCCTGGCCAGATCCCCAGCCCTGGTTCATCACTTGCTCTGCTCAGAGCTGTCTGTTAGAGACAGCAGACCCAGCTCTGCCCAGTATGGTCAGCCCCCCCGGGATGGCAGCTACCCTCCTGACCTGACCCTCCTTGCTCCCCAGCCATCCCTTGCTGTGCCCTCATGCCAATGTAGTACTCACATAGGCAATATGTCCAGTCTGAGGGCTAAAAAAATACAGCAGTACCAAATGCCAGTGTTAAAGCAGAGGAATGATACCAAAAGAGTATAGAATTATCTTCAGTTATCTTTTCTCCCCACAGAGTTTCACTGTGTGTAGCTCTGCTGCAGCTTTATCATCACGAGGAAGTTATTTATGGAAGGCACTGTAGGTGGGGAAAAGAAAATTCCATCCCTTGGAAGACTTGGCTGCTTATGCATTTCCTTTATGTTAGGTTTCTTCTGTGGTAGGTATTTGTCTTTATGACAGATTTCTTCCTAATGTTGCACTACTTCCTGTAGTGCACTGACTCTTCCAGCCCTTTGCTTGAGTCCTGACCTTGATCACATACTCCCTTTTATGGATAATACGTGCAAGCTTCAAGAATATCTATTGTTATACTTCCTAATTTTCTAGCCAGTTCAAGATCCTTTCTCTTGCAGAAAATGTTTGAGATTAGTAAGTGACTTTTAGGTTTGCCTGAAAAAGTAATGAAGCCTTCAGACCTTTGGCTTGTGTGCTTTTTATTTAATTTTATTCCTCCCTCACAGCTTGGATCATGGAGATGGAGCTGAGGGAGCAGGCGGGCATGCCTTCAAATTGTAATTTGCCTTCAGCTGTAGCTTTTCTTGGCACATGAGCACAGTCTTTGAGTGTTGCTGCTGCAGGGCTCCCATTGATGCTGCTTCTGTAACTGAGGTATAGTAGCGCTTACAGTATACTGAATGTAGGAGCCTTTTTTTGTTTAAGACTGTGCAATACAGTTTTGTACAAAAGCTGTTGCAATGGACAGCTATGGATAGTCTGAGAGGCCAAATGAGTTAATATCTAAGGACACTTCTCTTTTTTCTAGTTGCAAAATTTTCGTTTTTCACACTTCTTACTCTTTTCGATTTTCATGATCTTGCTCTGTTATTTGATCATTGTTTTGCTTATTTATTTTGAGCAGGAGGCTGTTAGTGGCTTGTTTCATAGACAATGTGTCTTCAAAGAAAGAATTTGTTTTTCGGTTCTTCTATTTTAGATGTCTGATTTGTCTCATTTGCTAATTATGTCATCTAATCTTTCTAACCACATGACTGTACTTCATATCTGATCATATGACTGGATTAGTTTCTTACAAAACCGTGATCAGTTTCTCCTTAAACACTAGAAGACCAGTGTGTAACTTCTAGCTATCATCTAGCGAATAACTGTTTTATTTTCTAAAAAAGAGATTTCTTTCCAGATTTGGCTTATATTGTTCTTTCACCATTTTAAAAATGAGTTGTTGGTTTTTTTTTTCTTTTTGGCCAAATTTTCATGCTGATGTTGCTATTGAAGGATAACTTTTCTCTTTCCATAATTTTTCTCTTTAGAGTTAAAGATGATTTGATTCTGCAGTATTTATATCTGAATTTCTCAGTGATCTGAGCAGTTTTCAGCCTTGTATACTGACTGGACTAAATTATGATGCAATCCAATGGAAGTTGGTATGGGATTCTGTTTAATCGCTCTCTGGTGTGAGATTCTGTCTTGCTATGAAATGGTATCAGGTGGAAGATGGCAGCAATATTGTTCTCACCCAGTATAAAACCTACCTTATGCGTATCAGGAGGGAGTGATGTTAACAGATCTCAGTGAAATACTTCCAGACAATAAGATGTGTCTTTGTTAATGATTGGGTATGGATGATTACATTGGCTGCTGGGGATGCAGCAGTGTTATAAATTTGAAAAAAAAAAACAAAACAACCCTACAGGTATTTTTGAATGTCTTTGTTTTATTTACATATTATTTTGTTTATACTCTGGTTGACTTATGAGAATGATAGAAGAGCCATTCAGCAATTATACTTAGAATACTCAACGATTCCCACAGGTTTCTTCCCGCTTCTTCACTAAATTATTAGGGGAAAGCCAGTTACTAGCATTCTTGCATCTGTATCTGACCTGCCCAAAAAAGTAAATCCTAAACTATTTACTTTAATTTCATGAGTTTGCTCTCTGAATCAACTGTTTTTTGACAGCGCCTTTTTCAGTGGCAGCTGTATTGAGTGAGTGGGAAGGCTTAAGATATATGTACATTACAGACAGGTGACTCCAAGCTCTTATATTTGCAGAGGAGAAAAGATTTAAAATTGGTTTTCCAATTCAGTTTCCTAGTTGTGTTTCCGATATTTATCCTCATAACATTGCCTCCTCCTGCTATTCCTATTTACACTGGCAGTTCTGGCAGTTTCCGTTGCTCTGTAAAACCCCTCTAAGCCTGGCCTACTTCTTATCCAAAGCTGCCATGCAAATAGAGTGTTTATGAAGCTGAATGGGTACTGTGGCAATAGCAGTTTATATTTGAACTTGTCTGAATATCAGACAGTCATATAGAAGAATCACACTCAACAAGGTGGGAGGTTGGATCTACCCTGTGTATTTATAATGCTTTGCAAATACAGCTGTATATTCTTAGATTCATTTATCGACCTGTTTTTTGGTATGGAATGCAGAAGTGAAGCTGCTGTTCCAATAACACACAGAAACATCAACACAAACTGGAAGACCTGATTTATGCCCTATTTCCACTAAGTTATGCAAATTGGAAAGCTTCTAAAGGCTTTGCAATCTGATGCAAATAGTATGATCATTGTTGGGAGCTGATTTCCATGCATATATGTTGTATGCGTGCCTTCAGACAATATATAGCCGTCTTCTATTAGCAAAAGGAAATAGTATGCATTCATTTAATGATTAAAGACAATCTTGTTTTCAGAGGGAAAATAAAGCAATAATTTTGTCACGAACAGGCACGGCTGGGGGTAAAAAGAAGAAAAGATGAATTGATTGTTTACTGTATGATGTATTCATGGATTTTCAGAAAGGACTCAAAAGAATATATCTAACAAACCCTGCATATAAAACAGGATTAAAACTGACCTAGAAACTAATGCTGAAAATAAGTATTCTGTCAGAGTCAGAAAAGGGTAATTTATATTAATGATATCTATATAATCTGTTAAGTGTAAAACAATTGTTACATACATGTGTATAGGGGAGTTTGTAAAAGGTTACAAATTTAAAAAATGCTTGATAATTTATCAAAGATAGGTTGTGGGGGATGGCAAGAGGGGATACAATTTTAATTTTCCCTGTTAGCTGTAGAACTCCAGGACTGCGTATAATAGTCCATTCCTATCAGTGCAGCCTCACTCCTTCCCCTTGCCGTTCTTACTTGGTTTAGTTGCTTTGTTTGATCCTGAAGTATTTGTATTTTCTTTCTCCAGCATTCTGCACACTGCTATTCTTTCCCTTGCCCCATATATTATCTTATATACATGTTTTAAAGGCCAGCTATCCACATACATTACATACCACGCAATCTCTACTGCAGCATAAGAATATTGCAAAATTAGCATAAAAGCACAACTCTGTTGCAGCTCTAAGTATACAACGATTTAATTGTTTTTATCCTGGGTTTATGGTCAACTCTCAAGTACACCTAGAAAGAAGCCTGCTTCCCCAGCAGGGTAGTCCATGATCCTGTAAAATAAAGGAAAGAGGAGAAGCCTGTTTTGGAAAGCTGCTCACTGCTTCACAAAGAAGAGGTGAAGAGCCCTCGGGATTGATATGCAGATGCAAACCAGAAAAGTGCTCAGATTTCAAGAGAAGGTCTTTGGTTATGCTTAGAGGCATTGCTCACAGCAGTAATTGAAACAGAATTGCCTTGTGGACTTGAAAAATATTGTGTGAGTATATCCAAAACTTAATTGTTAGCACAATTAATAACTGACAAGATTTTGACTCAAATAGAAATATTTCAGAAAATTGGTAGTTTGACTTCTCTCACCTTTTTGGAAAGAAAGTGTTTGAACAGATGAATATGAACTAGGGCATCACCCAGCCTCAGGGGTAGCAAATGGCCCCAGCATCTTCTATTTGCTTTTGTAGACATAATAACTGGCCTCAAAAAGAAACCAGATAATCCTGTGACAGGATCGTTGTACTGAGAAATGGGTAGTAAAAAGTTTAGGCAGTCAAGGTAAAGTGTTGATTAGAGATCTGATCCCAAGCTTATTCTGCATTTTCAGCACTTCTGTGAAATTCCCAGGGCATATTAGAGGTGCCTTTCTCTGCAGTCCCTAAGGGGCACAAGCAGCTGCTTTCCCTTATAGTGCATCTCTTCTAAAGACTAATGGGATTTGCTAACAGGAGAGGAATAATTTGCACCTGTCTATGCCATCTTCTGAGCATCTGGTCAATTTAAACCAATTTACATCAGTATTCAACAAGTGTGCATATTGATGTAATATTACACTTTGAAATTGGTCCATTCATTATTTATGATGGACGTTACTATGTGCCAATTTCTTTCTAGACTGGCTTGAAGGAGGATCACTTGTTTTTATTGACCAATAGTAGTGCGGAAATTCTGGATTCTGCTACAAATATGCATGAAGAAAACATTTCCTCAGTAAAAAAGCCTGCTGCAACATGGGTCATAATAATAATAGTAATAAATCTAGTTCTCAATGACTTTTGTGTCCACAGGTTTTTACTGGCACACAAAATGGGATGGAAACTTTTTATGAAGTCAAGTTTAACAAGCATTTTCAAGAACTTGCCTTCAATTTCTCACAATTTTGCCATGTTCTAAACATTTGGGGTGAAATGTTTCACCTGAGAATTTTGCCTTCTCCTGGTTTTCTCTGGAGTCAGTAAGTAGTGTGTGACAATTTCAAAGAATAAGATTAAAGAATACCACATTGGTCTTTCAAGTTAAAAGTAAATAAAACCATTGCAGCAGTGTTATTGTGAAGCTCTAGTAACTCAATACAGAACAGATAACTTGACATTTGGCGCTGGAGTAAGCTTCTGGATTGTGTGCCATTTGCCAGCAAGTATCTGTGAAACCTACTGGCATAACTTTAATCTGTAGGGTAGATCGATGGGCTGGATGAAAAATCAGGCATACTATATATCAGCTTTGCTGTTATATCCAAAACCAGAAGTCTGTGCCATGGATGAGTTTCCAGTCTTTTCTTTGACTCTGTAGAATGTCAAGACTATGTCCAATGGTTCCTGGATTTTTGTTTGGTTTTTAAATCCAAAATCACATCTGTCACTAAGACAGCAAAATCAAGTACTGGAAAATTAGGAAATGATAGGATTTGTGTTGTCTTTGCAACCTTAGCCCAATGTGAATATATTGGGATACGATGTTGGTTTGTGCTTTGTTTTTGTTTTGGTGGGATATTTATTTCATTTGGTGCTCCTGGTAAGCTGTGTGAATCATCAGAATTATTCAGAACTATAATGTATGGGAGGCTGCTCTTGCCTCATTTATTACTAAACTTAGAAGGTACGTAGTGACAAGAGAGGGGACAGGAAAAGTATTTAATGTTGCTGGCCTCAGAACTACATTATGGTTTTAGGCAAGTCAACGAAACCATGGTTTTAGTTGCAATCACTGGAAGTATCTAGATTCTCAGTCAAGAAGAGGTCTGAGCTTGCATTGAAGCCCACAGAGATCTATGAGGTATTTTTCTTCACTTCCTGGAAGTTTCAAAGAAAGAACTGCTGAGGATGAACTTGAGATAAGGTCTTGACTCTGTCATTATCTGGCAGTCCAGTTGCTTGTCTACTTTTAACAAAGAGTAGAAAACGATATTGTGAAGAACGGAGCAGTGCCCCCTCAGAGGAGTCTTGTCTAAAGTGGGATCATGGCATGGAAGAATCCGTATCACAATGTGCTTCCAGGAGATAGACTCTGGCATTTCCCAACTTGTCAGCTTTAATTTTGCAACCATTGCATTCTATTAGAATTGTGAAATTGAGAAATAGTGTGGAGCTTTATAATGAATAGGTAAAACATAATTAAATAGATAATTTTCTAATTATTTGCATTTTATACAGATTATATCTTTTTTTTTTTTTTTTCCAAAAGTAGGAGAATAATTATTTTCTTCATACACCTTCTTTTCATGATATCTTTTGGATATCATTTGGGATTTGGGGTTTTTTTTTTTCTTGTTTGTATGGTCCCATTCACAGTTTGTCATTCTGACACTTTCTCCCTCCAAACTTTCCAACTACCCAACATCTGCAGTAGTCACTTTCTGAGTGAAAGGGCACAACTTCTGCTCCACAGTGTCGAACAGTGTCATTGCAAAGAAATGTTAAGAAGTTAGTGAAGAGAAGTAGAGGGTGGAATGGTGAGGGGGAGAAGAGACAGAAAAAGGAGAATAGAGGAACCTGGTGTCTGCCACAGGGTGCATCCTTCTTGGTGTGACTTGCACCTACTGATATACAGCCAAGGAAGAGGTGTTGGGGTCAGTGAAATCCTGCAGTCTTAGTCATTTCCCTAATGACTGTTGACTCTTTGTGTAAGAAGAAAGAATTTTAGCTTAGGGTGCACTTAGGGTGCCTTGCTACCTGCTGCCCTTGTCTCCCTCTGCATGTACAACTGATTTGTTCCTTGTTATTTATCTGCATTTCAGCTGATTCCCAAATTGCTTTGAAATTTTACTATCACTAATTAGAAAGTGAATGCACTGAAGCATAAAGTGAAATCTCATCTTTGGCAGTTACTTGGACAATCTCAATAGTTCTCCTTAGTAGTTCCCTATATTTGCATGATCATCCAATCATAAAGAGCCCTGGCAGGTTACAATAGCTACTGTCTCTAATTTATGCCTGCCATGCCTGTTCACTTAGCAGCAGGCAGAGTTTCAATGAGAGTTTTAACAAGTCTCACCATTAGACAGCATGTTGTTGGTTTCCTCATTGTAGCAAGATATGATTTTCTTCATTAGCTACAGGACTTCTACTCATGGTACAAATATCCAAGAAATGGTAATGACTTCAGAATTTCTAAACTAACATCCAAGCCCAAATTCAGAATTGAGTTGGTTAGATAACTTGGTGGGGGTGGTGGGAGGACATGCATCATGCATTTAAATCTAGGACTTGATGTTTTATTTTGGTCTTTACATATTATCCCATCAGTGTAACACATATAAAGTAAGTATACACTGAAAGTGCTTTTGTCCTGACAGAGTTTTGTACCAAAAAAAGCTTGCTTGTAAGTAGAAAAAAATGCTATAATTTTTCTACTTATAAATAACAAGTTGATTCCTGTTGCATTGTTCCAAGGTCAATATAGACAGGTTGCTGTCCCACCTAGAGTTTTCTTGTGGTGTTCTTTGCAGCTATGAGAAGTATTACAGATCCTGATCTTGTATCCTGTGGCGTATAGTTTCATGTACTACGGCTACAAGAACATGGAGTAGACCAGAAATAACGTATTCAATAGGAAACAACTCTTAGAGGACCAGGATCACATGCTAGAGTTAAGCATCAGATATCATCTCTGGGATTAGATCTTCTCTGTGAAGAAAGAAACAATTATGGATACATAAAAGGCTTAATCTAGTACTTAAACAACATAAAATTAGTTCATTTAAGGACTATCATCTTCAGGTAACTGCTATTTACAATCTTCCTCAGACATACTAGCTTGATCACAGAACCCATGCAAACAAAGAATTACTATTGAAAGGATCCCCAAGGCCTGCCAGGGTCAATTATATGATCTAAAATGAATTTATCTTGAGGTGCAATCAGCTGTATAAATACGCTCAGTGTCTGACCACCATTCCAAGCAAACCTCAGTATACATTCAGAATACTGCTCCAATGTTGCTCAGGTGCTTGTAGATGTCTGGAAAGGAAGGTGTCTGGGAAGAGTACACAGTGCAGTGAATTCAGTACATATTACCTGCAAAAAACTAGGCAAGTTTGCACATCAATATTTTTACAGTCTCACATCCTTAATGAAGTCTTATTCTGACGTTCACCAGGAGGACTAAAGGCAGTTTGGGAGGCTGTTGCATGTCCGACAGTCTGTGATGTTAATAGGAAGTACCCTAAGCTAAATTACCTTGCTGATAGTTACCCCTGAAGTTTGCTTACAGAAAAACAACATATTACCTTACTATAGTGGAAGCTCCTTAGGGTTCCACTTATGCAAATGTGTTTGTCATAGGAAGAAAAAAAAAAATAGTAAATCCTCTAACAAATATCGAAGGATAGGAAGGATTGCAAAAGCAACATATATGAATTGAATTTCACATTGTTGAAATAGCTCCAGTGACTAGGTCTTAATTATAAGGTTATACGGTAAATTTAAGCTTTTGAATGAACCACTGGTCTTCTTGTCTTACATATATGCTTTAATGATAAATGAAAAGAAAAAAGGAAGAAAAGAAGGAAGGAAAGAAAACCTCATTCCCTTCTTTTATTGGTATGCTTGGGGTTATTTTTCTTCATGACTATCAGTGGTTTTATCAGCCACAGTTGATAGCTGATCTTCTTGTTACTGTTGTCATCTCTGCATATCTCTCATGGAAATTATTTGGTATAGTTTAAAGAACATGATTCATGGGTTTTCATGGAGAGCTCAGGACTCTGGATATTCTCTTGAACACACTCTTGTGAAATACTGTTTCTCACTTATTTCGTAATCTTAAGATAAACATTGTGGAATGAGATTTTTCTCCCTTTTTCCTGTTTTGAGAGTAAAAGAGAAAAAAAAAAAGAGAGCACATAATTTTTAACATTTTATTCTTGGCTACTACTGGCAGGAAAAACTAACGAATTTTATTTTAAAAGAGTGTTATTCTTTTGCTTATTTATACATGCATATATACATAAACAAATTAACATACAATTTATAATATAAGAGCATAATTTCTTTCATTTATCTAAAATACAGGAGTGATTATAGGATGTCTCACCATCCCATGGTTCCTAAGGAGTTTGAGGATGAATTGTTGAGGGAAGATAAACAAGTTTTCCTTCTCCCAGATGAGTGCACTTATCATTGGTTTATAGTTCACAGGTTTTTTTAGTATATTGTGTTGAGCTTTCTTTGAAATCTTGTGTGCACAGAGGTTCTGTGCAAAGGAGAAAAAATGGAGCACATTATCCTACACACATCTCAGTAAAGCACTATAGGCTCAAAGTCTTTGAGTCTGAAGTGTATGCTCAACTATGTTTTCAACATCCTAGGTGAATATATTCATAGTGAGCTGATTAATCATTATGTAAAAGAAAAAGTACGTTTGTTCTGCACTTATAAGCTGTCCTTGCTTTGTTTTTTAATTCATTACTCTTGAGATGAGGTAAACATTCATCAGAATCAGGGCTGTGATGGGATTTTGATAGAAAAAATACTTAGTTCATGGTTGCCAGAACTCTGGTAGGGGATAAACTTGTATCTTTCCAGACATAACATTTGAGCATTAACGGAATATTTAGCACAGGCAGCTAGTGAAGTTTCAGGCTTATTGTGAGTATAAGATTTCCAGAAGTAATGCTGGTGAAAAGATTTGAAGCTCAGATAACATGTAGATTGAAATTAAGCTGTCTTTCCTTAACTGTCTAGGTGCAACTGTTCTTGATTTGATAAAGTGAAAAATTACATTGTCTTCTCACACAGAAAACTTGTGGGTAAAAATAGATTTATGATCTACTCAAATTCTACTCATATATCTATATTCAAATATTCAGCTGCTAAAATAAGTGGAAAAACATAAGGTTCTTGTAAGATCTGATCCACAAACTTATTGCAAATAATAAAATAATCAATAGCAGATGTTTATCTGAAGGCTACTCAAAATGTTTCATTTAGTTTGTGGGATTTTTGAGTATGTATCTGGAAAGAATCAGTGATGTATTTAGTGGCAAATTGTTCTTAAAGAAGATATGGTATTTTCAAGATATGCAATTTTTAAATATAATTTTGTCTTTTGTGAGCAGACTATGATTATGCAGATATTCATAAACATAGACGTCAACAAAATTCTTTCCCAGAATATTTATGAATTCATTTGCTGTCTTTGTTTGTGACTTCTGATAAATCTAAATTATCATAGTTCTCTTTTTGTTTTTATCTTTAAGGTACTCAGATTAATATTAAGTTATAGAAGTTATGTAATAAGAGTAACCCAGGCAAATATTCATAGCCTGAATGTTTTTGTTTGTTTGTTTGTTTTTTCCTATCTATTCGCATTCCAAGTGACCTGAGAAGGATGACATTTTCAGTCATATAGTTAAAGGAGAACATACATCCTTGCTTAGTCATCTTTGGCTTGGATTTAGTTGCTCACTTTGCTCCCTTAACAGAGAAAACAATGCCTAACTTTAAATTAGTGATTCAAGTTTTAACTTGAAATACTTTCTATATGATGCATTCATTCCTATGACCAACTGTGGTGTCATAACTCTCCTGAATCTATGCAGATGAAGCTGGAAAGTCTTATAACTTGCATAGGCCTGGTACTGTAATGTTAAATTATTATGTTCTCCTGCTTTGTGATTTGAAGGCACTTTAATTTTCCTGCTAGCGGGGAATGACGAAGGCAGGAATGAATGAAAAGCTCCTAGTTGCTTGTAATTACGGAGCATTGGTACAGTTGAGTAAATGAAAATATCTCACAAATAGAGCTCTTAATGTTAGCAAAATATAGTTGCTGTTTTGACACAGGATGTGATGGGTTTCCCCCCTTTAATGCAAATGGTAACAGTATTTTTAATGTGCTGAAGTACTAAGCAAGGTAACACTAAAAAGCACCACAGAAATTACTGTTTATCCCTACATAGCATCCTCTTTTATAGTTATTTATATTTCAATGCTACTTACTTCTTGTCCTCTCTAATACCTTGTATCTAATCCTTCAATGTAGCTGAAAACTGTGGTGCCTGTGTTGTGGAGAGTAGAACCAGTCTGAAAATGGAATAGTTAGATTCAATGTTGTATCACAATGTTGTATTTTCTTCAGAACAAGCCATGCCCATTTCACCATCTTAGCCTATCTTTCAATAAAAAACTTGGAGGAAGTGTACGTACAGGTATGAAACACAATGCACAGAAAATGACTGCGTTATACTCAGTACAAACCAAAACACTGAAAATGTCTTCTGAATCACATTTGCTCAGAGAACACTTAAATTTAGGAAAAACTTTCCAGGGAAAGATTGCTTCTTTGTGAATATGTTATAGTATGTTTTTTTGGAAATCTGATCTGCAATGTCTCATTAACTCTATTTACAGAATAGTTTATGAGCTTGTTTACTACAGAGAATGAAATGGTTGCTTGTAAACTTTGCCCAAACAAAGTTCAGGTGAATGCTAGTAATGAAAAATTACATTATATTTGTTACAGAATCTTCTTTCTTCCTTCACAGGATTGCAAAAATAATAGCAGCTGGGGAAAAAAAAAAAAAAAATCAAATTGATATGCAGCCTGCAAAACTACAGTATAAGCCAATTCCTGGAATGTTATGGTTTCCCCAGATATTTACAGTTTAAACTTCACAGTAAGATAGTCTCTGGAATGTCATTGGTCCCAGGATCACCATAGGATCTCCTGCTTTAGAACTGTTTTCAACAAAGGTATAAGTATTTTGATGCACTTCTTTGTATTTCCAGGGAATTGTTTAAATTCTTAACAGTTCTCCAACAATTTAAAAGTACTTAATATTTTTAATGACAGAATTCAATATGTGCCTTGGCTTTTAATTTGTGAGCATAATATACCATTTACTTGAGGGAAATGGGAATTCTCCTAAAAGAAATCAGGAGATGTACATAAATGCTAAATACTTTCAGTGCCACCTATTGGATGATAAATTGTGTTAACAATAAACATCAGCTTCAAAATTTTGGACAAAGAAATGAGATAGGGCCACTTACACTAATACTTCTGATTTGTACTGAAGTTACAGTTAGAATCAGTGTCTACCATCATCTGCAAGGAAATTATCCCATCTCCAAAGAATTAAACTCTAAATGTGTGGTATTTTTTTCTATATTAAAAACAAGACATGAATGCATCCTGTGGGATGCTGCAGAGATCTCGTGATGGGACTGATATTCTAAAGCATGTAGTAAACAAGCAAGGTGGTAGGAAGAAGTCAGGACATGATTTAAACCTGCCTTGTTAGCCTGGTGATAGTGTTTTGTTTTGTTTTGTCTAAACTTATAAACTAATTAGTTTAGCCACAGCTCACTTCTCCTTTGTAAAATTTAAAGCCTAGGCTGTTTTTCACTGCATCTCAGATTCCATTTCTGGATTATCCTGAGGTTTTAGGCATCTCTGAGCTATTAAGCGTGTCCTTAACTTTCCTAATTCAGAATTTCATTTGGAACCTGAGGAATCCCACTGAATTCAATAGAACTAAACAAGTGCTTAAGGGTAAGCTTATGATTATTGTCTAGAGCAAAGCCAAGTTTGCCACCTTGTGTGAATGAGGCTTATACACGTTATCATCTTTAAAATGTTTATGCTTCTTAATTCTCTTGAGGATTCTTGGTAAGCCATCCAGAGGCTGTATTTATACAGGAAAGACTTATTTGTTGCATACATAGTTATGAAGCTTGGTATTTTATTGCAGAGATGATAACTGAAGTGTTATGATTATTTCTTAATTCTTGGAATTGTACCCTTAAGTATGATTTTTCATACTATACAACTATGATTTTTTTTTACCCTTACGTAAGTTTTTTCTCTTGTACTCTGCTGTTTATTGTTTATCACCTGTTATGCCACAGTGAAGA
Source organism: Chauna torquata (assembly GCA_013399475.1). Classification (NCBI taxonomy): domain Eukaryota; kingdom Metazoa; phylum Chordata; class Aves; order Anseriformes; family Anhimidae; genus Chauna; species Chauna torquata. The sequence goes on along the minus strand of VXAL01000798.1, from coordinate 27,452 downwards.
GGTGAAGAAAAAGTAGACACAAGAAAATCTGCTATCAGCAGTAGCAGGAAGTATGCCAAAAGACTGGAAATTAAAAAGATTGTACAAGTGTGAGATTGCAAAGTGCAAGAACTTCAGGAAATATAACTTTAGAACTCTTATGAGATTAGCTCAGAAAATTTGACTGTTCATCCTTGGAAAACAAAGCTGAGAGGACATATAATCCCTTTCTGTAGAGATATCAGAAAAATAAGATGCTGGGAGGAAGAATAAACACTTAAGTTACGGTTCAATGTTGGTATAGAGCCAGATAGGTATAAACAGGCAATTAATACATTTGGTCTACAAAATGGGAGAATTCTCTCCTGAACAGTTGAAATAATATGAGCAGGGAACCTAACAGCTTCAAAAAATTGAGCTTGATTATAGTTCCCTGTGTCAGAAAGGGACTTAGGGTCTCATACAGCTCTTTGTTCATATGTTGCTCACACCTTTTTTTAAGGTATCAGATTTTTGTTATTTTGTTCCAGGTAAGATATCTTTTTAACCAGTGAAGCAAAAAGGAAAAACACTTGAGATGACAGATAGCTCACCTTTTGATCTGTTTTAGACAAGATGCTCAAAGAAGAGCAGATCTGCACCAATAACAAGAGGGTCTAACCATTGCAAACTGAGAATGGAGCAAGTTCTGGTCAGTCCTATCCAAGAAAGGGAATTTATCTCACACCTCTTTAGCTACCTGAGAGTTCAAGATCTACCTAAGCTGGCTGTCTAGTTTCCTTAGATAGTCAAAGGTAATCTCTCAGTTGGGTAACCCAGGGAAAAAAAAAAAAAAATCCTATTATAGGACAATGAACCAGAACAGTGAAGTATCTCTCCAATGTCCCTGTCCCAGGGTCTTCTCTATCAGGGACTACAAATGGAATAGAGGTGACCTTAAACTTAACATGAAACTTTTTAGGAGACTGAATTTTTTAGGTAAGTCCTACTTTTATGTCAAACTCTTTGATTTTGAATGAGTCAGTCCTTTGCAAGCACTTCCAGTTGTCTCAGTTTCTTACCAAAAGAAAAATTTGTCAGATCTACATTACAAAATAATCTTGGATCCATGTCCCCAGCTGGGAGCCGGCAGGGCAGCACCTCCCCGGCTGGGCAGATCCTGCCCTGCCTGCCCCCTGGCCAGCCCCCCTCCCCATTCCTGTCCTCACAGTGTCCTGACACTGTCAATGCTTTGGCACTGATTTAATCCCTCCTTTCAGGCCTTTTCCACTCCTGGCATTTATTTTTGCTTTTCCGTTCTCCTTATGCCCTCACTGAATCATGCTGCCCTTTTCTGGCACTGAAATGCAGCAAAGCAGCCCAAAGGCTGTGAACTTTTGGCCACAGACTCAGAAGCCATGACAGAGGCTGAGGCAACAAAATGAGTCAAGGCTCNCACAACCATTCTCCAGTGCTAAACTAAACCTGCTTGGTGAGGGAAGAATCCCACATTACAATAATTATCTCATGACAGAAGAAAACCTCTACCTTAGAGTTCCTCTGAATCCCAGCTTTCAGGCCACCTCCACCACAGGAGAGCTGTTCCTAGGTTTCTCAGTTTTATTTCAAAGCTCTGGCAACT
>VXAL01000798.1:6102-20117 GCA_013399475.1 Chauna torquata | reverse complement strand
ACCAAGGGAAAGTCCTCCTTTCTCCGGACTTCCTCTCTTGTCTCCAGGGTCTGAGATTCCTGAGGGCTGATCTTAGCAGTAAATACTGAAGCAAAAAAGGCATTCAGCAACTCTGCCTTCTCCATATCATTTGTCACCAGGGCACCCGCCTCATTCAGCAGCGGGCCGGCATTTTCCCCAGTCTTCTTTTTTCTACTGATGTATTTGAAGAAGCTCTTTTTGTTGTCCTTGACTTTCCTTGCTGGGTTAATTTCCAAGTGGGCCTTGGCCTTCCTTGTCGCATCTCTGCATACTCTGACAGTGCCCCTATATTCCTCCCAAGTGTCCTGTCCCTTTTTCCACATGCTGTAAACATCCTTATTCTGCCTGAGCTTCACCAGGAGCTCCCTGCTCATCCACGCAGGTCTCCTGCCCCCTTTGCTTGCCTTCTTGCTCATAGGGATGCACCAGTCTTGAGCTTGGAGGAAATGATACTTGAATATTAACCAGCTGTCCTGGACCCCCATACGCATGCAATTAGCATTAAACTGTACTGGCCCCTGTACACAAGCATGAAAAATGTAGTTATATCTGTCTTTAAAAACATAGCTTTCCATTAGAAAATTCTAGTGTACTTAAGATCACATTTTTGGCACTAAAAGTGTGTTGTTTGCTTCTTTGTTTTCTTTCTTTTTTTTATTTCTAATTAAATTATAATATCAAAATATCCCACTTGAGTATTATAATGAAATGAAAAAATACAAATTTTCTACTCCTAAACTTTTGTTTAAGAAGTTTGCTTTATTTTATGCATTTTTTTTTACTAAGAAATTAAATACAATAAAATTATTCATTCAGTTTATCAAACTGAATTGTTTTTATTACCCAAAAACACATTTTCTGATGCTTTGTAAATGCTGAAATATTGCCTTCCAGTACTGTCTGAAGTAGAAAAAATGCTTGTTCCCTTGTAGGTGAGATCATGAATCCACTGCAGGCAGTGGGAATGTTGTCATGGACTTCACTTGGGCCAGGAATTCCAAAACAGGTCTGCAGCTGCTTTTCTGCCTCTAAAGCAAAGGTCAGGTACTAAGTAATTACACTACAGAAGAAAAATTTTATGCAGGCTGAATTCTGTAGGAGGTAAGTGAGGTTCAAGCTCCAGAAATATTGAGAACTCATAAGGAATAGTTTTGAATACTCAGATTTCCAAGTACTGAGGATATGAATATTTGTGATATTTGGAGATAATGGAGCCTTACCTATATTGTCTGTTCTGTAATACACAGTTATTACAATGCAGAAACATTTTTCATGTAATTGTGTTTTCACATTAACACTATTGCATTCATTATTAAGATCTGTGAAGATGTATAGATGTATGTATAACCATTTTTGTACAGCAATGTGGAACACGCTTCTATGAGAGATACTGTAGTATATAGGATGCCTCTCTAAAGTAGTCTAGGTAATACTAGAGTGTTTTGCTATGAGTTTATGTAAATACAAGACAATTTGCCACAAGTATTTTAAGCTGAGAATTTACTTGCATAGTGCAGGTATAAGAGAAATTTTAAATACAAATGAAGTAGCATTCTCAGGCCTTATGACAGGGTAGAAGGTAAGCTTAGTAATGGGCCTGATAATCTCGGGGTAGTTTGTCTGCAGTAATGAAAAAATATCTTTGGTATTTTGATCAAAATATTTTTTATAAAAGTAGAGGTATTGCAGTTTTGGAGAGCTATCTTTTATTCTCTGCTTTACTAGTCCAAGTGGTGAAAATATTACTATAATTTGAATGGAAAATATCTATGTAAAAGTAAACCAGTTTCAGGGGCATTGCCATTTTGCAAAGCAGCTGTTTACATAAGAGTGAGCTTGCAAATGCCATCTGAGAGAAATACAATTTTTTTAATGGTATATGTTCCAAGGGTTAGGATAGTCGAAAAACTGATGGGAAATTTAATCCGCCAAATTTTTGTCCATTTCTGTAGTTGTGCTTAATGCTTAGTGTTTCGGAAAAATACCAGCATAAACTGGCTTTTCTCACCCTACACAGAATGAGATGCAAAACTTTTCAGGAAAATAATGATAGTGTCCAATCTTTCTTTTGAAACTTTTCCATTTCACAAGTAGCATAATCTTGCACTAATCTGCCTGATCCAGCTTTTCAAATCCAGAGGACTTTATTGACAAAATTTCTAAGGAAAGACATTATCTTCTATATCCCAATGGAAAAGAAAGGACAACATTTCAGGCTTAAATGTACTTTTCAGTCTGAAACAGAATCAGCCTTTAAACAGAGAAATTTTTCTACATCTTCTGAACTATATACACTAAAATATTGCTGTAGACACTAGCGTAGTTTTTGGCAACTAAGTAAAATGATAAATTTCAGTTTATTTCCCTGAAATGATTTTAGAAACACAGTCTACTTGTTTTCCTGGAGATATTTCTCAAACATCTGTGAGATTAGGTAATCAAATACTTTTGATAATTAGTAAATTCCAGAACACCTTAAAATAATTCATCCGTTGCATTCAGTCAGTATATTTTCTGCCTATTTGGCTATCTCTATGTAATCTGGTTAGTCAAAACCGATCATTCATAAATGGGGGTTGCTGTTACTATTTATTATCTGTACAATCCCAGAAAGGTATCCAAAAAAATCTTTTTTTTCTTTTTTTTTTTTTTTTAAGAACTGGCAAATAATCCGTAAATAGACTGAAAGAACAGGATGTAGAAGAAAATTGTGGAAAGAAGTGGTGGAGTACTGCCTATACTTTCCTAATTCCAGATTTATGTTTTTCTCCTCTGTGACAATTTTCAAATGAAAATTGGTACCTTCTTGCGATAGGTAGTACACTATGCTGGACTCCTTGTTTTAGTAAAAGTGTAATTAAGGAGGAATTTGAAGAAGAAAAAAACTGGATCTCAAGGCTAGTTAATGACGGGAATAATGGAAAGATTTCTAAGAGCCTGGAACTAGCTTTCTGCTCTCTTAACTGAAGGTGTACTTGATCCTGCTGTGGAAATATAGCTATTGAGGAGATTTTTGTAAGTAATAGGAGGACTCTTTTGCACTATGGTAGGCTTAAAATCAGAATGTTTTGCCAGTTATGTGGCTGAGTCTTCCTGACAAGTTTAATAAATACAAAGGAAAAGGTTGTTTTGTGTTATATTTTACCTAAAGATCACACTACTATTGAGTAAGTGTTAATGAAAGTAGCTTCATAATTGACAAAAAAGATCTTTCCATCATATCGGCTGCCTAATGAACATTTTTCTCAAATTCCCACAAGTAAATAATGATGAAGACATATCTTCTGCAGGTGTGTCTTAGTTGATGAGTTATGTTGCCAGGTCAAGGAGTTACAAGAGGAAGTAAGCAGTCTGCACAGCATTTGTGAAGATGAGTGAGAGACAGATAGGATATTCTCAGTCATCCTACAGCTTCACAAGTCTCAAGCCCCCATTACAGTGGAGATGCAGGAGGGCTCTGTGCAATGTGAAACAGTAAGTCAAAAGTCTGTAGAAGATGAAAACTGGAAATAGGCCACTCCTCGTATAAGGAGAAAGGCTCTTGTTCCTCTTGAAGACTTGCAGTTGATGAACCAGGTTAGTGCCCTCCAAACTGAGGAGGAGCTGGGCATGGCTTCAAGTGAAGCAACTGAGCTGATGGACCCTGTGCCACACAGGATCACCTGGAAGAAGTGGCAAGTGATTGTTGTGGGTGACTCCCTGCTGCAGGGGACAGAAGCACCCATTTGCTGACCTCGCCACATGTCTAGAGAGGTTGCCTGCTGGGCTCTCAAATCAGAGATGTCATGGAAAGACTGCCGAGTCTTGTCCACATATCTGACTATTACCCCAGGCTACTCTTCCACGTGGGCACGAGTTATACCAAGGGCAACTTGGAAGCTATCAAACAGGATTTCAGAGCTCTGGGGATGGTGGTCAAGGGTCTGGACGCCCAGGTCATTTTCTCATTGATCCTTCCAGTTAGGGTAAAGAATGAAGGGAGGAGTAGATGGATTCTCCAAGTAAACAGCTGGCTGCGTCACTGGTGTTGGCAACAGAGTTTTGGTTTCTATAACCATAGGACCCTGTTTGAAGGTTGACAACTGATTCAACAACACACACATCTTTGCCAACAGACTAGCCAATGTAGTAAGAAGAGCTTTAAACTAGGAAAGATGGGGAAAAGGGAGAGATATAGAGACCACCCAGACAGCAAAACTAGGCTCAAGTGGGAATAACTCCAGCTAGTGCGTGCAGCCAAAGAAGTGCCTATGAGATGGCTATGGGATATCCTTTTGCACCCCTCCTGGGAAACTGGCATGCTCGAATACCTTTCTGAAGTGCCTTAACACCAATGCACGTATCATGGGAAACAAACAAGAGATCTGTGTACAGTTGCAGGACTTTGATCTCATTGCAATTACAGAGAATGGTTGTCATGAATGGCTACATACTTTTTAGGAAAGACAGGCCAGAAAGGTGAGGTGGTGGAGTGACCCTTTATATGAGAGAACACCTGGAATGTATGGAGCTCTGCCGGAGGGTGGATGATGAGAGGGTCAAAAGCTTATGGGTAAGGATTAAAGGGCAGACTAACAAGGGTGGCACTGTTGTGGGTGTTTGCTACAGGCCACCGGCAGTAGATGAGGTCTTTTAGAGATAGCTGGAAGTAGCCTCACAATCACAGACCCTGTTTCTCATCGGGGACTTCAACCACCCTGACATCTGCTGGAGGAACAACACAGCAAGTCACAAACAATCCAGGAGGTTCCTGGAAAGCATTGATGATAACTTTCTGACACAGGTGATGGAGGAACAAGTGAGGAAAGGTGTGCTCTTGGACCTTGTAATAACAAATAAAGAAGGACTAGTTGGAGATGTGAAGGTTGGGGGCAGCCTTGGCTACAGTGACCATGAGGCTGTGGAGTTCGGTATCCTGTGAGGAGGAAGCAGGGCAATAAGTAAGATTGCTATCCTGGACTTCAGGAGAGCTAACCTTGGCCTCTTCAGGGACCATCTTGGAAGAATCCCACAGGTAGGGTACCTAGAAGGAAGAGGGATCAAAGAGAGCTGGTTAATATTCAAGGATCACTTCCTCCAGGCTCAAGAATGGTGCATCCCTATCGGCAAGAAATCCAGCAAAGGGGGCAGGAGATCTGCATGGATGGACAAGGAACTCCTGACAAAACTCAGACATAAGCAAGAGGTGTACAGGAGGTGGAAGCAGGGACAGACCACTTGGGATGAATATAAGGACGTTGTCAGAGTATGCAGAAATGTGACAAGGAAGGCCAAGGCCCATTTGCAATTAAATTTGGCTAGGGATGTCAAGGACAACAAGAAGGGCTTCTTCAAATACATCAGTAATAAAAAGAAAACTAGGGAAAATGCAAGCCCGTCGCTGCATGGGGCGGGAACCCTGGCAACAGAGGACGCAGAGAAGACAGAGATACTGAATGCCTTTTTTGCTTCAGTCTTCACTGCCAGGGCCGGACCTCAGGAATCCCTGACCCAGGAGACCAGGGAGAAAGTCTGGAGAAAGGAAGAGTTTCCCTTGGTTGAGGAGGATCAGGTTAGAGACCATTTAGGCAAACTTAACATTCACAAGTCCATGGGCCTTGATGGGATGCAATCACAAGTGCTGAGGGAGCTGGCAGATGTCATTGCTAGGCCACTCTCAATCATCTTTGAAAAGTCATGGCAATCAGGAGATGTGCCTGAGGACTGGAAGAGAGCCAACATCACGCCAGTCTTCAAAAAGGGCAAGAAGGAGGATCCAGGAAACTACAGCCCTCAGTCCCTGGAAAGGTATTGGAACAGCTCATCCTGGAGGCCACCTCTAAGCATGTGGAAGACAAGAAGGTGGTCAGGAGTAGTCAGAATGGATTCACCAAAGGGAAATTATGCTTAACCAACCTGATTGCCTTCTACGATGGAACAACTGGCTGGATAGACGAGAGGAGAGCAAACGATGCCATCTACCTGGACTTCAGCAAAGCTTTTGACACTGTCTCCCTTGATATCCTCATAGACAAGCTCAGGAAGTGTGGGCTGGATGAGTGGACAGGGAAGTGGATTGAGAACTGGCTGAATGGCAGGTCTCAGAGGGTTGTGATCAGTGGCACAAATTCTAGTTGAAGACCTGTAGCTAGCAGTGACCCACAGGGGTCAATACTGTATTGTTTAACTCATTCATCAGTGACTTGGATGAAGAGCTAGAATGCCCCCTCAGCAAGTTTGCTGATGATTCAAAACTAGGAGGAGTGGTTGATACCCCAGAGTGATGTGCTGCCGTTCAGAAGAATCTAAACAGGCTGGTAAGTTGGGTAGAGAGGAACCTCTTAAAATTCATCAAAGGCAAGTGCAGGGTCTTGCAGCTTGGGATGAACAACCTAATGCACCAGTACAGGCTAGGGGTTGACCTGCTCGAAAGTAGCTCTTTGGGGAAGGACCTGGGGGTCCTAGTGGACAAAAAGTTTACCATGATCCAGCAATGTGCCCTTTTGACCAAGAAGGCCAATGGTACCCTGAGCTGCATTAGGAAGAGCATTGCCAGCGAGTCAAGGGCAGTAATCTTCCCCCTCTACTCAGCCCTGATGAGGCCTCACCTGGAGTACTGTGTCCAGTTCTGGGCTCCCCAGTACAAGAGAGACATGGAGATCCTGGAGCAAGTCCAGCGAAAGGCTACTAAAATGATTAAGGAACCAGAGCATCTCTCATATGAGGAAAGGCTGAGTTAGCTGCTCCCCAGGCTGGAAAAGAGAAGGCTCAGGGGGGATCTGATCAATGTGTATAAGTATCTGAAGGGAGGATGTCAAGAGGACAGGGCCAGACTCTTCTCAGTGGTGCCCAGTGATGGGTTGAGAGGCAATAGGCACAAACTGCAACACAGGAAGTTCCATCTGAACAGGAGGAAAAACTGTTTTACTGTGAGGGTGACTGAGCATTGGAACAGGTTGCCCAGAGAGGTTGTGGAGTCTCCTTCCCTGCAGATATTCAAAAGCCATCTGGACACAATCCTGGGTAATGTGCTGTAGGGGACCCTGCTTGAGCAAGGAGGTTGGACTAGATGATTTCCAGAGGTCCCTTCCAACCTCAATCATTCTGTGATTCTGTGATCTTTTTTTCTTGTGCAGCATTAAGCAAAATGGAAAAAAAAACTGAATTTTTGTTGAATATAAATTACTAAACCCATTTGATATGGTAAATTAACCTGAATATTAAATACTGCACTACATCGTTTTTCATTGAGAAAGAGAGGCAGTGAAACAGATGTATTATTTCCAAGCTTAAGCTCTTCTCATTATTCTGCAGACACATTTTTTTCTTTGTAATATTATCTCCCAGTAAGCCATGAAAATATTAAGTATTTTGTACTGTCCTTAGTTTTTTTTCCTGAAGTCTTACAATAGTGGAGGAAGATGAGAACGCTACATTCCTATTTCTTGCCTGTAAAGATTGAATAATCAGGGCCACTATTCAGGGTTATCTGTTTTGCATTCTGAACACCAGTCCTTTGGCGGTATTTACACACCTACAGGATTGATCATGACTTGTGTGCCAAGGATCTGCAGCTGTCACTGAATCCAACTGTTTTCACTGTGACATCTATTCATGATGGATCACTTTTGGAAAAACACAGGAAATGACTTTTGCTGGTCATAGGGGAATTCAAATAAAAATAGATTTATCTACACACTGACAAAAATCAAAAATCTCCAAGAGGACACCGTAATGGGGAAGAAAAATTAAGAAACAGGACTGAAGATCCCTTAGAGCAGTGCAAGATAGAAAAACTGGCAATAGCCATATAGAAATGAGTGTTTTTCTATCACAAAAAGGAATGTTATTGTCCATATCAGGCCATATCAGGTTAGTTTATAAAATGGTTCCTTAAGGGAAATAAGTACTTGCATCACCAATAAAGTCTATTAAACTTTCCTTGCTGTTTTTACTGGCAAGGTATATTGGGTTTATGTGGTAAGGGTTTGGTAGCAGGGGGGCCACAGAGGTGGCTTCTGTGAGAAGATTCCAGAAGCTGCCCCATGTCAGATAAGAGCCAGTTCCAGCCGGCTCCAAAAGGGGCCCGCCGCTGGCCAGAGCTGAGCCAGTGAGCACTGCTGGTTGTACCTCTGTGACAGCAGATTTAAGAAAGGGTTAAAAAAACTTCTGTGTAACAGCAGTTGGGAGTGAGAGGAGTGAGGAACAGCCCTGCAGGCACCAAGGTCAGTGAAGAAGGAGGGCAGGAGGTGCTCCAGGTGCTGGAACAGAAGTTCCCCTGCGGCCCATGGTGAGGACCATGGTGTAGCAGGCTGTCCCCCTGCAGCCCATGGGGTACCACATGGAGCAGATCTCCACGCTGCAGCCCATGGAGGAGCCCACGGAGGGGCAGGTGGATGTGGCCTGAAGGAGGCTGCAGCCCATGGAGAGCCCCCGCAGGAGCAGGCTCTGGGCCGGAGCTGCAGCCCGTGGAGAGGAGCCCACGCAGGAGCAGGTGATCCGGTGGGAGCTGCCACCCGTGGGGGACCCATGCTGGAGCAGTTTGCTCCTGAAGGATGGACCCCATGGTACGGACCCATATTGGAGCAGTTCTTGAAAAGCTGCAGCCTGTGGGAAGCCCTCGCAGGACCCCTTTGGGAAGGACGGCATCCCATGGGAGGGACCCCATGCTGGAGCAGGGGTAGAGTGACCACAAAGGAGCAGGGGAGACGAAGTGATATGGGCTGACCGCAGCCCCCATTCCCCGTTCCCCTGCGCTGCTCGGGGGGAGGAGGTAGAAGAGGGTGGATGGAGGGAAAGTGTTTTTAGTTTTCTTTTAGTGTCTCACTGCTCTAGTCTGCGAGTGATAGTAATAAATTATATTAATCTCCCTATCTTGAGTCTGTTTTGCCCTTGACGGTGACTGGTGAGCAACATTCTTGTCCTTATCTCAACCCTTGAGCCCTTTTCCATCGTATTTTCTCTCCTTCTTCCTTTGAGGAGGGGAAGCGAGAGAGCGATTGTGGTGGAGTTTGTTTGCTCAGCTGAGGAAAACCAGCACACAAGGAAAAATTCACATCAGAAGTTGCTACCCCAGTTTTCCCTAGAGTGAAGAAATTTTGTTCTACAGGACCTGAAGATAACAGCTCCTATAAAAAATTTGTTCTCAAAATGTTGCACAAGATTTCAAAGATTTCCTTGTTATTATGACCACAAAGATGGCAGTTAACCATTTCCCTTAACCAGATTTCAAAATATTTAAGTACTAGTAGACTTGGAACTGAAGGTCAGGACATTTATTATGAGTTCAAACATAGATACCATTAAAATAATTTATATAATGCTGGTTTTTGTAGCCTTCAAAAGGGAGATTATTTAATCCAGTAGAACAAGTAGTTGCTTGCATATTTGCAGTATTTTGAGACTAGATTACAATGGAAAAAATGTAAGAAACAGTTGTTTGTTTAATATAAGTATATCAGAAAAATTTTCTAAAATAAACTCGAGTTCTGAGTGCTTTGGAATAGGGATCATTGTCTTCTGCAAGATTAGCATCAGTCATGAAGTTCATTTTTTTGAGTTTGTCTACAAAATCGGCAAGGGATTTGACAGATGTGTGCATGCAAAATTAAATTAAGCTAGATAGTTATCAATACATTATATATGGAACTTGCTTCTAGCAAGCCTTGATGTGATTTTGTTCTATGCCTAGCAGCATTTCTTCCAAATTATCTATTGTAATATAGTTGCATCTATTTGCTTTATATACCTATGAAATGTTTCCATTATCATAGGTTTCTTCAATGTATACAAGCAAACCAATCCTACAAATAGTCCTTTTCCAAGGAATGGAGTTGGTCCTGGGGTCTCAGAACTGTCTGGATTTTGGGAAGTTATTGTTAGTACAGCCTTTTATATGAAATGACCTACCATTCACACAAATAACTTAAAGATGTTCAACTGAATGTATCTTACTAAGAAAGAATAATGGTCTATCATTACATCTTCTGGTCTTGAGCAACATTTGGGATTACACAACCAGCAGAAAGGATCACATGAGATTCTAAATTTTCTTCTTTCTCTTAAATGGCATAGAATAACACAAGGTTGTTATATGAGGTGATATAAACTCCCAGTTGCCATTGTAAGGATTACAGTGTACAGATGACAGTAAAGTACTCCCGCATATGAATGCGCCAGGATCCATTAACAAAGTGCTCTGACAAAATGCTTACTGAGGAACAATATAGCCCTCATACTGCACAAGAAGGAAGGGGTAGCACATTGCTTTGCTTCAAGAGACAGGTAAGAACTACGCTGTTCCTTGGTTTCTAAGAAAACTCAGATTTGGGCAGGACCCTGCCAATCTTCTTTCCTGTTCTATGCCCGAGGAGGATTATATATGGCTATGCTGCTAGATCCCAGTTTGAATATGTCTAGAGTGCTTCCCATATTAGGTGGATAGAATGTCATAGGCCAGAATTATGAGCTGCATAGCAGACACAAAAATAATTGTGCACAAATGTATACATGTGGGGTCTTTACTAGGTCCAGATTTTTTGTCTCACTAGTTTATATAAATGCCTGGTCTATGGCCAGGCAGTGTTGGTATAGGCTAGGTATTTCCCCATCCCATTTAAAGTGCCATCTGCTATTTCATATATCTGCCAACTACATGGATTAAGTCTGCTGTTTTCCATTTTATGTCACATTATTAATAATGGTAATGAATGTTTGCTGAATGATAATTGTATGGGCTGTAGTTGTAAAATTCATGGCCACACATTCCTGTCCTTTCCTTATTTATCTAAGGAGTGCCAGAACTCTGGACACACTTTTCACCTCTCAAATATTTATTTCTCCTAATGATTCCTTCTAATATCCTGACATATCATAGTGCTTTACAAAATATCAGTCCCTGTCTCATATAACTACATGAGGCTAAGAATGCATGTATCCATGCATTTTTCAACCTATGCAGGTAGCAAGCCCAAAAGTGTAACAAAGTTTAAATACACGACGGAAAAACCTGGTGGTGCTTCCCTGTCTTGCATGTCATTGGAAGAAGATCCTCCTTTCACAATCACAACAGTAAAGATAGCAAAAAAAATTTTTTCCCACACCTCTCCTGACACCAAGTGTAGTTACCCATTATGCAGCATGTTTTGGTATTTTAAAACATGATAAAATAAAATTCATATCATTTTAAAGAGCCTCACACAAGGACAGTTTTTCATTTCAATATATCTTCTTTTTAAATGCCTGAGATGTGAAGACCCTATATCTATGGCTTAAATGAAGGAAGTATAAAAATAACCTTTCAAAGGAACATCTTGTGTAATTTTTCATGATATGTAACTCAATTTCATTGTAGCTGTGGGTACTTTGATGGTTGCATGATATATACTTCACACATTTATTGTAAGTATTTTTCCACTGAAATCTGGTATCAGACCTCTGCAGTAGAATAGTACAGTGTAATCAGGAGTAATCATGTCTTTTCCATCAGAATTGTCTGTCCCAATGTTCCCAAGGGTGTCTAAAAAAGCCACTTAATCACTAGCTGTAATATGTTTGTTGGCAATTTCATTTTTTTGTTTCACCTTGACAGTTACAGTGAGGTCAACCCTCATGAGTGCAATTTTATATTTTACTATAATAACTTGAATTCTACCTTGAATATTTTTAATTTGAATACATAAAAGGTCAGTATGTACTGTAAATATGTGTGTCGTTGAACCAATACTAGTGACTTTGACCTTATTTTCTGACAGTTCTAGTAAGTTAAATAAACTTCAATCTAGGTCCAAAAGAGGATTTAGCAGTTAAAGCAGACTTAGGTAAAGCTAAGCTTCCTGAATTCAAAAATGCAGGGGTGAAAAATGCTGGTCACCTTCTGCTTAGTGTCTCAGGTACATGAAGGATGCTCTTCTCATGCCCAGGACTTGGTAGGGCTCAGGAAATCACAGAATCATAGAATCATTTAGGCTGGAAAAGAACTCCAAGATCAGCCAGTCCGACCTTCAACCTAGCACTGCCAAGTCCACCATTAAACCATGTCACTAAGCTCTGAATCCAAACGTTTTTTGAAGACCTCCAGGGATGGTGACTCAACCACTTCCCTGGGCAGCCTTTTCCAGACAAGTTTTTTAAGTATGTTTTTTTGTTTGTTTGTTTGTTTGTTATCCAGGGATTAAGGGTTCTCCACAATTCTCCCTCATGAACTGTAATCTAGTGGCTGTTCCCAGGCATGCCTTATGCACTTCAGCATACAAGAACACTGCTTTGTGTCAGAGCTCAGGTAGATGGAGGTGCATTTGGCAAAACTACCTGAATTCATCTTCCTCCTTTGTCCTGCTTGTGAAGTGCCATATCGGGCTGGAAACTACCTGTGAAGGAGAAGCTCTACTTGAAGGTAAAAAGAAGATGGTGAATTTCACTGGTCAGGCTGGTTTCAGTGCTACATATATCAAACAAATGCTGAAAAATACCACAACTGTCCTAGGAGTAGGTGCACTTTCCCCGAAAGAGCAGAAGTATGGGTTTACAAATTATAGTCCTACTCCTCCACCCCCTTTCCCTATGTGCCTACCTTTCCAAGCTGGCGCATGTTGGCAGCAGGTGAGAAGGGAATGAGCCCCACCACAAACCAACCATGAGATGCCAAGCATGCTGTGAAAGCTACGTAGTGAATCCCTCACTCGAGGGCAGAGGACGCCAACTCTAAATCTCACCTCAAGCAGGCACCCTGAAAACTGGGTGTAAATGTGAAAGCCTCACTCTACCCTTGAGTTAAAGTCTACACTTTTACCTTCAGGAGGGTGCTGCAAAGTAACGAGAAATTTTTCCCTGTAGTCCAGTGAGAGGAATGAGGTTCAATGACTTGTCTTTGGATTTCCTTGCTAAGTGGTGCTCGGTGACAGCTGCCAATGACTGCATGCTGCTTGCTCACCTCCAATGTGTGGCTGTTTTCAACTTTTTTCTGAGGCACCTGGCTTCCCTTTGGGATTTACTGGGAAACTAAATGCTTAATTTTGAACTCCAAATCATACTGAGAGAGCCAGATACATACAAATTAAGTACTGAAATACCTCAATTTTATACACAAGAATATGTGTTTGATTCTGGCACTTTTCCTCTGGGTGTTCCTCCTATGAGGGATGCTCACAAAAATCCACAATGATGTGACTTTTTTATGTAGGATAATAAAGGTGGCCCAGCTTCCGTCTGTCTCTAGACAACAAACACAAAAAAATATTTTTGGATGTAATTTTTCAGTGTAAAACTTCTTTTAGACAACTAAAGTATAATATAAGGACAGAATTATTTAGTTCCCAAAGAAAAATGTATAATTCTGAACCTTTAAAAAGAATTCAGAGTTCAGAGTTGGAACCTAGGTCTCCTGTTCTTATTTTGGGTAAAGACACCTTCAGCGTTCCAAATGTGAGTCCCTACATAGAATATATATATTTATATCAAGTTGCAGAAAGAAGACTTCTGAAGTAAACAGTGGCACATTCTACTTTTCCCTTGCTCTCCACTTGAAAACTAAATTGATTTACTAGCTCATTTTCTGTTCTGCATAAGAGCTTATAACTTGAAATGAGCTCAAACTGGAGGGGCAGATTCATATTTCTCAAATGTTTGAAACTGCTTAGACTTGGATCTTAATCCAAGTGCCTTGGATCTTAATCCAAGTCTATTATAAATGGTTTATCTCATTAGAAATCAATACTCAATTGTCAAAAGTATGTTCTTCACATATCAATTTTTATATTCTCAATTATTCCAATTGTTCAAATTCAATTATTTATTTATTTTTAGAATTTCTATACTAAGTAAACTGAATACAGTGCAATGTCTTTTCTACTTATTGGTGTGAACATAGCTGTTGTTTCTGCAATTATACCACATATAGTACTCAATTTGTAAGGTATATTAGGGATGATAGAGTAAACTAATTGTTTGATTGGCTCATTTGTCTCCACTACAGCTATACTAAGCGCTAGTTGATCCATTTTAAGAATTCCTAGCCC
>VXAL01000797.1:19948-30413 GCA_013399475.1 Chauna torquata | reverse complement strand
CAGCCAAAACCATGACACATATCCTATAAGCTTTTCTAAGAGAGATGAACAATTCAAGCCCAGAACTCATTTTCGTACTGATGCTTAAGGTTAATACTTTCTCTACAAGCAGTTAAACTTTATGAAGCATATGTGACATACTGCCATCAATCAGACACTGCAGAGAAGATCCGTTATCTGTCACACCCACCTTGAGGCACGGATACAACTTTCAAAGTCTTTTAATATTGCTGAGAATATTCTCAGTGTTACTAAATTTCACCAGCTTGGTGGAAAACAAAGTCATAAAAGGATACAGAGAGGCTTATAGGTAAGTTACTTATTAGGTAAAAGAATTCTAGATAGCACAGCACATGAATTGTAAGTCTGGCATAGAACAGAGACATCACCAAATATTAACTACAGAATAAAATGTATATAGGCCTCTTAGAGGTCTTCTAATTAAATATCTTGCAGAATTACTGATCTATCAAAACCATGCAAATTATCTAATCTAAGAAGAAAAGGTAATATTTAAAGTGGACCTATCATCAAAACATATACAAACATCTAATAACTGTTCTTCCAACAAGACTGACTGAGCAGAAAAATGCCATTTCACAAGACAAAAGATATGAGAAATGAAACAATCTTAGATGAGAAATGGAAGTCGATTAGAATAATTACACCATGCACTAGAGGTACTTCTTTCTGTTAGATACGACTAGATTAAGCTGACTTTGCAAACTGCCATATACACAGGAATTTTGTTTTACTTGCTATAATACTCAGCTCCAGCAGTGATGTTTTCCTTTCCCTTCTCTGTAGTGTAATACAGGAGGTGCATTACCATGTTAAAAAGTGCAAATTCTCTCCCTAACTGCAATCTAGTATTTGCCATGAATGAACAAATTCATTTTAGCACACTTTTAATTCAGGGGAAAGCTTCTGCACCTGGTTTGTGTTTTAGATCAGATGCATGATGAGATGACATTCCTTTCCATATATACTTTTGTGGAAACTTAGGATGGTAATCACAATTCTTAACCTCAGTGACATAGCATATACTCTTAACATACAAGAATACTAGCTTTCCTAGGTTTTCTTCATGGTCAATGGAAAAAAATACCTGAATATTCTCTTCTTTTTAGAATTGCCTTTAACAGAAACCTCTTTTTGTTACCAAATGCAAGTGAAGGGTAAGGAGACAAGGTTTAGATATCTGAAGCTGGGTAACACAATCAGTCCCCTAACAAAAAGCAGAAACAATTTTGATTTAACTAAGTGTCACAGAAATGGGTGCCATGGCTTCTCTTTTGTAGTGGGTGGTGTACTTTAAAAAGTGAATGCTGAATTATAAATGTCCTTAAAATGTTATTTGCAACTAAACCGATTAGTTATATAAAGTATCCTGTTAATGAGTGTGAATAACACTATGAATGTAACTAACTTCTGTAATGCAAATTCCCTGTTGCCAAATACTTGCTACCACAGATTTAACAACAAACTTTAGCAGTAACTATAAAACAACAGAAAAAATAGGGCTAAAATATCATGGAAAGCTCCTGGAATTATTATAGACATAAAATGAAAATAATTATGACTTTCAGATTATTAATTGAATTTTACATTTCCATTTCCTCAAGTAGCTGAAAACCTTGGAATTTCACAGTGGTCTAAGAGATGAATCTCTCTGAGAAAAACAGCTGACTTTTCTAATTGGTCTAAAGCATTCAGACATTAACAAAAAGAGGAGGTTTTTTACTCTCAGAAAATTCAGTAATCTCTTCCCTTGTGCAAAATATACCATATTCATAGTTCTGAAGGAAATAAGAAATCTTGGAAAAGAAGAAAAGTCGTTCTAATTTTCCTTCCACGCCCCGCCCCCACCAATCTAGCAATAACATAGTTCTAGTTGTTCTGTTAAGTCATCTAGGTTACTCTTCAGGAAAATACTTAGAGAGCCTGGGGATTCCTTTAACATTTGAAAAAAAAAAATAAACATTCTGGTTTTTGTATTATGAAATTGAATCAGTGATGTGCTGATAGAAGCAGAAGAAGAGGAGATAAATACAGAGGAATTTATGTCAGAGGACTAAGGTGAAATACTGAAACTAAGGAAGAAAAGGAAAATGAAGTCTGATTATATACTGAAACTAAGGAAGAAAAGGAAAATGAAGTCTGATTATTTTGGATAAAAGACTTCTTAGGAGTAGAAAATGTATGGCACCAGAAGCAGACTGTATTACAAGGACTAAAATTTCCTGATACTATACAATGAAAAGCATCATGAAGATATACCATTTATTAATCAGTATTGTTGAGCTCACAGTAATATATTTAATTGTGAATATATTGCATACATAAGAGAAATATTAAATTCTCATGAGTTTGAAAGGTCTTTCATGACAAGTCTTTCTGATCTGAAAGAATCATAGTGAGTATTTTGAAAAAAAAAAAACACAAATTATGCAATAAAGCATAGTAGCAATAAAGCTACTGAGACAGCTGTTCAAAGGAAAATGATAGTCATAAACAGGAGATACAGAAGAGCTTTTTTTTTTTTTTTTTTTTTGAAACAGTTGAGAGAGATTGAGTTTTAAATTACAAAGAGGTGTAATAAGTAATAGCAATAAATTGAATACTGAAGATAGACAGAGGTCTTCTTGACATGGTATTCTATGGAATAGTGAAGTGCAAACTTCAATGCTACGAAAAGAAAATACTGTTTTTGTATCACATGTAAGTAGACTGTAGACTTCAGTGCAAGAAGAAACCATTACACCCAAGAATACAGCAACTGTAACATACAAATATAATGAGCAGACACGAACATCAGAAACTATGTAAATATCATCATATAGGAATAAGTAAGGGAGCATATAAACCCTTAATAAAGAAATCAGGTGAACAGATAGCTTACTTCTTTTCCTGAAGCAACCAGCACTGGACATGTTTTAGAGACAGTAAGCTATGCAGGTTGGCACCAGTCCTTATCCGTCCTTAGTTATTCTTCACAGAAATTCATAACTTTAGCATTCGCTTATCCGAGAGGGCTGATGCAACAATTAAGCACATAGCATTTTCTCAGTCCTGGTACTCTGTTCGATAATGGAAAAAAAAAAAATCAAATCAGCAAAAAAGCTTACCTTTATTTCCAATATTTCTTGCTCATCTCACTCAAAAATATTCTATGTTTATATACCAAATCCAGAGGCACAAATTTAGTAAACTTCTTATTTGCAACAGCCACAGTAATGATGCTGAAAGACTTGGAAATAATAAAAAATATCAGAAATTATCAAAATTAGAAAGAATAGCAACACAATATGCATTCTAGCAGTACCATTTTTTGTTAATTTCACAAGCTCAGGGTACATTCCATTCAAGGAGTTCACAACCCCTTGTGTACTGAAAGGTGCAGATTATTCATCACATAGATTAACATGTCAATTTGCAAAAGGCCCCAGTGTTGTTGATTACACTATGCAAGAAACAACTCAAGGTAAGTGAGATGTGAGTTTAGCAAAACTGAAGTAGCAAGATTACTTTACTGTTAGTCACTGAATCACAGAATGGTTGAGGTTGGAAGGGGCCTCTGGAGGTCATCTAGTCCAAACCCCCTGTTCAAACAGGAACAGCTAGAGCAGGTTGCCCAGGACCATGTCCAGGCAGATTTTGAAGATCTCTAAGGACAGAGACTCTACAACCCCTCTGAGCAACATGTGCCGGTGCTCTACCATCTGCACAGTTAAGTGCTTCATAACGTTCAGATGGAACTTGCTGTGATCCTGTTTGTGCCCGTTGCCTCTTGGCCTGTCCCTGGGCACCACTGAGAACAGCCTGGCTCTGTCCTCTTTGCACCCTCCCTACTGGTATTTATATACTTTTATGAGATCCTCCTGAACCTTCTCTTCTCTAGGCTGAATAATCCCAGATCTCTCAGCCTTTCCTTACAGGAGAGATGCTCCTGTCCCTTCATCATCTCTGAAGCCCTTAATTGGACTCTCTTCAGTAGCTCCATGTCTCTCTCGCACTGGGGAGTCCACAACTAGACACAGGACTCCAGGTTTAGCCTCACCAGTGCTGAGCACAGGGGAAGGATCATCTCCCTCCACCTGCTTGCAATAGTTTGCTTAATGCAGCTCAGAATACTGTTAGCCTTCTTTGCAGCAAGGGCACATTGCTTGCTCATGTTCAACTTGGTGTCCACCAGGACCTCCAGGTCCTTTTCTGCCAGGCTACTTCCCAGCTGGGTGTCCCCAACATGTCCTGGGGCTGTTCCTTCCCAGGAGCAGGACTTTGCACTTCTGCCTGTTGAACTGTGTGAGGTTCCTGCCAACTCATTTCTCCAGCAACCCTCTGGTGACTCAGCCACTCCTGCCAGTTTTGTGTCATCTGCAAACTTGCTGAGGGCACGCTCTGCCCCATAATCCAGAAATTCAGATAGCTGCATAAATTTAAATGTAGCTGTAGTGGCATATGCTTGGTGTAACTGACGAGTGAAAATGGAAAGATACCTTCACAGTTTTACTGGAAACTTAACACATGTGAAACAGGAATTGAGACTACATCTCTGACCTCCAAGGTTGGATTTTTATCAAAGAAAAAGGTGTTTCCAATTTCACCTGAGAGCAGACCATTTGAGTTTCCTCTCTGATAAAATGGATTGCTAAATAATTTATGTAAAAACAAAAAAAAAACAAAACAAAAAACAAAATAAAATAAAATAAAATTTGACAATTATTCTTTTCAGGTATTAGTGCATTCATCTGGTCTTTAACACGCCATCATTATGTGTCTACTATGTAACTGCTAGACTATAATAGTTAAAATAGAATACTAACAACATCCAACAATAAATAGCAAAATTGAACAGGGTCCTGGTTTCAGCTAGGATAGAGTTAATTTTCTTCACAGTGGCTGGTGTGGTGCCATATTTTGGATTTAAGAGGAAAACAATGCTAATAGCACACTGATGTTTTAATTTTTGCTTACACCAAGCCAAGGACTTTCCAGCTTCTCATACTGCCCTGCCAGTGAGGAGGCTGGGGGTGCACAGGAAGCCAGGAGGGGACATAGCCAGGACAGCTGACCCAAATTGACCAAAGGGATGTCTCATACCACATGGCTTCATGCAGGACAATAAAAATGAGGGGGTTGCTGGATGGACTGCAGCTGCTCAGGGATGGGAAGGGCATCAGTCGGCTAATGGTGAGAACTTGCATTGTGCATTACTTGCTTTGTGTTTCTTTTATTATTATTAATTATTATTATTGTTACTATTATTATATTCCTTCCTTTTCTTTCCCATTAAACTGTCTTTATTTCCACCCACAAGTTTTACTCTTTTTTTTTTTTTTCCCCAATTCTCTCCCCCATCCCACTGAGAGGGAGGGAGCAAATGGCTATGTGGTGCTTAGCTGCCTACCAGGTTAAACCACGACAAACAGTAAGTTTTCCCATAAGGTGCTTACACAAGCAGTCAGTAACCTCATGTTTGTTGTCTAAACACTTGGACATGCAGAAATCAGGCCGTGCAGCTATTTGTAAAACCTAATGAATAAAGCTGAACAAAGGATGTTATAGTTATTTTCTCTAGCTTTGTTTTTGCTTTTCAAGGCAACATAAAGCCACAGACTGTGTAATTGTTCAAGGATGCAATCACAAGCGAAAAGTAGATCAATTACAAAGTTTTTTTGACAGACCCCATTCAGAATTTTTGTCTCTTAAAACTATGTTTTCCTGAGAAATGCAGCAGGAGCTAGTTTGTGATAAAATATGAAAAAAAAAATTGTTTCAAGATATTAAAATGTTTAACCAATGACAAAAAGTAGCATTATTTCTCAAAAATACATTTTTTTTTTTCTATTCAGAATAGATTTATTTATTTATTTATGGATTTTTTCCTAATCTTATCTACAAACAATGGGAATACTGAGAAGTTGTTTAAACTCTTCTCTTTGGAACACTGGGAGTACCCTTGCTAGTGAGAAACTTTAAGAAGTATCATTTTAAATGTTTCACTCCTGCTGCTTTCAAATGCACTATGTTCTTTAGCATTACCTCAGTACTGCTGTCTACTTTTAAAGCTGGTCATAAGTCAAAGCAAGCTATGATATAAATTTAGATAGAATAAGATATTCACTGTGGCTTATTAATGAGGTAAACAAAATAAATCTCATGCCCAGTAAACTCTCAGCTCACTAACCCTTACAACTTAGTACAAAACTGTACTTTCAAGTAATGATTTGAACCTACTGCTAATAACTGAACCAGAAAACAAGAGTACCAGAAAAGACAAAATGTGGTATTTTGTATACAATAAGAATATCATCACATTTATCGAGGATACAGTATTTTTCAAGAAAGTATATAATTTCCTCTTTAAACTTTTTTTTTTCCTTCACCTGAGTGAACTTTGAGGTGTTTCAGAACCCCTCAATCACTTCAAACTTACCAGTAATGACCAATGATAAAGTTATATACAAGAAAGTATTTTGAATTATGTCAGAAGGTCAAGCAAACACAGTGAGTTGTGCTTGCACCTAAAAACATCTTGTGCTTAAAATTTATGTCTTTCATATAATCCATTAAGTGATAACAACAGATTTTATCATTATTGACAAAAAATAGTGGGTGTTTCATCTACGAAAGTTGTGGTTTTCATAATATTGAGTTTAATGTTTCTCACCAATCCCAATGTTTTAAATAATAGTTTTGATTTTTCTTTATAGCAGTTTGATTTTTCAGTAATCATAACTACCAAAAAAGCTAGATTTTTTTTTATCATGAACAAAAATCTAAATAATTTTATCTTGCAACATTCTTTTCCCATTGTCATTTGTTAAGATGTCTCCTAAGTTCCTAAAAGGAAATATCCAACCCACCATTATCTCCTCAGCTGAAAGTAGTTCCTGGTTGAAATTATGACCCCAGCAGAACTTAGCCCCATAGCATTCCCTTCAGCAGAACCAGAGTGTCAATGGTTGTGGCTTGTCTGGAACATGAACTGCTCATGGAGACAGGTGGGGCTTCACGGCTCAGAGTGCCCTTTGACACTTAGTGTAAGCTAAGAACTTCCCCTGGGAGAAGAACACATATAAAGAATACCTAAAAATCAAATTCTACAGTCATTCAGTCATTCACCTGTAAAGAGTTCATGCTTTTTTTTTTTTTTTTTTTTTGATCTTATGAACTGTAGTTTAAGTAATTCAGCACCACTGGTTTGCAAATACAGAGGCATATCTTATGCATTTTTAGACACCTTCAAGAGTCATCCTGTATCGAATTACTGCAGAGAAAGTACAAACCTTATTAGAGAAATAACTGCTGCCTAGTTTCTTGTATATCCACTCCTTTTTGAACAATGCCTCTAACGCAGAACAAGCCTGTTACAGTTGTGAATCACCAAATAGTTTTATCATTCTCCACAGTGTCAATGATGAAGTATTTCACAGTCCTAACACATCCATTTTCATTGGTCCCAAGAGACCAAATGGAGTAAAAGACTAATTTCTCTCAACCCAAACAGCTTTCATAAATATTTTCAGGTCAGTAACATATACAAAACCAAAGAAGCATATATTGGTAGAACAGTGTCCTCTAGAAAACATTCTCTTTCCCCTAAAAGACATGGATACTCAGTGAGAAACCATGGGGCAAGTATGGAAAAAGAGATGCCAGGAGTTTTCTCTAAGGAAATGTGGGCAAGCAGGCAGGAGAAGAATTCTCTTTTTAAAAAAAGTTTCAAAAAAAAGTTTTTCTCTTTTTTTTTTTCCCAACATAACTAACCATATAATGATAAAAAAGGCAAAGCTGATTTCTTTAAATATCGGATTATATTTCTTTTTCAGCTAAGTATCTTCTCATATGTTGGCAAATAGTATTTTCAAATTTTTTTCTCTTTATATTCCTGATGTTTAAAGTTGACAGAAAATGTTTCAATGAAAGTGTATATTACTTGATTTTTTATTTTCTTAAATTGTTTCAACAAGAAAATACATGACAAGCCCAATACATTTAACTGATTGACAAAATTGTTAAAAAAGATTGCAATTTTCTCAATTAGCTTTCAATTTCTGTAGTTGAGAGAATAATTTTGAATGCCACTAGACATAAAAATCAGACAAAACTTATTCATGTCTTCAGTTGTCTTATGATTATCATAAATGAAAAATATATATCCATATATCCACACCACAACAATTTAGTGCTGTCAGAAACATTAAAAATAATCATTGAATGGTGACCTCTGTAGATCTGAAGTTATTTTATTAAAGCAGCAAGTCTAGGGACCATTGTCCTGAACAAACAATTCTTTTATGCTGAAATTCATTCTTTTGCAGCAATTAAGAAAGCTAAACAACAGAAGACATAGACCCAAAGGACTGAAGTGTCATTTCCACGTGGGTAAAGCCAGCCAGTGACTGTGAAGAATGGAGCCCAAAATGCTCTCACTCTCAAGCCAGACCACTATTTATACCACTACCCTCATTCTTCCTCTAAATGCAGCTAATTTCAGAGGTAGGATATTAGAGGAAACACACCAGTGATCTGCCAACTTCATTTCTATGTGAAGTTTAACATTCTGAGCTTCTACTGGGTTCAGCAAATATGAAAAGCTACAGTGCAGCTTGGAGCATGACAGAACATTGTGACAAGCTCTTGCGTTTTTCTAAATACCATTAGAGATTTAATGACTGATATAATTAGGACACAGTGCTTGTGAAATTCCAGATCATTAACCTCTCCTGCCACGTGTAAAATGGGAAAATTGCATCCTTACTGTTAAAAGAACAATATATCAAAATAATTAATACTTATTTGGCTAGTCACACTGAAAATATGCAAAGGTAAGCAGATGCTGAGGCTGGAGTGCTCTGTCTTTGGCTTTGCAAAGGGAGTACAACACTGTTGTGCAAAACCTAGGTATCTACTGCCACCATATCTGGGTGGAATAACCCAGTCAGTCCAGCTGCATGTGGAAGAAGGGCACAGGTCTTCTGCTGCTCAGTCTCCAAGCAATGGCTACTTTGGAAAAGATTCCCCCACCAATTTTATTTCTCAGCACGATGTTATATGGTATGGAATATCCCTTTGGTCATTTTAGGTCATCTGGGCTGGCTTTGTCCCCTCTCATCCACTTGCCCAAGCAGTGAGAAACAGAGAAGGCCTTGATGCAGGAACTGTTCAGCAATAGCTAAAACACTGGTGCATTATCAACACTGTTGTCGTTATGGACCTGAAACACAGCACTGCATAGGCATGAAGAAAACTAACTCTATACCAGCCAGATGTCCTACAGGAACCTTAACTTTTGTTTTGTTTTAGTGCCTTGAATGGCACAGAAAACTCGCCCAGAATTGTAATGCCTCAGTGAGCTTGGGATTTGCATCTTTGACTCATATTTTCTGCATTTGACTCAGTCACACACAGAACATTTCTTCTCTCATTATAGACAGCTACTCTATTAGTTTACTGCCGCCCAGGAATTCTTGGGCATCTGAACTTTCAAGACGTTTTAACAGCGAAAGAAGATGACAGCAATTAGCTAGAAAAATCACAGGCCAAAACAACATCACCCTTCCTACAGAATGTTACAGTATTCATAAGCAGTTAAAGCCCAATGCTACCTTGAACATGGAAATCTGTCATTAAGAGTAAAGGAAAACACTAGATGTAAAAGGACGTACTATAAATGAAACATGAGATATCAGTCATGTTGAAGTTAAAATTAAAGTTGGTCTTTAACATTTCATAGAGGACAAAGAAATGTGTGCTTCAATAACTGAATGCTGCTTGAAATCAGTGGCCACTACAGGATAGGCACTGACTGCCTCTGGCAGGAGAACTACTTTTAAGGAAACAAAGAGAGGCACTTAATCATTTTTGTAAGTGTTCTTGTCACTTGAGACAACACAAACCGTTCAGTCTTGTCACCCTCTTCCTCATTTTCATGACCTACATACAGAGCACCGCCAAATTTCTCCACTCCACCAAAGATATT
Organism: Chauna torquata; assembly: GCA_013399475.1. Lineage (NCBI taxonomy): Eukaryota > Metazoa > Chordata > Aves > Anseriformes > Anhimidae > Chauna > Chauna torquata. The sequence goes on along the minus strand of VXAL01000797.1, from coordinate 20,425 downwards.
AGATGACAATTTCAGTTAAAGTGTTTGTATTAGTGCTGGACAATTAGTCAAGAAAAGAGGTCAGGGTCAAAAGTACATACTTAACAGAGTCTACTTGCTTCTAGATTTTGTAAAACCTCTGGATAAGTCTTCTGAAAGGTCCTTCCTAAAACTTGAATTATTGAACACCAGCATTGGTTTAATTACAAATCTTAATGGCTAGGTACTATAGCCAATATGTAGAGTCCCTCCCCCTAAAAAATGTAAATCTGCTCATGCTCATTGGTTGTACACAAATGCAGTTAAAACTCAAACCTGATTCAAAGTATTTGCAGCCTAAGTGTGAGAAGTGACCAGTTAGAGCAAACAACAGAAAAAGCAGCAATGACAGGGTCGTGTGACTCAACCACAGCTAGGCAAAGAGAGCTGACTGCCCACTGGGAAATAATAAATAAATGGATAAATAAATAAAATAAAAATAAAAATAAAAAATAAAAT
>VXAL01000797.1:8862-19929 GCA_013399475.1 Chauna torquata | reverse complement strand
TAAAAAAAAAAAAGGAAGAAAGACATGCAGTGGCCAATACCTTTCCATCTCATTCATGGAAAACACCGCAATTGTATTAAATAAAAATTTTCTAAGACTTTTTCAATTCAGTCCCAGTGCTATTCACAGTGAAGAAAATATTAGAGCTTCTGAAAAATACTACTTTTTAATAAACAGTGAATATTAAATGGACAATGCAATTTTTGTGGTAAAGTTCAATGTGAAATGTAGCACAGGATGTCTTCCACAGTGCATAAATTGTACTCTATCCAGCTACTCTCAGATTTTCTTTTGGTGTAGAAAGTCTGAGTGCATTATGCAGTGTGAAATATCATCACAAAGAGAAGTTACAGTTTAATCAAAATATATGGTTATTCAGAATTATTTAGCTGTGCAAATTTCAGTCCCAATTTGGAGCTGGAAATTGCTGATGACAAATAATCTTAAAATTACATTCTGACTTAGTACTGGTCAACTTTTCAATCTACAACACAGTTCTCATCTGCCAGATTGCTGACTGAATGACATACAGACATGTCCCTCTAACACAAATATAACTTATTCCCAAACAAATGTCTAGTAAATACTTGAGAGTGATATCCTAAAAATATTTTATTCTTTTAATAGGTCAGATTTTTTAAAGTTTGCACATGTAATTCATTTGTTTCTTACTACTAGGCAAAGGACTGAGATTAGAGCTTTACGTATAAAGGAACATCTAGAGTGGAATGTAGAACTACTGGTATATCACGATGTGCAGAAAATCTGAAGGCCTCTGCATATGAAGCCTATCTGTTCTAGATAACAAGGGCGAATTGTGACTAAGATGTTTTTGCACCTTAAAAACTTTACTACCTCTTGGCTGATTCAGAGTTATGTTTTTGAAAGTTTTTTTGCCTAACAAGTTGTTTAAAAAATTGCTAAGATGTACTTTAAAATTTAAAATCTCAAATTCAAACTACATAAAAGTAAACTGAAACTTATTCCTCAATAATGTTTAGAAAAACATTAGTTTTTCAGTTAAAAACTTTACCTTTCAGTTAAAATGATATTTAAATTACTTTTCTTCAAAGAAGCGAAAGAAATGTAATTATTTCAAGCACTGAAAAATTATTTCATCTTTATTGACATTTCATTGTTATTGACATGAGTAGGGAAATGAAACTGGAATTAATCACATCTATTAGCTTTCTTAAATCTGACTTTTTTAGCTCTAGCTCTAGAAATGTTTTAGCAAAAAAGATGCATTCTGCCTCATTTTATAGGTAGAAATTTTTTAAATGAGATTTTGCTAACAAAATTGATAAGTTACTCTGGACGGAGAAGAGTCACACACAAGTGTATTCTAAATAAAACATGGGTGCTTTTTTTTTCTTCTTTTCCATTTTCCAAGGAGTTATAACAAGCCAGTTGGATCATAAATTTAATAATGTGTCTTAAGACCTTTATTACAAAGCAGTAGATCAGCTTCTTTGTGTATCTCTGGACATTTCCCTCTCTTTTCAAAGACTCATTGCAGACTGACTTAAAGCAACTAATAATAAACAAAGATAAAGCCCAAATGTCAACCATGGAGGTGTTCCTAATGTCACTTGCTCTCTCTCCTAATTAGTTGGTATGAGAAATTTAATGTAGAGGGATTAAAAAGAAAGCAGAGAAACCACTAAAGAGTGGAGTGCAGATACAGGCTCTTTCACTATAAACACACACTTGGTAAATATTCATGCAATAAACTCTGTATAATACTAAACCATTATGAGTTCCTGTTGCTGCAGAGCAGCAACTGAGGGTGTATGCTGCATCAGTATGTCTGGTGTTGATGTAACAGAGTCTAACTAGAAAACCTGTTAATATCCCCAGGAGATCTTCTTAAGAAGGCAAAAAGGAGATGAGCAACATTCAGTGATCAGCAAGATAATCTAACACAGTTGAGTATGCATGACAAAAACGTTTGCAGCATGCAAGTGTCTGGAGGAATGACTGATGATGGTATTTCAGTGCATTTGAAAGACAATATGCCAACCATAATAGGGTCAGGGAAACATATGTCCTCGCTACAGTCTAAGATTCCTGATTAAAAAGATGCCATGCTTGCGTTCTTCACCTGAATGAGGCTGACCTTGAATGCTACAGATGATAGTTTAAACAATGTTTTTGCCAACTGCATGATAGAGATCATTAGCAAGACAGAAAATAAAATATAGGAAGTGCCACATCAGATCAGACCAGTGTCTCATCAAGTCCAGTGTCACGTCCCTGTCAATAGATTGTTCCAGAAGCTTCACAAGAAAGTGAGAAAAACCATACTTTTGGAAACCTGTGGAGTGACTCTTACACAAGGAAAATGAGGCCGATATCTCTACTCCCTCTCTCCATTAGAAAAATAAGGAATACATCCTTGGTGTTTAGCTTTATAGCTCTTGAAGCAGAAGAGATTGAAGCTAAATCCCCTGTGAAGATCAGTGTTATGTGATCAGCACAAGACGGATGAAGCAGGGAAGGGAGAAATTTTCACAGTACATAGCCTAGCTAGCATAGATGCTTAAACTTAGGAATTATGAATGTCTTTCCTTGACATCACTGGCTTGTTTCTCTGCTTGTTGAATGAGAACAATGGTATTTGTCTTCCTCAGAAAACTGAAGTAAGATTTAAATACTTTAAGATGCTAAAGCCCACAAATGTTCTTGCCATTAGGATAAATAAATAAATGCCAGCAACAGGATTATAGTGCCTTGATAGATCTCACAGCACTTTACTTAATATATAGGAGCATTTTTTATATTTTATAGAGAAATACATTTTTCTTTCTGAGTGTATGGTAAAATTCTTTGGAATATTTTATTCTTGTAACTGCAAATGTCCCTCCTTCAAAAACATCAACCTCTTTTTAAAATGCCAGCACCTATTTAGTCCTGAAGATACTTGGGATCACAAGTGAATAGCATAACTGCCCACTCTGTGGTGTTTCTGAGTTGTGACTCAGTCCCTTTCTGGTTGTGTGAACTTCCGCACACAAAAAACCTCACACAAGACAAAATACATCAATAGATGTTCACAGTAGTATGTTTTAAAGGCCAAGGTTTTAAGTGAACAGTCATTCAGATGCCTGACTTCAGGTGTTTAGAAAGCCAGTTTTCCAAGAAGACACTTTGTGCTATTTGATTGAAAACCTCCTTCATGGGCTGCTGGTTGGATATTCATCAAGGAGTCATCATTCTGGATGACTCACATCCAGAATTGTGAGTCATCTTGAAAGTCTTTGCTTTCCGTAGCATATCTTTTCTTGACCCCTTCAGATGGTAGACTATCAAAGCTGTTTCTCATAGTGCATAGAAAAGTACAAATGAATTTGGATGGAAACAGTATTTTAAATTCAACATATATACTACATACAAATCTCTTATTTGAGCTGAAAGTGAGGTCTACTTTAAAGTAAAAGCCAGTTTCCAACTGACTGTACTTGGAATTAGTATTTTTGTTTTGTTTTGGGTTGTTTTTTTTGTTTTGTTTTTGTTTTTGTTTTTCAGTATTCATGTATGCAGAGAGGAAAATACTAATGACAATAAGCTTTAAACTCACATTTAGCATGATTTCTATTAAGTACAAGTTCAATTTGCAGTCAGGTGAATAGTTCTTGGTCATAAAATTAGTTCTGTTCATCCTGGTGTTAGTAGCATAAATAAAAGCCATGTATTGCCTTCATGTCTTAAATCAGGATGGGTTAAAAAAAGGAAGAAAGGAAAAAAAAAAAAAAAACTCTCCAGGATGCATTAAGTTTTTAATAGACAAATTTTAAACAATCTGTTTTTCATCACATTTGTTAGCACTTATTTAAAGCAATAAAATAAGGTTACTCTCAGCATTAATTTTTACTTAGGATTCTGCTGCTTCTGCCAGCAAGATATTTGCAAAGTTATTATCGACAGTCAAGCTTTAACTCATTTCAATAAAACTGTATAGCTATTTATTGCTTATATTCGAAGAAAACTCTGCGCTGCAGCTGACAATTATAGCAGCAGGCGGCTGTTGTCAGTTCTGGTTTTTTTAGTGCAAGATCTATAATGCCAGGTAATGGATCTTTTATAACCTGTCCTGGAGAGCAAAGTACAATACGCTTTAAAAACCCTTGCAGCTGCATACTGGATCTGGAACATCCTATCTGCTGCCAGCTGTCCTTATGACAGGACACTGGACCTACACCTCTGTGCCCTGTTGCAATTCCTTCTGGAATAGATGGATTTATCCTGTGGTCCTTCTATACCTCCCAGCTTATTGGCAGTACTCAGGCAACAAAAAGCCAGACTCTGCCCCTGTGTAGTTAATAATCATCCAGTGGCAGTGAGTTCAGGAGCAGCGAAACCTGCGCTCTTCACTTGCAAGGAGGGGTAGGACATGCTCCCATGTCTGCCATGGGCTGAAGTCCGTAAGAGCAGCTCCAAGGCTGAGGAATTGCCAGCATCAACAATAGATGGCTTTGACAAGTCTAATGCTCCTTTATTCATTCTTCTTGTTTTAATCAGAGCTCATTGAACAGGAGCTAGAGACTCAGTGTCTGGAGAAAAACATGCAAGCAGGAAGGGAGGAAGTGGTCAATGACATCACCATCAACATAAATACAATAATAATGAAGAAATTCTTTGCATGATTGAGTTTCTGAAGCACAAAGTACAGATTTTGATTCATGAAACTCTCTTCCTATTGTGGACATAATAAAGATGAGATAATCATTCACAGCATAGCTCCATGAAACTTGACAAAATAATCAATCATTTAAACAACACCAGGCGCAAACAATATGAATAAGAATATTCATTCATTCATTCATTCAGGCAAATTCCGTGTATTACCTTTCCATTCCTTAGTTGACAGAATTCCAGGAGTCTTACAGGTTCAACTTAAAATAAAAATGTGATTACCAGGTTTGTTTGTGCTACTGCTTTGTAAAAACAAAAATAATATCCCTAACACACTAAATGAACACCCTGCTTGCTGAGATTTCATACAGCTATAGCTATATAAAGAAGTTCAAAGCCAGATTCCAGAAAATTAGTTCTATGTTAAAACATAAAAGGGTAGGAAGAGAAGAATTACACAAACGGTCACTTGCAGAGTAGGAAAGTAGTTAAAATAAAAAATGTTTCTTTGTTTGTTTGTTTGTTTTTCACAGAGAGCCAATAATTCCATAATCAAGATTAATATCCCAACTGTGTTTGTCAAGTGACTTGGTAGTATGGTAGTACACTTAAAAAGTCTTTCAGTATAAAAATGTTCAATTATCCAGAAAAAAAAAAAAAGAAAATCAGAATTGTTCCAGAAGAAGCGACCTTATCACTTTATGCAACTATCTTAAAGGAGGCTGTAGCAAGGTAGGTGCCTGTCTCTTCTACTAAGCAAAAAGCAATAGGACAAGAGGAAATGGCCTCAGGTTGCACCAGGGGAGGTTTAGGTTGGATATTAGGAAAAGTTTCTTCACTGAAAAGGTTGTGAAGCACTGGAACAGGCTGCCCAGGGAAGTAGTTGAGTCACCATCCCTGGAGGTATTCAAAAGATGTACAGATAGGGTGCTTAGGGATATGGTTTAGTGGTAGACTTGGCAGTGCCAGGTTAACAGTTGGACAAGATGATCTTAGAGGTCTTTTCCAACCTAAATGATCCTATGAAAATCAAAATATTCCAATACAGAAGGCTTTGATTTCCTAACACTTCCTAATGCTTTTCCAGGTTGTGCTCTTGATTTGGACCACAACTCCCATGATACTCTAAAAAGTCATGATGACAGGGGTCATCAATGATAGAATATATTTTATAAGATATAGTTTGTCTTCAACATAATTTACATTCTTTTTTTTTGCCTGGACTCTTAAGTTTCTTTTTGCCATAAGGAGTGATGCCAGCATGCAAGTGCAAAATAAGATTTCCACATTTCTGTTGATAAATACATCTCTTTTTTTTTTTTTCTATCAAAGCAGACAATTTTCATGAAAAAGACATTTTATAACAACAAAACACCTGGAGTACATTTGACTGAAAAATTCAAGCAACATAAACAAAGGTCTTTCCAACACGGACCAGAGGAGTCCCCCATCTGGCACGATGCCAGCAAAATTGTCTGCTTTCCCAAGTTCTCTCTGAAGCCCTTGACATCAAGTCAGTATGGCAGTGCATTGAGACAGAGAACTTTCCTATATCAGGCACTGCCAGCTGCTTAGCTGGCCTCTCCAGACATACTGGTCTCTTGCTCATCACCAGTTTGTTCCTCTGTCTCATCTCACAGACTCACACTGAGGGCTTAGTTCTCAGGCATTTGCAAGGCACAGCTGTGCCCTTCCTCTGACTCTCTCCTCCTCAAGGATCCTGCACATGCTATTCTTGCACAGGAAGAGAAAATGAATGGCAAGCAGATGAATTTTCTGTAGGATGGTGTAGTACTGAAGGCTTCTCAACAATCTACCACCTGAGGATCTTCCCCTGACACACTCAGAAGTCTGTGCATTGAAGTACCATCCAGCACAGACATCCTTCATACATATTCGCCACACACACTCATTTCCTCCAGCTTTAAATAGGCTATGCACATGTAAAGGCTCAACCAACTACTGTATAACTAACTAACCTTAACAAGTCATATGTGATAGCAGTAAGGTTAACTTGCAGTCTTTACTGAAATTACTTCCTGCATGGCTGGAAATACAGATAAAACGGCTGCAGAAACAAGAATTTTGTATGGTTGAATACACGTGTGCAACATGATAAATAGCACTAATACGAGCAAGGAAGCTTCATGGTCAGCTCTCAAACATGGAACGATATAACTGTCATTGCCTAGCTAACAATCTGACCCTACTATATCCACTGTATTTACTTTTCTTCTTAAATGAGGGAAAGTTAAATGGCAATTTCAGAACTGATCTTGTTTCCACAATACATGGCAACAATTCCTGGGAAAAAGGATAAGGAGGAAACAGGTGAACACATCATTTGGTCTGTTGCATGGACCTCCTCTGTCAGGCTCTGCCTCAGGGCAGGAGAACAGCCAGGGCCATCTGCCATCAGTCCAATGACGGCGTTAGCTGGGGCAAATGAGCTCGGAGCTCACATCATGGTGGCTACCTCCACAGAAAGCCTGCACCTCACTTTTTGATCTTCCTTTCCTTCTGTCCTGGTTTCAGATGGATTAGGTAAATTTTCTTCCTAGTAGCTGGTATGGTGTTGTGTTTTGGATGTAGGAGGAAAATAATGCTGATAACACACCAAAGTTTTTAGCTGCTGCAAAGCAGAGTTTACATAGAGCCAAGGACTTTTCATCTTCTCATGCTGCCCTGCCAGTGAGGAGGCTGGAGGTGCACAAGCAACTGGGAGGGGACAAGACCAAGACAGCTGACCCACACTGGCCAAAGGGATGTCCCATTCCATATGGAGTCATGCTGAACGATATAACAGGGGGAGTTGTCTGGGGTGTCTGCTGCTACTCAGGGATGGGTTGGGCATTGGTCACTTGGTGGTGAGCACTTGCATTGTGCATCACTTGCTTTATTTATTCTTTTTGCTGTTACTCTTTTTTTTTTTTCTTTTTCCTTTTTTTTTTCTTTCTTATTAAACTGTCCTTATCTCAACTGACATGTTCTTGCACTTTTCAGTTTTCTCCCCCATCTCACTGCAGGAGGAGAAGTGAGTGAATGGCTATGTGGTGTTTAGTTGTCTGCCTGGTTAAGCCATAACATGCCCTCCCTAAGCTTTTCTCTTTGCGTAAGCAGAGCAAACCTTCGTTTGCAAAGCAAACTAGATCCTGCAGAATACATTCACTCAGTCAGTATTTACCTGGAAAAAAATAGTTCTGATGATCTCAGATGACAGGAGGCTTAGTATTCAAAAGGATGTACAAGCTTCCAGGAATGCCAGGCATCCAATACTCTTTTCACTTAGCACATGGAGGTGAGTTCAGCATGCATAGCGATCAGCCTGGGATTCATTTGCTGCAACATATCACCGGAAAAATAGTTGGGTACTTTATTGCAAGCCTTTGTTTTCATCCTTCTGAATTGCTTCTGGGAGTTTGTTAATATTTGTAAACCACTTCTATAGCTCTAAGACTAAAACAAAATATAAAGGAGACTTCTCATTCTTTCAGGAAAAATGTTCATGCTAGTAGGCTTGCAGCATGTTTGTCCAGTACAGTTATTCATTGTGCTTTATTTCCAGAGCTGTAGACTACAGTACCATCCAGAGACAAACATACCCTTTATTTACATCTAAAATTCCCTGAGCACTGTTATTGTGTTGTTGCTCAATGCTACTCCAAAAGTATTTAGAGAGAAACGTTCTCTGCTTCACTACATTTGTGTTTGTTTGTTTTTCCTTCCTGGAAAATATATCATGTTTTCTTTTACAAAGCTATGCTTGTGGTAACTTTTCTAAGGAAGTTATGGGTGCAAGGTGAAGGTCAGATGACAAGTTATGTGCTAACAATGACAGTTATTGCTTCTAGTACATGGCAGCTGCATAACAAATCCTCAGCTGACTAAAACAGCAAAGCCTTGGGCCATGGGATGTCACTCAGTTTCTCTGTATTCCAGGCTTCCTCACAGAGTGTCTTAGTAAAGCAAAAACATTGACCAGGTTACTACAGTCAGTGTCCCATATTTCTAGCCATTCAGTGAGAACTACAAAGAGGGCATCCAGACTTTCCAAGAAAAAATCCTCATTTATCAGAAGGATCACATCGTTGCCCACCACAGCTAAGTTATTAAATTCTGCTTAGAGACTAAATCTGCCTTGCAGTACAGTGAGGATGAGAAATATGTTTTCAAATGAGTAGGCACTGTTATAAAATACTGGACACTTTAGAAAGCACATTAAGAGTCCAGATACATGAACTTCACCCGAAGAATGTGCTGTCTCCTCAACAAAAGACAAAAAGCAACAATGGGAAAAGCAGCACATTAGCAAAGAGAAATGCATTAGCGCTGCAGCTGTCATTGACAAAATGGATACAGTAGAGTATAAATTTCTACAAAATTCAAAGGAAAGGTATGTTGTGGGGAAAGACTTCAAAGAGAGAAGACATTACAACACAGACATTTACTAAGGATCAACCTTCAAAATGCAGACTAGAGCAGCTTCTTTCATGTCGTATCAGCATAGACAGACTACTGTCAATACAGCCTGCGGAGGCTTCCAGTCTCTAACTGTGGAGTCAAAATGATTTTCCTCTCAAAAACACCTACAGAATACACTTCTGTTTACATAACAGGACACAGGTGACTCATGTGCCTACTCATACTTTTCCTAATAACAGTGGGACTTGTGTTTCAAGTCACTGAGTGTATCTGGGGCTCAGGTAACTTCACTGAAGCAAACGGATTTGCTCTGATTGGTGCAGTTATGCCACCACAATCTTTTAGGCCAGGAAGATATTGAAATGAGCACTCAGATTGTCTTACTTCATCACAGTGAAGTGAAGTGTTCTCTAGGCTCCATCCATAGAAAGAGAAAAGTTTCTCCAGGGCATGAGGAACAGCAGTTACTGTACATCTCTACTGAACTACCTCGTATGTGAATCCAGCTATCTGCAATGACTGGAAAGAAACTAGAGAGCTTGTTAATAAGCCCAGAAGAGTCTATTTTGTGGCTCTTGTGTTGTTAAGTCCATCCACCACAGGAAACATACTTTCTTATGCCTCGATCCAATTCAGTCAGTCCAGGTCACCTACTAGGACTAAAAATTACCCCAGTTAAAAAGCCATAAAAGTAACAGAAATCTAATTTTTTTTTTTTTCAATGGGATACAAGATTGAAATGAAAAGTGCTAATATATATATATATATTTGGATATTTGGCTTTAACTTCTTTCGGATAAAAATTACACACATGTCCATCTTCAAACTTCTTCCGCAAACATCTTAGAAAGACAATGCATCAAGGTACCATTTCACTTTACTTCTTTCCATCTGAATATGTCCATCTTCAATTTGAATGAAAGCTGAAGATCATGAATATTCAATCCCTACTGAGTGAAATGCTTATAGGACTGGCTTTCAGCAACATTTTACATGTCACATACTCTAACAGCTCTGTGAATTCCTCTGCTGCACTCTAGTTTGCATGAGCCTTCAAAAGCTGACATGTGGCAATGGCATCAAGTTGTGCCTGGTGAAGTTTAGATTGGATATCAGAAAGAATTTCTTCATGAAAAGGTGGTTAGGCATTAGAACAGGCTGCCAGAGGAGGTGGTGGGGTCACCAATCCTGGATATCTTTAAAAGACGTGTAGATGTGGTGCTTAGGGACATGGTTTAGTGGTGGACTTGTAGTGTTAGGTGGATGGTTGGACTTGATGATCTAAAACGTCTTTTCCAACCTAAATGATTCTGTGATTCTGTGATTCTATGATTTATGCAAGACAAACTGACTATCAGTGCAGCGCAGATGAAAATCATCATGTATGGAAGATTTTATCACTGCAGTAAAAGGGATTGACTGGAAAACACACTTAAACCATCATCAGTATAATTCATTAAGCAGACATTCAACAACACAAAATCTTGGTAGATGTGCCCAGGTTCTGAATACAGTTTGAAAATAATCACTGAGAAAACACACTGTGTCCTGTTGTTAAATGTAAGTCTCCTTAACGAAAAACATCCCACAAAATGCTCCCCAATCATAGTAGCAGTTTACTGCCCAATTTGTCCTATTTTCAGTGCCTACACAAAATAACAGAGAATAAAGAATCATATATTGTATTACAAGTTTCCATAGGAAATGAAATTACTTTCCTAAAGTGCCACATTCATGTTTTTGTTGTTGTTCTTACTCTTGACATTTTCTAGCTGGGTAGAGGAATATCTGTAAGAATGCAAGCGAGGAACGAAGGAAATGCATTCAAATCTTCAACAGTAACATCATATTTGATACAAAGAGACACTAATGAGAATCTTCCAGCAGGTTTCTTGGGAAAAAAAAAAAAGAGAATTCAGCTTGCATATTTCAAATAAAGTTCATGTAAGATCATATACATGGAAAATTCTACTACTTGTGAAACTAAGCAGATTTGCTTCCTTCCCCCCC
>VXAL01000795.1:505609-549106 GCA_013399475.1 Chauna torquata | reverse complement strand
AGTGAAGTGCACATTTTCCTGAGCATAGAAACTACAATTCCTTCTTGGGGTGTCCTTTTGTCTCAGGTCACGGTCCATATCACGGATGAAAACGACTGTTCTCCTGAATTCCAGCACTCCATTTACAACAGGGACAACATTCCTGAAACCATTCCTGTTGGCACGTCTCTCCTGCAAGGTGAACACCTTCCTGGTACCTCTTGCTTTAGTCTTGTCGCAGACCCGTTAGTTGGTGTTACGCGTTCACATTTCTGCCATGAAAAAGTGCTCTTCCACAGTGAGCAGTGTCTTTGTAAAATGTGGGTTGTGGCCTTCCCTGGGGTCTGTAGATGGCCTTTAGGTATCCTGGAAGTAGATTTGTAAGTGTCTTAAGGTGAGGATGGAGTTGAATGCATTAGTCCAGGGGCAGCTGCTGCAGTTGGCGTGGGACAGGGTCACCAGGCAGAGCAGCACCAGAGGGAGCTGGTGATGCAGCAAGATGCAGGGAGCCCTGAGCTGATGCACCTGCATAGGGGGTGCAGAGATGCTGCTTTGGGAGCACCTCTGGGTGGCCACATAGCTGTGCTAGCCCACACTGGCTCTCAAGTGCCGGCATGTGAAAAGCCATACCAGCACCAGCACTGCCCTGCTGCTCCAGCGAGCCCCGTCAGTGCAAGCTCAGGTGACGTCTCACCGCATCGTACTGTCACACAGGTGTGCCCAAGGAGGGACCCTGTGGTATCCTTCAGCAGGCAATGTTCCTTGTAGGCACTTTTCCCATGGGAAGTATAATGTATGAGGCAGCTGGAACGAAGGTGACCGGGCGTGAGTATTACCCTGTGTTACACCCTGCACTTGGGGTAGTTTAAAGGTACACACAGGAGCAGTTAAGGCAGCTGGCAGGTAGTAACTTGCTGGGCTGCTGTAGCTTTAAATCTTGTGGCTGTATTTTAACACAGCCTGGTCATCTTATTGATTCCTGGAAGCAGTTGCAACTAGTTTTTATTATTATTATTATTATTATTATTGTGTTAAGAAAAAAAAGGGTTTTTTTTAATGGGCAGCAGCTGGTTTTATTAAATAGTTTTTAATACTGTATAATTGACTTACAAAGTATTAAAGGAGAAACCTTTGGAAAGCCTGTGAACTTTCACATTGATGCTTGTGGCTTACCAGTCGTCATTCCAATTTTGTTGTGTTTAAGGTAGCCACATATTACTTGAGTGTAAACCCTGAGCACATAGGTCAGAGTTTTAGAGGGTGGAAGCACAGAACGGTTCGGGTTGGAAGGGACCTTAAAGACCATCCAGTTCCAATGCCCCTGCTGCGGGCAGAGACACTTCCCACCAGACCAGGTTGCCCAGGGCCCCATCCAACCTGGCCTTGAACACTTCCAGGGATGGAGCATCCACAGCTTCTCTGGGCAGCCTGTTCCAGTGCCTCACTGCCCTCACAGTGAAGAAATTCTTCCTAATGTCTAATCTAAACCTACCCTCTTTCAGAAAAGTGTCCTGTTGAAAAATTAGAGCTGTTGGAAATAATTTTAAACCCCAAGTTCCAAACAAAACTTCAGAGTCACTTTCAAAACACTGTGGTTGCACAAATAAGGACTGAACTCAGATGGTGCTGCATTTCTTGTCTCATTTTATGGAGTCCAATAAAAAAAGCAATGGAAGTGCATTCTCCAACCTGCTTTACTGGTGTCAGTTGAACACCTTTGAAGATGTCTCCAGATCTGACGTAGCCCATCATAATGCAACACGTGACACAGATGTGCTCTGCCTAAAAGCAGGAAAATGCACATATGCTCGCTGTCAGTATTCAAACTGAAAGCATGGGCAGGTGCCGGGATAGGTAATGGGAACACAGGCTCGGGGTGGTGATGAGCTCCGTGAAAAATGGGTGAGTGCCAAGGCAAGACTTAGTGAAAATTTACATGTCTAGGATGTGTCTTTTGAAGACAGAGTTGTAGATTTCCTGAATTTGAAGCTGAACGTGTGCGGGACACAGTGGTGATAAGAAGCTTAGTTTCCCTTTCTCTCCATGAGACTTGTAAAGCTGACGAAAGTTCACCCAGCTGTGGGGAAAAATGTGTGCCCCACATCTGAAGCAAGCAGAATGGCAAAGCTGTGCAGTAAGGTTTATAATTCCATCCAGCTTGGTTGTCTTGCCATACTGGGTGTATTTGAAGAGAACGAGTTTTCTTAAAAAAGGAAGTGCTAGGTGTAAATATAGTGATAGTGAAAATGGATGTGCAGCTGCTCACTTTGTGTTGCAGGGCTGAGCAGCGCTGGGAGCGGCTGCAAGGGAGGGGTACGTGCAGTCACCCGCACCCTGCGCAGCGTTAGTACCGTGCCACTAAACCTGACTGCCCAAGCAAACACCGTCTCAGAAGAAGCAGCTTTTACCCTGGCTATAGTTCCTTGAGGACTAGGTGGTATATTGCAACCCCAGGATGTCCCACAAAGAAAAAAAATTAAATTCAAGACAGCCTTTGCCATGCTGCGGCAGGTTGGGTTGCTGTCAATGACTGTGAAAAAGGTACTACGATCTATGCCATTTGTTAGAACTGTGGATGATGTAAACGCAGGGTTTGGTCATCAACCATTTTAATTTCAGCGCACTGGAAGGCTGGCTTGTATCATGTTTGTAGTGTTGATGCTGTGCTGACAGAATCAATCTGTCTACTTAGTCACTACGGGCAGGTTTATGCTCACTGCATGGGCTTTGGGATGCCTGGGTGAAAATGAGGATGCTCTGAAAAGCACAGAGGTTTGTGCTCAGCTGCAGCTAGTGTATGCACCCAGCTGCAGCGCTGCGCCAGCAAAGCAAGGCTTAGCGTTGCAGTGGGCAACTTGGTGTGAAAATAACAGGCTTTGAACTGCAGCTAGTTTGCACTGAGCTAGCTCAGAGCACGGGCAGAGCTAGCACAGACCTGCTTGCACTTGCTGTATGAGCCTCAAAACTCCGTTGCAGTGCAGGTCAGTTTGCAAGCTGGAATGAAATGGAACGGGAATGGAACTCCCAGTTGCTATTGGGAAGCAAGGGATGGCTTTGTAATGTGCAAGTAAGCATTGCATTCCCCATCTGCCAGAAAAAAAATATGGAAAAAAAGAAGTATGATCATTGAGCGTGTAAAATGTGTTTTTGTAAATGGTTACAACGTCTCAGTAATGACTCTTTAGAATAAATCAGAACTTTCCAAAACAAGTCTGCTTTTCACTTTTTGCTTTTCTTTCTGAAAATGATACTTCACCACTAAATTTAAGTTTTAAGTCACTTTCATTTCAACCTTTCTTGAGTTTTTGATATATTTAGGTTTTCAGTGCAGCAAGAGAGTGATTAACTCTGAAGCCCTTGCCTTAGTAGTCTGTAATACACCCAAACATTTACTCACAGTAGGATTTTGAGGTATTAAAGGTTAGAACCACCATAATGTCCTTTTATACTGAGATGAGTAACTTTCCAAAGGCAGAGGTAGTTGGGTGTTTTTGCAAGTATCTAGCACAGTATTTCACCGCTCTTTTTGAAATCTTTCTCTTCCCCTTTCCTATTTTGAGTTAACATTCTGATAATTATGGGTCACTGTTTCTTCACCTCATAGAGCTGTCTGTTGGGGTGTCCATGTGCTTGTTACATGCACTGGAGTCACTTCTATGCCTTCCACATGACTGTTTACTGCTGAGATGGCCACACTTGTATCCTCCTGGTCGAACAAGGCGGTGGTTTAATACTGGTGTGGGTATGAGGCGAAACCTCATTGTCTGGCCAGAATAATGGTAGGGTAATGCAAGAGGTGAGCTCCTGCTCTTAAAATCACTTTTGATACAACATGCAAGCTTTCGTTCTTTGTTCTGCTGATTTGCTGCTCCTGAGCAGATGGGACACCGTGTGTACCGAGCAAACACTTGCCAGGGAGGAATGTTTAATCACTCTATACCTTGAAGCACCAGGTAATTAAAAAGTACTTTAGCTATAACATAGCTGGGAGCTAATTAAATTGGAACGGCATCCCCAGAGAGAGCAAGGACACAGTTTGTGACTGATAATGCTCTAACAATGTGCATATTGATTGCATGGTAATTACCAGTGCTGGCTGCTGTTTGCATGAAGCAGGTTGCAGTACTGGAATTGCTGCGCCCTTGCATTGCTGCAAGCAGCCAGGCTGGGGTAGAGCTGTTTTGCTTGTTTTCTCCCACGTTCCTGCCGAGTTCCCAGCCTTTTACCACAAAAAATAAGGCTTTTACAGAGAAAACAGTTTTGCATGATTTTTATTCTGTTCCAAAAAAAAAAAAAATCTGAAGTTTACTAGGCAGGAAATAGCATAACCAAACCTCTTCTGCAGCATGATTAAGCTGTTAAACATGTTCCCTAACAGTTCTTGCAACAGACTGCGACTCTGGCTCCAACTCGGAGATTGCTTACTTCATCCAGAGCACTGATTTTTCCATCACACGCCACGGGGTCATCAATTCTAACCAGAGGCTGAACTTTGAGCGAGCAAACCATATGTATGAGTTTGTGGTGATAGCTGTCGATAAAGGACACCCCCCTCGGACAGGAACCACGTCTGTGCGAATTCGAATGGCCAACGTGAATGACGAGGCTCCTATGTTCTCCCAGTCTGTGTAAGCCAGCTCAAACGCCTGTTTGGCCTTTTACAGATGCTGTTCATGTGTGTAACCTTGATAGCGCTTGGCTAAATGGTTTTTTTTGTGCTTCTGTAAGTAGCAGTGAAACCAGGGGGTGATGTGTATGAGGAAAGGCTTTAGAAGTTGGTACCGAATGTGCTCCAATTGCTCCCTTTTGTGCATCAGTTACAGAACTTTCGTCTCGGAAGATGCTGGTCCCAGTACCTTAGTGGCTACTGTCCGGGCAAAGGACCCTGATGGAGATGGTGTGCTATATCTAATTGCTGGAGGCAATGAAGAGGGCAATTTTGAACTGGATACTCAGAAAGGTAAAGGTTTACAACACAGTTATAAGTGAATGCAAGTACCTGGTTTATCTTCAGATCACTCTCAGGCAGATATGCAGAGCAATTTTTAAAATTCCATTGTTAATTTTCCTGTAACTTTTTTTCTAAGTCCACATCCTTTTTTCATCCCTAGCTTTTACAGCATTGGTCACAGCAATTGCCTCGTATATGCAAATATGGAAGATATACCTAATAATTCTAAGCAATCTCTTCTATTTTAATTTCCATACAGCAAACTCAAGTTCAGCATGGGAGAAAATGGATCCTAAAAAGAGAATGGATTTTACTTAAAATAAATATAATACAGAGCTGCCAAGTCATTATAGTCTAGTTTCTACTGTCTCATAATAAATAGTATCTTCCCTCAGCAGTAGTCCTTAAGTCACTTAAATCTTTGCATTTATTCATGAAGCATGGCACTGTTCGATAAAAGAGAAATAACCGGCTGGCTTATTTTTGCAGGTACATTTGTTGAATGCACAAAGGAAACACATTTTTAAAACCCTGAGAAAAAAAAAAGATCTTTTCACTAACTTTTCTAGCTATAACAATGGTTCTTAAACATGAGGACAGCCCCACCTGGGATTGCAGAATGTGTTTAGGGAAGACAAGATCTCACAGAAAAACGCCACCTGGCATCTCTCTCCCTCCTTTTACGTCCATTCTGCTCCTCCAAAGTTCTCTCACCTGGCAGTCATACAAAGGCTGCAACATTTTATTTCCTATGAAAAAAGGCTGAGAGAGCTGGAGTTCAGCCTGGAGAAGAGAAGATGCCTGGGAAACCTCACTGCGGCCTTTCAGTACTTGGAGGGAGCTTGTAAGAAAGATGGACAGAAACTTTTTACAAGGCCCTGTAGTGAGTGATCAGACAAGGTGGAATGGTTTTAAACTAAAAGAGGGGAGAGTTAGATTAGACATTAGGAAGAAATTCTTCACTGTGAGGGTGGTGAGGCACTGGAACAGGCTGCCCAGAGAAGCTGCCCCATCCCTGGAAGTGTTCAAGGCCAGGTTGGATGGGGCTTTGGGCAACCTGCTCTAGTGGGAGGTGGGTTGGAAGTGGATCATCTTTAAGGTCCCTTCCGACCCAAGCCATTCTGTGATTCTATGATACTGTCTAGTCTGTATTGACTGTGCTTCACCTGTATGTCAAAAATCATAAGGAAGCACCATGTTCATATATTCTGCAAGTGGAGATGCTTCATGTCAGTTAGAATTAGCTCTTTGATATTCATGGTTGATTTGAATATCAACCAAAATTTGGCACCATGGTCCAAAGACTCTGTGGTCTGATGTGATGACTGATGTGATTCAGTGATGACTGAATCCTATGCTTTGCAAACATAATACAAACCAAACCAAAAATACAGTGGCAGAGAAATGTGATGCTGTCTTAATTTTGTTTGTTTGTTTACATTGTAAAATAAAATTGCACTTTATGCTTCCAAATTCAGGTATCATTAAACTCCGCAGAAGCCCACTGCCCAATCTGAAAGGGCCGCGATACGTACTGAACATAACTGCAATAGATGACAATGTCTCAGGGGGACCCACCCCTCTCAGCAGTTTTGCTGAGGTTATTGTGGGAGTTAACGACATTAATAACAACAAGCCTGTCTTCAGAGAGGTAAGATGTCTTTCTGCAGATACTCTTTTCCCATCCGTAACTGGGTTTATAAACTCTTCTTGGTTCTTGGTGATAGCTGGTGGGCTGAAGGGACTGTGTAGAGCAGAATGAATACGTAGTCGAATACATTTCTTCATTCTTAAAGAGCAAAGTCTTCATTCTCTTTTCTCCATCCTCTTTCTCCCTTAGAGTTTGATTTCTTTGTGACTATAACTAATAGAAGTGATTTTCTTCCAAGTTCTTCTCAGATGTGCTGCCACTGTGCAGCTAATTCGTGCAGCTTGGTGTAACACGTAGGGCTGGATGCTTGGGTGTGTTTTTAGTGCACTTACTACAGTGACAGCACCTGGGTTCTGGAGAACCAGCCGCCAGGCACGTACGTGCTGCAGGTAGAAGCCTATGATGCAGACCTTGGTGTAAACGGAGAGGTGAAGTACGGGCTCATGCACCGCGATGGCACTTCCCTGGGCTTCAGCATTGATCCAGACACAGGTCAGTGGCTTTCAGGTTACTGAGTTAAAATGAAAAAGCTGTTGTATTGTGGTGAGAATGCCGCTGTGGGAGTGTTGGGTTAGCCATAAGAGTTTATAAAATAAATACTGACAAAAGAAATTAAAGTAGATAATCATGCACATAGATTAAATTAAGATGGTAGTGACTTAAATGGCAAATTGAGTAGGGTAACAAACCCCAGTTCAATGTGAAGGTAAAAAGCCATTCTGAATCATTTCTCTTCCTATTGGATCAAGTGTAGCAATAAAAATGCATGGTAGAAAGCGTGAATCTAAGAGCTTAAGTGTTTATTTCCCTTTGATGTGGCCTGACAGTTCTGTAAAATGGATTATTTCTCCTCTTGTGCACAAATAGGAAGGCCAGTGTAGCGTATATAGAGGCAAGACATTCACACCAGAAGAGGACAGTGACAGACATTCTTGGTGCATCTCAGATGAAGGAGCTATAAAAGTTGTTGATGTTCCTGTAGTCAAAACAGTCGAGTGGGATTTTTGCGTGTTGGTGTCCAGGACTCCACAGTAGACCAGAGGAGCTGACAGCAGAGAAGCAGAGTCTTTGTCTCGAGCATAGTGGTGATGTAGGTCTGGAAGGGGGCCCAAGGAGGCCAGTTTAAAGTCTCACAACCAGAAAAAAAGAGCTGAGACAGGGAGAGAATTGGTCAGCAGAGAGGAAAAGCTGAGAAAACTAATCAATTTATGAACTGAGCTACATGTTTCTACCCTGTTTTAATCTCTTCAACAAGGCAACCTCTGGTTCCCACTGTAGAGATGACTTTGACTACATCACTTAAGATTCCTGTGGTGTGACCCTTCCCCAGAACAATAATGAGATGTCTTTCAAATATTCCATTACTTGGACTATCAGTGGAATAGCCCTAAGAGATGTCTCTCGATGAGAAAGTGCCCCTGTGCTCCGTGAGCTTTGAGATGGCAAGGTGCTCAGGCTGAAGCTCCTTAGCAGGGTGGCAGGAGAGAAAGCTGCAGACTGCTGGTGGTATCTGGCAAGTGAAGAAAGGAGAGACGGGACTTGCAGTTGGTCTTGTACAAGCCGTGCCTTGCAGGGTTGGTGTGGATTGAGCTTTATGGTTGTGCTGCGTGCAGTCGTAGCTCCCTCCTGTGCGGGAGCCGTGCTGGTCCCTTTCTGCAGGCTCAGTCCTGAGGCTGTGGCATGCAGACAGGAGGCGTCTGTGTCCCCAGGGGTCATCACCACCACGCAGAGCTTTGACCGCGAGAAGCAGAGAGAGCACACACTGTCTGTTACCGCTACAGACCAAGCACAGGAGCCGCTGGTTGGCATCTGTCAGCTCACCATCTTTATCGCTGATGTCAATGACAACGATCCCAAGTTTGAGAACAGTCGCTATCAGTGTGAGTGATTTTTTAACCACCTGTCCCAGTACTGTAATGTGAACTTGTTTAGTAGTTCCTAATAATGATGATCAGGTTTTAGCTGACCAGTCTTTCTTTGCTGCCAGCTAAGCCAGTTGCTGCTTTTCTCATCATCAGTGGAAGAATGCAGAATTGATCGCTGTCATAAATGTCTTATTCATTGCAATACTGTTTAAAAACACTGACAGTCTTCACTTCTACAGACTAGGCAAATCTGATCCCTTTCCTCTGTGGCTTTTCCCTGCCTCATTTTTGTGCACACTGAATTTTTATTCAGCGTCCCAAAACAAAATGTGACAACGTAGCTGAGAAGTCACCACCCCTGGCTAGAAGAGCAGCCATCATCTGTGTCTCTTGGATACAGTGTCCCTGTTCAAATAGGTTCGAGTGGTATTCATCTCTTATCAAACAGCCTGCAGCTGGCTGTGAGCCCTGATCTCTCCTGTAACTGTGCTGCTGAGCTAGCTTTTCCCATTTGCCCTGGTGCCATTCCCCTTTTCATCCCCATACAATGTGGTTTTCATCAGTCTTTGATTTAACTTTGCTTGCTGCTTCTCCAGGTAGAATCCTGCACTTCGGTACATTTCTTGTCGTCCACAAATGACAAGCGTACTCCCTTGCTGGCAAACTATGACAGGCTTTCCTTGCATAATTGCCTCACCGAAAATGGCAAAAAATGGCTGATGACGTGTGTGACAGCAACTCCATTTTGGACATCTTTTGCCGGTTCTGTGGAAATGTCACATAGGGCAAAGCAGTGATCAACGCCTTATTAAAATGAAGATGGCCCATAAGTATGTTGCCTAGCACCACAGAGGCCAGCATTTTAGCAGGATTCAGAGAAAGGTTGGAAGTTATGCACAAAGAAATTTGTTTTGCACCTTTTAGAGTATCTTAGTGACTAACTTTGAGTGCCAAATTGGTTAAAATGTGCTGATTGGGAATAGCAATTTCTGCATTTCCACCAGTGGTTTCTGCAAACCTGGCCAGAGTCGCACTGAGAAGTCAGGTGGGAGTGATCTCGCTGGAGAGAAACATTTTAGGACAGAGCAGAGAAGTTCCTGAGGCAAAAGTAATGTTTGTGCAAAGGTGAACCTTTCTACTGTACCTTCAGGCATGTTCTTCAGGTGAAACTGCCTGTGATTGTTTCCATAAGTAGTGAAGCTGAGAGGTTGCGTTTGGCATTTGGCATTTCTGAGGTGTGGGCAGATTTTATTCTTTTTTCATGGACATAGGGAACCAGCAAAGGTCCTGTAGCAAAGGCAGCCCTTTGGGATGGGGAAACTGCAGCTAATGAGGTCACTTTATGTGTGGCACTTTACCAGCATCTATACATAAGTAATCAAAGTTTGTACGTCACAGAATTAAAAATAGCTTCTTCTCTAACGAGATCAAATGCCATTAGTCATAGGCTCCTGCTCTTCTTAGAAACTGCTGGTTCTTTATTCCTATGCACTAAGATGTTGGTCAAATCCCTCATTTAAGCCATGTGTCTTATAATCTGTGTGGAAAGCAGGCATTAAACAAATGCTTAACTCTGTGCAGTACGGATGGCAGAGTAATTGCTAGTTATACCAGCAGCAAGTAGAAGTACATGAAATGAGAGAGAATGACCCTTTCAAGTAATTGTGAATGTGGTTTGTTTTTTTTTACAGTGTGATTTAACAAGATTTAACTGTAAAAGTAAAAATTTAAACACAAAGAAAGGATATTTTACAGTGTTTCTTAGCAATAAATTCCATTTTCATGAATCTATTTTAATGCCAGTAAATCTCTTCTGAGAGTAGCTTTGGCTGTACTGACATACCAGGGGCATGAATCCTAGGCCAATTACATGTCCTGGGGGATAAGAGAAGCTTATTAAAGCTCAACTTTGTGTTCATGCAGTTGTGGTGGTTTAAGGTTTTACCACCCCACTGCCACAGACTGTAGATATGAAGGGAGAAAAACAGAAAACGTGAGCACCCCACTTTATAAATAGTGTGCAATTCTGATTTTCCCATCTCAGAAATGCTGAAGTAGAACTGCTCGCTAGTTCTCCTAATTTTGTTGGCATCCTTGCTAGAAATCAGGAAGACAAAATGAATTACTCCGTGCAGTGACTACTTCAACTGCGTAGCTTTTTTGCTGGCAGATTTTTAGACAACGGTTATAAAAGCAGGTTCAGCGAAGGATTGGTCTGCCTAGGACCGTTGGCACGAAGACACAGCCCCTGTTACAGGTAGACTGCCAGGAACAGGGAGCAAGACCTAAGGAGAGGGGCACGTTTTAAGTAATCATTATACCCTTGCCTGAGGCAGCTTCTCCAAAGCCCTGGTAGTGGCTGGTGCGCAGGGTGATTTTCACTACGAGGATTTATGCTCTTGATGACATCCTGCCTCCCTGTGGGGACGCTGTCGCTGCTGCTTGCATTCAGCATTGATTCTGATCGTACAGAATCCCTCGTGGTGCCAGTCGTGGTCGCAGAGGGACAGCAGCACCCAAAAGCCATCGGGGTGACAGTCCCCAGAAGTGCCCTGACAGAGGCTAGCTGGGACTTGGGGATGATGTGATGATCATGTATGGTCTACACCAAAAGCTAAATAAATGCCAGCAATTACTAAGCCATCTCTTGAAGAGCATAATCTCTCTTGGGAAAATTGTGGTCTCCGAGAGGCTGGGAAAGGGGGTGGGCAGCAGTGCTGGTGTTGCAGGGGAGCTAGGGGTGTACCCCCCAGGCACAGCCAGCCCAGCAAGGCTTTAAGCAAAGACGTCTTCTGGGAAACAGCAAACCTGCTTCACCAACAGCTTGCGTAACAACCCAGCATGGAAGGGGGAGCTGAAAGAAGAGGGTAGACACCCTGTTAGTGATACTACTTCATAACCTGCCTTGCTACAGAAACATTTCATATCCTGTGAAGGGACTATCAGGTTTTATGTGTTACCCTGATTGAGAAAGCACTGGTAAAAGCTGGTTTTGCTGTGAAATGAACTGCTCTGAAACCCTAGTTTGGTACAGCGAGAAAGTGGGACAGCAAAGCCCAGGTCCTCAGTCCCTTCCAGATTGCCACCAAAACCTGAGATGAGAGCTGTGTAAAGGGCAGCCCTGTGCTGTGCGATTGGCTTTGATCTGTGAAGATTCCTCCGAAGTTTATTGATTGTTATGTGCAGGAGTATTTCTGTTACACAGCGCAGTAAATCAGAACAAGACCTGCTGACAAGAACTTTATCTTCTCAAAGATTTCCTCAGCGAAGACACTCCCGTGGGGACGAGTTTCATTCGTGTTGCAGCTCATGACAGTGACCAAGGTGTGAACGCTGCCATCACATATTCAATGGTAGCGCATCAAGTGGAGTACTTCCAGATCAACCCCAGCACAGGCTGGGTGTATGTGAACCACCTGATCTCCCAGGTAATGTGACTGCCTGCTAGAACAGAGCAACCCCAACTCCTCAGACCCATTGCAGAGGGTTAATTGCGGTCTCTTGATTTGTACCAAATGCTTTGCAAATATCCCTGATGTTCATTTCACAGACAACACGCATTAGTAGCTGTATTGTAGCAACAGATGGAGGCAACAGAAGCAGCACTGTGGAACTGACCGTAACCATCACCAATGCGCTCAGCCAGCCGCCCCGGTGGGAGCAGAGCAGATACTGGGTAACGATCCCTGAAAACACCATCCGTGACACCAAGATAGTGGTATGTTAGAAGTACGATTAATTCCCTCCCTCTTCTTTTCATTTCGTCTTCTTCCTCTGTTGTGCTCTGTCTGCGTTTGTGTTGGAAAAATAGAATCACAGAATGGTTTGGGCTGGAAGAGAACTTAAAGACCATCCCCTTCCAACCCCCCTGCCATGAGCAAGGGCACCTCCCACTACAGCAGGTTGTCCAAAGCCCCATCCAGCCTGGCCTTGAGCACTTCCAAGGATGGAGCATCCATAGCTTCTCTGGGCAGCCTGTTCCAGTGCCTCACCACGCTCACAGTGAAGAATTTCTTCCTTCTACAGGCCCCCATTAGGTACTGGAAGGCCACTGTAAGGTCTCCCCGCAGCCTTCTCTTCTGCAGGCTAAATGTTACAGGCAGGTAAATTTGCTGTCAATTAAAGACCTGCAGCAAGCCTAAATGTTGTGAAAGGAAACTCAGCTCTTCAGAATGGAAGTGAGCTCTTTCTCTCTTGTCTACTATCCTAGCCATGCTTGCAGTGTTCTCCCCATCCAACTGAGCGCTGCACACTTGCAGCCCTGTGCTTCATCAACATGTGGTGGCTATTTTCTCCTTCAGACCATCAAAGCCACATCCCCTCTTGGTGATCCCAGGGTTACTTATAACCTGGAGGAGGGTCAAGTTCCAGAGACAAACATGCCAGTTCGTTTCTACCTGAAGCCAAACAGAGCCGAGGGATCTGCTTCTCTTCTGGTCGCTGAGCCGCTTGACTTCGAGACAACCAAATTCTTCACCCTGACAGTCCGGGCACAGAACGTAGCAAAGACGCCTCTAGCTTCCTTTACCACTGTTTGTGTTAATGTAACAGGTGAGCATTGCTGTTGTTAGCATAGTTCATTCAGAGCAGTATTCTTGTTATTTTTACTGTAACACCATGAATTAAGGTAGCATCCATGAAATTACAAACCATCTATAAACTCTTTATGCATTTCTATGCTGTAAAAGGAAGTTGTACAGTCATTGAAAAATCTGTTTCAAAGTTTCTAAATGTAACTAGTAAATGTGGAAATGTGATAATGCAAAAATGTGCTGGGTGAATGCTTACACAATGCTAGTGCCTGCTTTTATGAACATAATTACAAAGATTTCCTTTTGATAGGAGGAGAAATCCAGTAAATGTCCCCAAGCTATGGAAAGGAGATGTGTATCACTGGAAATATTCTGCACTATAGAAAGAGAAACAGTACAGATAGATTGGTTTTGTGTTTTATAGAAAATGTTTAGGTTTTTTGTTATGTTCAGAATTTTCTGTTTAACATTGAGGTAAGAACTGTAGAAATGAAAATGAAAATGTTCTTACAACAGGTACAATTTTGAAAGATTTGACCTAACCCTCCTTATGAGATATCTTTGTAAGGTTCTACTCCTGTAGAACCACATAAAACTTAAGTCCAATTTTAATCTCTGCTTTTTGAAGCATTAGTGGAATTACTTTTGATATGTTGTAGTCATTTGGGATCAAAATAAGAACAAGTGAAGTTTCCAGCAAAAATATTTGTCTCTGTCACCACCATGGAAATGAGAGCCCTAAGCGGTAATTTGAATGGGAATCCAACGCTTCACTTTATCACAGTGTTTCCCTGTCTTCCACAGTCCACCAATGCAAAAACCCTTCTGTGCAGCAGGGGTGCTTGAAGATGAGGCTTGAGCCTCGTTGTAGATTATGGACCCTGTCCCAAAATCTTTTTCAGACAGTGCAGTTATTGGTACCAGAATTTATTAGAAACTTCATTTTGCTTACAAGCAAGAATGCTTCTTAAAATGTGTCTGTTAGACAGTGAACAGTGTAAAAAGGCTTAGGGGAATATGTAGCATTTCTGAGTGTAGTCCTCTTATGAAGATAACACCAGTCTGATTCATGGTGGGCTGAGCAGGGGCATGACCAAGTCAGTGTTGTCATAGTTCCCCTGCCCATCTCTTGTGCTCACCGGTTCCTGCACAGTAGTTGTAGGGAAAAAATGTGTCAGAAACTGGCCACTCAAAGTACTGAACATATCTTCTCCAGTTTAGCTCTCTCCAAGTGTCAGGCAAGGAAGAAAAGCAAGACCAGCACTGATGAAAACATACTGTGGCTTTGCATTGATCCCAGTCTGATCTGACTGAAGATGGCCACTACCAGGACAGCCCTTTCTTTTCTTCACGCTCCTTGCCACTTCTCTTGCACTGGACCAAATCATTACGCAGCCGCAGTTTGTTCGATCAGCTAACCCCATTCTCTCCAGAAAGTCAGTTTTCTGTCAGAGCCACAAAACAAGCACTGTCCGCACACGATGCAGCCAGTGGGAGGGAGGATCCCACTGCACAGAGCAGGACAACAAGAGTGGGAAGATTAGCATTGCTCCTCTGGACTTCAGCCAGTACTTAGGTGAGGGGAGGTTAATGTGCAGCTGCCTCCTAAACAAGCATTAGGTCCTACAGCCTAACACGACTCTGGCCATCCTGCCCTGCAAAGACCAAGACACACATTCTTCGTCAACTCTAGATTGCAATTTTAATTTTCTTGGTATGTCAATCAGCCCATAATAAAATGCTGAAATTAACTGCTCTGAGTGGTTCTGCTGTAGGTTTCAGTAGATAACCAGCTCTTTATAGACTGGAAATGAAAGGCCTCCTGGTCCTGGCATTCATGGATTTATTAAATTAAGACTGCTGGTCAAATTGTTAGGTAGTATTTTATCTGTGATTAGGTCACTCTCTCCCAGAAATTGCTCAATGTCTGTAAAATGCCTTCTGACAGCTGCCATGAAAATGGGAAGAGCAAAAGCAGGATTTCTTCTTACTATGAACCATGTGAGTTCTTTCTCCAAGCAAAATTGCAGTCGTGGGAAAAAATAGAATAAATAAAGATGTTGTTCTAAAAGTCTTCAAACATTTTCTCACCGTGGTCCCAACCATCTTCTTTTGCAGATGTCAACGACAACGTTCCATTCTTTGTGTCTTCCAACTATGAGGTGTCGGTGCTAGAAGGAGCTGCTGTTGGCACATCCGTGGTTCAGGTTTTAGCTACAGACTTGGATTCTGGTCTATATGGAGAGGTTTGACCTTACATCCAATTCTTTTGCTCCCAATAGGCAAGTTTTAGTATTGTAATCAATGAGAGTGCACAGACAGCAGATGACAGGGTAATGAGCCACAAACGCTTTTTGCAGCATCTGTCAAGTATTTGTCTATCATATGCCCAGGTCTGATGTGCATTATACAGGGTGCAGGCAGAGAAGATGCTGTTCAGGATCTTGGGATCTTGTGTCATAGCAAGTCATCCTGATCCAGTAACTGTGACAAAGCACTGCTGCATGATTCTCAGGGTTGCTCACATGACATAAGTGGAGGTGGCTGCAGAACATGGTTCCAAGCTTTTGGCTCTTTAGTTTAAATAGCATTTTATCTGACTATCATTGTCACAGTGACCTGACCCTAGAAAAAAAGCTGTGTTATGAAAGAAACGTGTGTTTTCTGTGCATTTTCCTGAGCCTTTTCCAAATGTCCTGTAAGATCTTCTGGGAGATAACTCTGGCTGGTAGAGATCTGTTGGTTTGTAACTGTCATTTTGCAGCTCATGTAGAGTAACCTGTGTGGTGGAGCTGTGCCTGGCTGTGCTCTGTGCATGACTTGGGGTGGAAATGTTTTTTTTTCAGAGGAGGAAGCCAAACCTTTTTAAAGGGAAAAAAAAATCGGACAGCTTTCATCAGTGAAGGTTTTAATTTGTTAGGGTTTGGGGTCTTTTTTTGCAGGAGTGGGGGAGTGAGGCAGAATAACCTGTTGAACAGGACCCTAACTGTTCTATCAGTTAGCCCTACTTTTTTGATATCAGAAGCAGAGCAGGTTGCTAGAAGCTGGGGAGGCACCAGGGAAGGTGTCGTTCCATACTTTCTCTGTCTTTTTGTTATTCATGATCTTTTTTAACTGTCTCCTGCTGGCTACTGTTGAAGATGAGATGCTGGGCTTGATGGGCTTTGATATGAGTGGTACAGCTGTTCTTCTATTTGAGAATTCTGTTGTTGCTGGGTTTTTTTTTTCGTTTATTTGTTTTATTTTTTTTATTTTGAAATGGGCAACTTCAGAATTTCTGTCCAGATGAACTTCCTTCCTCAGAGTGTTGCCACCTTGTAGAGAGGCCCAGAAGGCTACTGAGGAAGGGGGCGGTCACAGCACTCAGACATGCAAATGAAAGTGGAAAATGCAACCTCTCTTAACTGCTTTCCTTTTAGGTTCACTACTTTATATTGAAAGATGCTACTGAGGACTACCAGTTCTTCACCATTGAGCCCAAGACAGGAATTATTTCCACCCATGCATCTTTTGACAGAGAGAAAAGAGCCTCCTACTTGATTGAAGTTCAGTCTCAGGACTCTTCAGAATCTGCTAGACCCGGTGTCCATGGGCAGCCCAACACAGGTAAAACTAGTAGTGAATTATATATTGGGTAAAAGATATCAGAGATTGGGTTCCTTAACTTTTCTAGTCTTGGGGGATGTGTCAGCTGTCTGGAATATGATAAGGTGTTCCAGCTCTGCCATTTTTAGTTTACATGTTCATCTTGCATCTCCTTAGACACAGCCTACGTAAGGATTTTTGTCAGTGACGTGAATGACAACGCCCCAGTGTTTCCTCAGTCAGTGTATGAGATCAGCGTAGATGAGGACAGGGACGTTGGAAGTCCTGTTGTGACAGCAACAGCAGATGATCGAGATGAAGGTGAGTGGACCTGCCCTGCATGTCTTTTTCTGTAAGTCCTCCTGGTATTCCTGTGCATTGTGTGTAGGGTTACTTCCCTCTTGGGCAAACAAATCTCTGCATTCAGGAGATAACTGAGCATTTCAAGCATTTGTAGAAGTGAAGAGAGAAGTTCTGGGCACATGTGAGCATTTTCTTTTATTAGATGCTCAGGTTTGCAGTGTGAAGGTTAAGCTAGCTGGCAATTTATAGAAGGAAATCACCTGGAGTCATAACCCTTCTGATAACTTCAGAAGAGGTAACATAAAAACTCACTCACTCCTGAGCATGTGCTTGCTTTGCACTGACTCCAGTGCTTTCCAGATCTCCCTGTGAGCCAGTTTTACTTATTACTATTGCAAGAAAACCAGATCAGTGTGCTTTTTCATGAGTTGAATCTGCTTGTGGAAGAATCTGACAAGCACTGGAAAATGTGTGATGACATGGCCAGGCATGAAAGCAGGGACAAGGCAGGTATAAGGAAGGAAAAAAGGGAGAGCCAGACCTTCTTTTGGGGTCACACTGTTACACTAGCTCTGACACTGTGAAGCTGCCCCTACAGTGTGATAAGGCGAGATGAGCTAAGCCAGTCCAACAGCATGCAGCACCAGTCAGTTCCCATCTTTGCTTCCTCTGTTTTTTTTTTGCTCCTTTCATGAGCTGATCCAGCTCAATTTTCTGGAGGAAAACAAACGCTTTAAAAAAAAAAAAAAAAATCAAGAAAGCAAGCTGGTACACTGTTGACACAGTGTGATGTGTTTTTTTCATTTTCAAATAAGTAAACCTGAAGCACGAAACAATTTTCTTTTTTATTCCTAAACATTTTGCAGCAAACAAACTATTGTACAGGCAAAATGTTCTTCTCAGATGGATTCTTTCTTAAAATAGAGCAATGTCATTATATTTTAGCACCATCCAGTGGTAAAAAGAAAAAGAAAAAAAAGTTATGGAATGTTGGCATTCGAAATGGGAGGTTTAGGAAACAAGAAGCAAAAGTAGCTTCTAATATTGTAATAGTATGATACCTTTTTATTATTGGCAACTGAATGCCCAATAAATAAATTAGAGGCACACAATTCTTTCATTACCAATAAACAGGGACTTGTCTGTGACTACAAATTATATTTGTGGATAAAAATGCAGACCCAATGCCCAATCCACCATACACAAACCCATTAAATTACATACATGGCTCATTCTGTTTGTGTATGTGTCTATGCTTTATCTCCTACACACACTGTAACAACCTGCTCTGGTCTTGGTGAATCAGGTTTC
This sequence comes from Chauna torquata, assembly GCA_013399475.1. Lineage (NCBI taxonomy): Eukaryota > Metazoa > Chordata > Aves > Anseriformes > Anhimidae > Chauna > Chauna torquata. The sequence goes on along the minus strand of VXAL01000795.1, from coordinate 530,929 downwards.
TCTTGGATACGTGTCCACCATGTAGAACCGAATTGAGCATTCAGGGAATGTACAGGCTGTAGTCGTTTGCTTTCTCTTGTAGGTGCAAATGCCAAACTCAGGTATCAGATCACATCAGGAAACACGAAAGGAGTTTTTGATGTGGAACCTGAGGTTGGAACCGTCTTCATTGTTCAGCCTCTGGATTATGAACAAGAACAACGGTACGAGCTCCGGCTTGTAGCATCTGATGGGAAATGGGAAAACCACACTCTTATCATCATCAATGTTGTGAATAAGAACGACGAAGCACCAGTCTTCACTCAGAATGAATATCAGGGCAGTGTCCTGGAGGAGCTCACAAATCTGCCTGTACTCGTTCTAAAGGTAAAGCACTTTGCATGAAGCAGGGCAAAACCTGATTTTTTTTTTTTTCCCCCCAGGATTGAGCCATCCATGCACACAGGATGGCTCAGCCCCATCCATGCACACAAATCCAAGGAAACAGTATCATGCAAGTGGGTAAGCCCTGGTATTAGGATTTAGCTAGCAACTTTCTGTAAAGAAGAGAATAAAGAGAACCTGGCTGAATTTGCATGACGGACTAGCTCCCTTGACCAACATAAATATTGAACAATAAGTTGCCTTTCCTTTACAAAGCAAGGTAAAGTGTATTTGAGCTAGCATATTTTGAGGAATTGTACATGAATAGTGTGGTTTTCATGTGTACCTCATGCATTTAAGTTCACAGACTCTGGCTACATTTATACTACCAAATAAACATTATCGGGGAATGTTCTTTGAGTGTGGAAGTCAATTATCTTCAGCATTTTGTTGTCAGAGCCATCCCTGGCATGGGGACTGCCTGGTTGGCCCACCTAGCAGTCTTCCAAACAATCCTTGGATGCAAATCAGGAGCTGGGAGTCCTCTGGCCTGTGCTGATAATCAGCTTGGATGTATGGCCACCCTTTTTTCACAACCTTCTGTTCATTCTGAGAGAAAGCCCCTATTTGTCTTTGTATTACAGCTCTGAAGAGTTTCATAAGAAACATATGCTTGGCAGATCTATTATTATTCCCACTTGGTTCTTTCTGCAGTTATTTCCTCTTTCCAAAATATAATGGGAAGTAGACTATATTAGTCTGTCTAAACATGATCTTTGTGTTTCTCTAGGCTGTGCATTGATGTTTATTGAAAGAGAACTTGACCTGAAAGACTGAAACTAAGAGATGTTTGTTGTTAAAACGCATGCTATTTTTTTAGCCTGCACAATACCGACTGCCATCAATAAAAGAACAGCATTTTCCTGGTTTCTTTTGCATAAACACTTCCCTGCTGTGGTTTGCTCTAGGTTTCTGCAACAGACCCCGACCAAGCAGCTGATCAAAATGCCATTAGCTATTCCCTGCATGGACAAGGGGCCAGCAGTGAATTCAGCATCAATGAGAACACAGGAGAGATCAGCGCAAACAAAAAGTTAGACCGTGAGAAGCGATCAACGTGGCACTTTCTTGTTCTTGCAACGGATGAGAGTGGAGAGGGACTGACTGGCTTTGCAGATGTTATCATAGAAGTGAGGGACGTGAATGACAATGGACCCCTTTTCCTCTGTGTGTCAGATGGTTGTTTCATGGGTCACGTCCCTGAGGATTCCCCGGCAGACACAGCTGTCATGGAGATGACAGCAGTGGACCTCGATGACCCAAAGGCTGGCATGAATGCTGTACTAACATATAGAATCATTCAGAATGTCCAAAATGAAATTAACCTGAACTTGTTCTCAATTAACTCAGTTAGCGGCACTATCTATACCATGCTTGGCTCCCTGGATCGGGAGAAGGAAGACGAGTACCTAGTAGTGGTTGAGGCCAGAGATGGAGGAGGGCTTACTGGGACAGGCACTGCCACTATTTTGGTGACTGATGTAAACGATCATGCTCCAGCCTTCCTGCAAAGAATCTACACGGCATTTGTCTCTGAAAATGCAAGTATTAACACTGAGGTTGCAGTGGTGTCTGCTGTGGACAGAGATGAGGGAGAAAATGCCATGGTATCGTTCAGCATCCTTGATGGCGACAATGACCGTAAGTTCTCCGTAGAGTCAGATAAAGTCAACAACTGTGGGTTTATCCGGCTGCGAAAGCGGATTGACTTTGAGAAGCCTCATGAGAGGTTGTTCAATTTGACTGTGAAAGCAGAGGACATGGATTTCTTCAGTATTGCTCACTGTGTGATCTATGTGGAGGACGCCAATGACCATGCTCCTGTCTTCTACCCCCAATTCTATGAAGTGGCTGCTCTGGGGGAAGACGTGCCTGTAGGCACCAAAGTTGCTCAGGTTTCTGCTGTTGACTTGGATTCTGGCCTGAATGGAAGGTTTTCTTTCCACCTGCTGAACAAGTCTGACCCAGGTGGCCAGTTCTCTGTGGCTAGCGATGGCTGGGTGATAGTTGCAGGACCGCTAGATCATGAGACGGAGACACAGTACCAGCTCATCGTTATTGCCACTGATATGGGGCAGCCCCCTCTGGCTGGCAGTGCCACTGTTTTAGTGACTCTACAGGACGTAAATGACAACGGGCCAGAGTTTGAGGCACATTATAACCCAGTGGTCTGGGAAAACACAGCTTCTCCACAGGTCGTCCGAATGAATGAGACCTCTGCTTTGCTGTACGCTAAGGACCGAGACACTGCTGCTAACGGAGCACCTTTCTCCTTTCATTTACTCAGCACTTTCGATAGTCTGGATAACTTCCACTTGCAGGATTTCCATAATGGAAGTGCCTTGCTCACTGCACTGCATACTTTTGACAGAGAAGTGCACAAGGTCTTCTACCTGCCCATCGTGATCACGGACAGCGGGATTCCACCGATGAGCTCCACCAACACATTAACAGTGAATGTTGGGGACCAAAATGACCACCCGCATTCTGCTGGTTACATGGAATGCCTCATCTACAGCTACGATGGTAAGTCACTCTGTGATTCTTGCTCCAAGTGTGACAGTAAGGCCAAAGGAGCAGCTGTGAGATTCACAAGAGGACTCTGGCCTGTTCCACATAAGTTAAGATCTTAGTAGAGGTGCTTCTGAAGTTTACTGAAGACCACACAAAGACTAGTAGGCATGCAAGACACAGGACTCTGGGCCATTTGGTTCGTGGAAGAAGCTGATCCAGCCTTGAATTAAGAGGATAGTTGGCTGCTGTTCTATGCATGTTTCTATCAAACTTGAGTAATGGCTTTGTTTTCAGATGCAGTTTTCCAGCAAAGTTAACATTTCAGGGAAAAAAAAAAAGAAAAAGAAAAAGAAACAGTATTCAGAATGTAGCTGTGATGAGTCTGAATAGTCAGAGAACCTTGTTCCCCATCCAGACTAAATTGAACAGTCAATTCGATATCAGTGAATACTCCTAACCTGAACTTATGTGTAAACTGCCTCAGACATTCGTATCAGCCTTCAGCTGACAAATGCTGTTATGGGGAAATTTTCTGCGAATGCTGGCTGCAGCAGTGTAAGAGAGGCCACCTTTCCCTCCTTGCTTTGGCAATTAGCTAGCAGTTCTCTTGTGATCCGGTGTCCTACATAATATGTCCAACAGCAAATTAAACCACACAGGTAAAAAATTTTAGGTTGTTTGCATCCATTTAGGCTCAGGTCTTTCCTTCCTCTTCTCTGCTGTATAACCTATGGTTTGATAGCACATTAAATACAGCATCTGTTGTGGGCATGCTAGAAACTACTACTGTATAGATGCTATTGAACATCTATTTGTATTGAAATGTTCTGCCTGTTTTGTGCTCACTCTCAAGTTCAGCTTATTGTAAAGCCTGATTGCTTTTTGCTGACAAATACTCTGACAAATACTGAGACTGTCTGCTTCTAGCCTAAGTACCAGATCTTTTCATTAAGCCTGAATTCTCTCTTAGTTGCCTTTTTACAGGTTTAACTCATCTGTACTGCTAAGTTCTGGGAGGGAATAGCAAGTCTACAAATCTTTGGTTATTTTAAATGTTAAGGTGAAACAGAATCAGAAGACCACTAGTGTGTCATGTGTTCATATAATATAGAAGTCAAACATCAGGGCATCCCGTATTCTGTCTCCTGCAAAATACCGAACGAATGTAGTCACAGCTGCAGGACAGGTACGGTTTTTGCTCCTTATTGCACACAGCCCCTCAGATGTCAGGGTTTGTGCTGTTTCCTTTCACAAGGTGAAATCCCACATTTTTTGCTCGTTGTGTATCCTTGATTCTTTACTCAGTAGATATACAGATTCAGATACCTGTGGATCTTTCCTTCAGATAGCTTTTGGTTAAAAGCAAACAAACAAACAGAAAAACAACACTTATTTGTGAGTTTCTCTTAGAGGATCTAAAAACAGCAGAATACATGCCCATTCCCTCTCACCCCTGAGTCTCACCACCTACTCCAAATAAGCCTGGTTACTGTATTTTGGACATCCTCTCTATGTTGCTGTAATTTCCTCCAAATTGCTATTGTTTTTTGCCCTTTGTAATGCAGTCAGTATTTTGGTTGTTTATTCTGCCAAACCCCAATCCCTGTCTAAACCACTCTGTAAGTTGGCTGAGCACTACAGCCAAAAATAGTGGAAAGAATAATTCTGGCATTGTTTCTGAATCTCTCTTACATCTTTCTTCAGAGGTGGCTATTTTTTTTCCTTTCTGACTGCTTTTCTGTGCAGCCTCTGATTGAATTAAATATATGCAGCCATACAGCAAACACCCAATAAGCAGGACAGCATGTGGTATTTACAAACTGGTACACATCTTCTCTAAAGAATCATCACAATTATTTCTGTAGAGATTTTAGGCTTAGGACAAACCAGTAAAACTTGAATGGCTGACCTGTTTGTGTAGATGTGATTGTTCTGACTAGAACAATCTAGCATGACAACATGCTATGTTGTTTTAGGTATCCTACCCACGACCGTCCTGGGACAAGTCCGTGCCCCTGATGATGATGATTGGGATCGCAAAATCTACCAATTTGAAGGAAAAACACCAAGGTATTTAGAGAGATAAATGGAAGTTGGGTGAAATGTATGGAAAACTTGCCCACAGGCAAAAACATAGAACGTGTTTAAACTGTCTTTTTTTGAAAACAAATGTGGAAAAGCATGTTGTTGGTTAGATGCTTGTGTGTAGCTCTCCAAAAACCCTTCTGAGTATGAGATGACAGTAAATAATGCTGTATGCTGAGTGGCTCCATTTCCTATTGCCTGATGGGGTGCCCTATGCACTAAGACACCATTCCAAATTCCCTTTTTATAGTCATATCCATAATGAATATCAGTGAGCCACTGCAGAAAAAATACCCACAGACTTCCATCCTCTTTCCTCCAAGCTCCTGGAGTTTGGTCTTTCAGTGTAACCACTGTTTTTAAGACCTTATATATATTGGATATGTTCCCACCAAAGTGTCTGGACTGTGAGCGGTGTCGCCATCCCTGCGTGCCAAAAGACAAGCCAGAATGGAATAAGACCGGCCTGGCTGAACAGAAAGCTGTGGCTAGAGCTCAGGAAGAAAAAGAGGGTTTATGACGTTTGGAAGAAGGGGCAGGCCACTCAGGAGGACTATGAAGATATCGTGAGACTGTACAGGAAGAAAATTAGAAGGGCCAAAGCACAGCTGGAGCTCAATCTAGCTACTGCTGTTAAAGACAATAAAAAATGCTTTTCTAAATATGTAAACAAGAAAAGAAGGACTAAGGGGAATCTCCATCCTTTATTGGATGTAGGGGGAAACATAGTGACAAGAGATGAGGAAAAGGCTGAGGTATTAATGCCTTCTTTGCCTCAGTCTTTAGCAGCAAGACCAGTTGTTCTCTGGGCACCCAGCCCCCTGAGCTGGTAGATAGAGACAGGGAGCAGAATGAAGCCCTCATAATCCAAGAGGAAATCATCGGTGACCTGCTATACAACTTAAAAGTGCACAAGTCTATGAGGTCGGATGGGATCCACAGAGGGTACTGAGGGAGCTGGTGGAAGTGCTCACCAAGCCACTTTCCATCATTTATCAGCAGTCCTGGCTATCAGGGGAGGTCCCAGTTGGCTGGTGGCTAGCAAATGTGATGCCCATCTACAAGAAGGGACGGAAGGAGGACCCAGGGAGCTACAGGCCTGTCTGTCTGACTTTGGTGCTGTGGAAGCTCATGGAGCGGATCATCTTGAGTACTTTCAGGACAGCCAGGCGATCAGGCCCAGTCAGCATGGATTTATGAAAGGCAGGTCCTGCTTGACTAACCTGATCTCCTTCTATGACAAGGTGACACGCTCAGCAGATGAGGGGAAGGCTGTGGCTGTGGTCTACCTAGACTTCAGTAAGGCTTTTGACATTGTTTCCCACAGCATTCTCCTGGAGAAGCTGACTGCTTATGGCTTGGACAGGTGTACGCTTCACTGGGTTAAAAACTGGCTGGGTGGCCAGGCCCAAAGATCTGTGGTGAGTGGCGTTAAACCCAGTTGGAGGCCAGTCACTGGTGGTATCCCCCAGGGCTCAGTACTGGGGCCAGTTCTCTTCAATATCTTTATCAATGATCTGGATGAGGGGATCGAGTGCACCCTCAGTAAGTTTGCAGATGACACCAAGTTGGGCGGGAGTGTTGATCTGCTCCAGGGCAGGAAGGCTCTACAGAGGGGTCTGGATAGGCTGGACCGATGGGCTGGGGCCAACGGTATGAGGTTCAACAAGACTGAGTGCCGGGTCCTGCACTTGGGGCACAACAACCCCATGCAGCACTACAGGCTGGGGGAAGAGTGGCTGGAAAGCTGCCCGGCGGAAAGGGACCTGGGGGTACTGGTCAATAGCCGGCTGAATGTGAGCCAGCAGTGTGCTCAGGTGGCCAAGAAGGCCAACAGCATCCTGGCTTGTACCAGAAATAGTGTGACCAGCAGGACTAGGGAAGTGATTGTCCCCCTGTACTTGGCTCTGGTGAGGCCGCACATCAAGTGCTGTGTTCAGTTTTGGGCCCCTCACTCCAAGAAGGACATGGAGGTGCTGGAGCGTGTCCAAAGAAGGGCAATGAAGCTGGTGAAGGGTCTGGAGAACAAGTCTGATGAGAAGCAGCTGAGGGAGCTGGGGTTGTTTAGCCTGGAGAAAAGGAGGCTCAAGGGAGACCTTATCACTCTCTGCAGCTACCTTAAAGGAGGCTGTAGCGAGGTGTGGGTTGGTCTCTTCTTCCAAGCAACAAGCAATAAGACAAGAGGAAATGGCCTCAAGTTGTGCCAGGGGAGGTTTAGGTTGGATATTAGGAAAAATTTCTTCACTGAAAGGGTTGTGAAGTATTGGAACAGGCTGCCCAGGGAAGTAGTTGAGTCAACATCCCTGGAGGTCTTCAAAAAATGTTTGGATTCAGAGCTTAGGGACATGGTTTAATGGTGGACTTGGCAGTGCTAGGTTAAAGGTTGGACTGGATGATCTTGGAGGTCTTTTCCAGCCCAAATGATTTTACGATTCTTTGAGATGTACATGTGCTGTTCTGAGGTGGGCTGTGCCTGCTATGAGTCACTCTCAGTAAATGTATCTAAACTAGGAGTTCACAGTTTCCAAAGTTATGGCTGTAGTAGCCTGAGTCTTCCTGCACAGTTTCTATGGCATAGTAGCAGGAAGAAACCTTCTCAATATACTGGTGGAGGGTCATTAAGAGCAATGTAAAAAAGTTCTGTTCTGCCTTGTCCCTTCAGGAGGGAACACATCTGATGTCTTTGGTAGCTTTCCCAAAATAAAGTGGATCAGAGGAACCATCAGTGATAATAATTACTTTTTAGCTTTTTAATTTCTCATATCTTGTTCCTTGGCTTAACTCTTATTACAGGTACTTTATCCTTAATGATAACTCAGGTTTGCTGAGTGTTAAAGAAGGAACCCCACCAGGAACATACAACATAAGAGTTAGAGTAGTTGATGGAGTCTGGCCAGATGTCATCTCAAACGTAAAGGTTATAGTGAAGGAAATCAAAGACGATGCCCTTCATAATGCTGGTTCTATAAGAATAAAAGGTAAGCAAGGTGATGAAGTATGTTAGGATTGTAATACTGAAATCTACCTCTTTAATGTTACTGCTATGTTACTTAGAATTCTAATGCTCTTAAACATGTGATAGGATTTAATAGCTTGCTAGATTAGGGTTTGAAAATGTGTCTTCATTTGCATGGTCCTCTGACAGGTCCTTACTGCATGTAAGGCACATCTCTGGAGAAAAGTCAGCAAGAAATGCTTGTCTGATGCAGAAGACAAAGAAACAAGATTTCTACACCAACTTTTCAACAAAACAGCAATTTATGTTTTAGAAAAAATCCTTATTTGAACAACTGGCTGCCTGAAATTCACCAAATTGTTTCAGTCCTTGTGAAAAAGTAAAATCTTAACCATGTTTCTGATTTAAAAGAATGAAAAAAAAAAAAGAAAAGAAAAGAAAGAAAGAAACGAATAAGAATCAAAAAGCTTCAGAACTCAAATCCTGAGCAGAAGCCAGCATGGAAAATTTCAGAGCCTAAAAATGAAAACACTCATGAATTTGCAGTTGAGTGCATTTTCTGCAGCCTTAATGTTTGTTCTCTGGTGCTTCTTTCTTTTATTGCTACAACATTTGCAAGGTGTGTGTTTGTCAGGTTTTAAAATTCTGTTACAGATACCACTGCAGAGGAGTTCATCTCCCAATCCCTGGAAAAAGACAGTAAATACAACCAGATGAAGAAGCTGCTTTCAGAAATTACATCGGCCCAGCTTGAAAATGTTCACATTTTCAGTGTATTAAATAGCCCAAGTCAAACCCGAGGGGTTGATATTTGGTTTGCAGTTTATGGTCCACCCTATTATAAAGCAGAAAAACTTAATGGCAATGTAGCAGCCTCCAGAGCATGGGTAAGTATGCGTACTACATATGAAACCACAGCATCTTCTCATTCTCATCTCAGACAATATCCATTGCCTAGTGAGCGTGCATATTTAGAATGCCTGAGAGAGTAATGTGTGAGAAAAATGGATAATTTAAATCAGTTAAGTCAAATAGTCCTTTAGCATTTATATTAAAAGTTTCAAGTATGAATGTTTTAAAAGCCAGCCTGTAAATACATATTGAGTCACCCAAACACAATGAGCTAACTTTTAGGAATGTGAACATGTTTTTCCTATTGAAAAGACTGTAAAAGTCTGTATAAAGGATATGTTTGGCTGTTACCTTTCTACATGGTGTCTTAATATTTCAGTTTATATTCTCCTACACAAAAATGTTCTGCAGCTGAAGCTCAGAAACCTGTGTTCACTCAACAGTTCCAGCTTTCTGAGTTAAGAGGGCAAAGCAGTAAAATAACTATTATCCAGTGGAGAAACAGGCTGGAAATGCGCATTGAAAATTTAATAAAGTTTGTGCCCTCTTGCAAAAAAAAAAAAAAAGTTCTGCTCAGATTTAAATTACTTGCTCTCTTGGAAATGTCTCTGTTCTTACACATAGGCTGAAATACAGCTTTGTTTATAATCAGTGCTGTAGTAAGAGCCACTGTTGCCAGAAAAGGTATTTCTTCAATGCCCAAGGCCAGTTCACCCTTCCCAATATTAAGACAGAAGTACAAATTAAAAGTACAGCTCAGGTTCTGTGTAAATAATCCATCAGAACTATAAGTGAATAAAACTTATCCATTGAACTTATGATGAATATGATACTATTTTTGTCTTCTGAATGCTCACTCACACTATAATTGGCTTATAATAAGGCTTCTGCCTTAACAGATACCAGGTTGAACTGCCTTTGACTGGATAGAGTGAGGTAGATGTTGGAAGGAGATGGCACAGCAACCAGTTGTGAGAATAAATAAGACTTGGGCTTTTCATGGCTGTCATCTGTGAGCTTCCTCTTTGTGGAAAAGTCAGATGAATGCAACTAATTGTTCTCCACAGCTGGAAAACATCTTGGATATAAATATCACCCAGATTGGCATTGATGAATGCGTGACTGCAAACTGCACTCATAGCAGCGGATGCATCAGCAAGTATGAGCAGAGTCATGTGCCAACAATAACCACAGCTGAAAGTGTTTCACTGGTGTCTGTGACAGTCCTGAGTAGTGCCCTGTGTAGCTGTGCAGCTCGGGAGAGTCCTCATCTCTCCTGCTCCTCATACCAGACAAACCCTTGTCTCAATGGTGGCACGTGTGTGGATACTGATTTGGGCTACAGGTTGGTAGGGCTTTGTCTGGGGTGCAACCAGAGTGCTTCTGGCTCAGTCTGTGGGGAGGAGGACAGGAAGCTTGGGGAGATGTCACTGCATGTCTTCTCACTGTGGCAGATCTGAGTTTTGCTGTACTTCACACAGGTCCTGCAAAAAAATCTCAAACAAATCTACGATTAATCTCAAGTAGATACTTAGGTTTGTCATAGTCTCCTGCAAAACCTTCGGAATTTTGCAGGCGATCATGGTTCCTTTAATGTCACCCTGCAAAATATCCTTGTTTGTACAGCCTACCTCAATGCTATTAAACATCTTAATCATGTCCCTTATGACACTTAATAACATCTTCCCCCATGTTCCTTGCCTTTTTTCTCCAAAAATGACATCTCATAGACAAAACAGTATGAAGATGAAAAAAATAGTGGGACTATACTAGCTCAAAATGAGCCTAGTATGCTTCCAGAAGGCAAACCTTAAGCATGATTGCTTAAAAATGGTCATCCCAGCATAGGAAGGCAGAAACAACTAGCCAGCTTCTTCTGAATAACCTTTATAGGGGAGGTGGGGCTCAGACTGAAGCTGCTGAAGCCCAGGTCACGGTGAAGATCTGAGTCTGACAGTGCTGCTCAGATATAATCAAGCAGGGAAACTTTGCTGCCCAGAAATAGTTACCCTTGGTAGCTCTGCCACATATTATCTGCTCAGTTCTGAGGCTCCTTTACTTCTGCTCCATTTTCAGTCGTTTTGTCAGTGGTCTTTTTCTGCATCCTATCCCTGTCATTCTGTTCTCCTGAGGTACTAGCAAACTATGGGAAGCAGAAGCCAAGAAACAGGACAACAGCTGTTCTCCCTGCTTGTCCTCTTTCCCATTTCTGTCACTCCTTCGGTTTTCCCTTACAGTTTTTGTAATTGTCATGCTGTGATTCCTCTTCTCTATAGAAGTCCCGGAGTGTTAAGGAAAGAATCCCAAGCATCTATTTTTGCTAGTGTAAAGGAAATAAACCAGTAAGTAGCTTGTTATAAGAGCAAGGTTATCAAGATCTAGGACAGTCACCCCTCTTCTCATTTGTTCTGGGTGATATTACCTTCCCCCACCCTTCCTTTGTCTTCTCTGTCAACACTGTAAAGTCTTTAAATAAGCTGGTAACAAAGCCTAGAGAAAAGCTGGGTTTCTTTTTTGCTGAAGAGATTAGAGATTTTCGTGTGTTTTGTATATAACAAAGGCTCTGTCATTTACTCACAGAATTATTCTTGCCTAATAGTAGGTAATTAATCTTACCTAATATGACGTAGATCTAGAGATAAATTTTGTTTGTACAAACAAGTAAATGGCGAACATATTATAATGGAAGTCTTGCTAGTGCTTGTTTAACTCACACTATGGCCAAGGTAACACATGCTCCTATGTTCAGAGTAGAGAGTCCTGCTGTGGGATGAGCCCTCAGCGAGTTCTGTTTGGATGGTGGATTTTTTTCTTAACTTTTATTTTTAATAGATGCAAATGTTCTGCAAATTTCCATGGACCAGACTGCCAGCAGACAAAACATAGCTTCAGAGGCCACGGTTATGCCTGGTTCCCTCCTCTCAAGCCCTGCTTTGAGAGCCGCATCTCCTTAGAGTTTATCACCGAAGTCACTGATGGCCTTCTCTTGTACCATGGACCGGTAGCACAAGGGCAGCCTGGAGAGCTGAAAGATTTCATTGCATTGGGTTAGTAACTTTATGAGTATTTGTTCTGTGTGTTTGTGTGAACTTGAATTACTTGCAGTTAATGGTGTTGGTGTCTTTTTTTTAATTAAAAAAAGAAAGGTTCAGAAAGTTACTTTTGGAGAATAAGGAGAATTCAGAACAATTTGCCACCATGTCCAGTTTGTGTCCTGTCACTGCATTAGAAGTTGGACATTTTTAAACTAAGTTCCCTCCACTGGCTAAAGAACTCCTCAGACTAAAATCTAAGTGTAACACAGGGTTCAGCTGGGTGCATGTAGGAACATGGTGGGTGCTTATCCAGTAACGGTCTTTTCTCTGCAGAGCTCTCTGGTGGTGTCCCGTCACTGACTGTAAGCCATGGCTCTGGTGAGCTTTTCCTGCAGCTGTCCCAAAAAGTTAATGTCGCAGATCGCCGTTGGCACAATATAAAAATTACAAATGATGGAAAGGCAAGTGTAAATATGGACAATCCTGGTAAGGCACTAATTCCTGTATATAGTTATCCCTTCAGAACCCTTTCTTGCTTCTGTGGAGCACTTTCATAGATCGTTCCATCACTGCAATGGCAGGGACTGAAGTCTGTCAGCTCAGATATCCCCGTAGTCTTGAGGCAGTCAATCAGAACAAGGCCTTGAGAAGTGCAACCTGTCTTTGAAATGGGCCCTGCTGTTTTCTTTGTTTAATGATCCTATCTATTGCTTAGACCTCAGATTTGTGATAATCCAGGGGGCTAGATGCTTCCTGAGCTGATGAAGTGAAATAACTTTAATTTCTTGGGGTGGGAAACCCTGCCCCACCTGGTGACTTTAAAAACACACACGAAGGAAATAGATAAGCTTTTGTGTAAGGGGAACTTCTTGCTGATGTAACACTGGTGAAAGCATCTGCCGGGTTGCCCCTTTCTCTCCCCCATAAGAGAAGACAGTGAGCATGTCAGGATCTGGGACGGGGAGCCTGGCAGACCGTCTGCTCTGCTTGCTTGTCTCTTCAGGTTCTGATTTGGCAGCAAACTCCAAGAAAATCCTGTCTTCTCTCTGTCATGTCAGTGACTTGGCCTGGTCATGGTAGAGTCAGATATTTCTTTTATATGGCTCCTTAGTTATATGCCATGTGCAATAACCTTCCAGATTAGTGTGTAGAAGTGTTTTAGTATTTTAATAAAGTTTCCTACAATTTAATTGCTAGTTAATAACCCACCTTCTGCTAAGTGAAAGAAAATGTGTAATTAAAATGTGTGTGTGTCTACAGATACAATTGTTTTAAATAATGCCTTTCTCCAGAAAGTGAAGCTGGTTCTTGACCATTGCGTAAACATCTCAGTTAGAGATAGTGACAGTGTTGTTAAGAAGACCTCCCAAATGGATCTGTCTGCCTGTGAAGCCTCTGAAGAAACTGTGGGAACTTGGAGGTAAAAAAACAAACAAACAAACAAACAAACAAAGAAAACCACCAAGAACTGGAAACATAATTATTCAAAAGAACTAAGTAAAAAGAATGGAGAGGAGTACAAGAAAATTCAGCCAAACTGTATTCTTTCTTTCCACTAATTCTTTCTTTCCCTGTCTTCCCCTCGACATGGGCAGGCTCTTCAGTGGTCACCAGCCCCTACAGCTGGGTGGAGTTAAGAAGACTTTGCCTTACCACAACTCACAAAAGCACTTCAAAGGGTTTGTTGGCTGCATACGCAACGTCATTGTTGATAGTAAGGTAGGGCTGCTAAGACCAGTCTTGGGTCTACCAGTGTCAACTATAATCACTTGAAGTGGTGCTTCTCTTTGTCCTTTCCTAGGTCTATGATTTAGAGCACCCTGCAGAGTCCTTGAATAGCGCTCCTGGGTGCGTCCTTACGGATGAAATGTGTCAGAGCACTGGGGTGGCCTCCTGTGGTGTCCACGGCAAGTGTGTAGGTGGCTGGGACTTCTTTCACTGTGACTGTTCCCCAGGATATGCTGGACCAGCGTGTGACAAAGGTACTGCAAGTTCTAGGGAGAAATTCATGGTGAAGATCTGTGGGAACAGCATCAAACACAGTGCTCTAAGTTTGCCACTAGTTTGAACTGAGGATCTTAATAAGACCATGCTGCATTCTGGGAGTAATTTAGATCTGCAGCAATGTAAAGGTCCTTGTAACTCTTGTTGAATAAAGGTAATGTCACAGATGATGGTCTTGATGAGACCTGCTTCAGTTTATGGAGGAGGCAAGTGGTCAGATGGGTTCTTTTGCCTTTTTCATCACAACACCTTATTTCTCAATGGTGAAAGACGAAACATTTTGCATTGTGCATTCTTTCCCTGACCATACTGATCAAAAAATATAGTTTAATGAACATGCTGCTGTTTGTCGTCCAGCACTGTTCTTAAGAGTGATTAGGTGCCAGCTTGGTATGTTCTGTCTGTGAAACCTGGGGACACAACCCTCAAGTCCTCAGGTCCAATTTTCTATCCATAAAAGGGGGATAATTTCATTTCCCTCTGCCACTGGAATGAATTGAAGGTTGTGTAATGCCCTTAGACCACAGCAGTGGGTTCATGTGGGGACATAACGTGAGGCCAGCTCCAGCAAATGTGTTATCCTGTGTAAAATCAGCATGAAATGTGCATCAGAGAACAAAAGCATGCAAGGGGGGATAATGAAAACCTCAGAGGCATTGGAAGAAATTACAAAGTTTTAGCACAGTTCAAAAATCTAAGAAATAAATTCTTTAATGTGTGAAGTGCTCCTAAGTAGCCCGCAGCCATGTTCAGGGCACACGTGCTTGAAGTTGGCTCTGACCTCCCTATACCTTCAGTAGCTATTGCTCGGAAGCAGAAATCAGACGTGAGTTACAGGTGTTTACTGGGACTTTACCCGCCCTATGTCTGCCTTCTCCCTCTAGGTACAAGGTAGGAATGACAGGGTTGGTTGCAGCAGTCTCTATCAGTACCAGTGCACCATAACACTTGGGGCTTTGTGTAGCATTGGAAGACAATTTGATCCCTCAGCCCCTTAATTTGAATGAGCTACAGGAGAGGGTGAGCAGCAGTGATCAGTTGGAAAGGAGCACATGCTAGGCAGCATTGAATCAATGTGTCGTGATTAATAGACATGGCTGGTGGGATATTGCATTTATCCTTTCAGCTTAATGCTCTTACTTCTCCATCTTGTATACAGAACAATAATACCCTGCAAGCAGCCAGACCCTTTCTTTCTTTCTCCATCTCCCACACAAGACTTAAAAGGTGACATTAAATTACTCAGTGGAAGCTTGTCTGTTGTGGTGAGGACTGGAATCACAACTGGCACATTCTAGGCCTGGAGCCTGCATTGTTTAAAGTGTTTATAATGACCACGTAAATGGTCAATATAGCTCAGTTAATTGTATTAACGTTTTGCAGACAGATGATATTGGTTTATAAACATCTGCCTATATTTAAGTCTTATTCTGTTTTGCATTATCTTGGGATGCTGGTTCATAAGCCCAACTGCTTATTTGGGACAACCGTATTGATTCCTACCCCACACCACTGTGTGAGAAACCAAGTGCTCAGAAACTAATTACTTAAAATCCACAAGTCATATCCTGATGTATCAGGAAAACTCCAATTGGGTCCGGTTTCTTCTAAAATGTTGGGCTGCAAATACTGGTGTTGAGCTGATACTTTATGAATGGCAGAGCCATCCTCACAGCAAGGAGCAGACAGCTAGGGACAGAAATTGCTGTAGTGTCCCGAGCAAATCCATCCCTGCTCATCAGTTAGAGCCTCTTGCTGCAGAGATACTGAGCAAAAGGAACAGTGGGGTAGGAAGTATAATATGAGGCAATAAGCTAAAAGAGAAAAGAAAATACACTTTAAGAAAGAAAAGAGATAGGAGAAACAGTGAGAGAGAAAGAGAGTGCAGAAGTTAAGCCTCTATCGTATGATGTTTCGTGTCCTGGGAACCAGACTAAGTGCCCCAGCATCCACTGGGCACTTTTTGGATTGTTACTTATGTGACAGTGACCTCAGTTTAGATGTTGGCGACCCAGCATTATTCCTGTATAGTCACAAACTTGGACTACATCTTTACTTAGTTAGAAGAAATTCCTTTTTTAAACTAGGCAGTATCCTGAACAAGCAGATCCAGGACTGCTGTTAGGTAATGAGACCCGAGTGGGAACCTGCTGCGTAAGAGCACCAGGCTCTGGCTGGTTGACTGGTAATTGATCTCCACAAAAGTGCGTAGAGCAACTTCATCAAAGTCTCTGCTGCATGATTGTCATGTGGATTCCCCGGGATGATGGGGAAAGAATGATTTTGGTCTTCAAATCAATGCCAACTACTTTACTGGAAGAAATGTTTCAGTTTTAAAAACACACAGACAAAAAAAAAAAAAGAAGAGGTTTTGGGCTCAGTGTAGGAGTGATTGGGTAGAATGTGTAGCCTGTGACAGGCAGAATATCTAATTGCTCCTTTCCTACCTAAATTCTGTGTTCTTGGTTTGTTCTTTTTCTCTTAATTCCCTTGATTAAGGGGGGTGCATGCATGTGTGGATTTAATTCATTAAACTAAATTGTTTTGTGTGGGGTGAGTGCTTTCCATGATGCTTCACTATGTTGTCAAAGTTTCTTAAGAACTAAAATTCTGACATTCTGAACTGGTTAATTCTCAAGCAGGGGAGATCTGAGGGAGCAACTATTTCTGAGATTTTCTGTTTGTTTTTGTGTGTGTTGTGCTTAGTTCTTCCAGAGTGGGCTTTTGGAAGGGACAGCTGGATCCATTATGAGCCAAGGAGCACTCGCAGCACTCGCAGCACTCGGATCCAGCTGATGGTGCGCACTCGTATCTCACGCAGCACCCTGCTCAGCTTGGCCTCCGCAGATGGGAGCGGATACGTTAGGCTGGAGGTGGGTGCTCCAAAAGGCACTCTGCTTCAGTCCTCTTAATTTGCCATGGAGTATCCTAACAGGAGAAAAAGATGCAGTTTCTGATTAAGGACACCTACTTTTAATGTAATAAAGAGCAAGAATTTTCCATGTGAGGGCAACTACTCTTGTTTGTGTTATCCTTCTCACAAATAAAGCACAGCCAGAGCAGTCTTACTTAGTGGTGAGACAATATAGTATAAATTCTAGTTGTTTCACTGCCTGCAGAAAATACAGGTGAGTACATGTGATACACGTGAATAGGGAAGATTATTTTGTCCTGTTTGCCTTTTCCCTTTGCTTCTGTCTGTCTCCAGCTCTACAACTTCTCTCTACATTTATGTTTTTGCTGAAAAAAAGCTGTCTGGATTACGTTAGCCAGGCAGAGGCTAATTATTGCACTTGTAATGGGAGGGTCAGCTGGGAAGACTTAGAGATAGACATCAACAGGAAGAAGAGTGGTAAAAAGGTTTGTCTGAGTTAGAAGAAAGAATGACCTGTAAAGAAAGAAGCTGATAATTCCCGGACCGGATAATTCACAAGAAGTTTTCTTGTGATAACTTTTATCTGGGAAAAAAAACAAAAACACACTTTTTCACACCCTTAAAAACAAGAATGCCATTTCAATTTAAAATACTCAGGTCTGTTTTTTTTTGAGGCAGGACAGTACAATAACACTTAGAAGTGCATTTCTGTTATTAAAGTTCTTTATTGTCTTTTAGGTGGATGAGGGTTTCTTTTGCGTTAACTTCAGCTTGGGGGACAAAAATCACTTTCTGAGAATGAAGACGTTACGTATAAATAACGGCCAGTGGGTTCTGCTGACCATGGAGCGCTACAACAATGAATTTACTCTGCGTGTTAACAGTGGTGGAGGTGATCAAGAAGTGACCTCTGTCTTGGGCACAAATAGATGGTTTGAAATGGACTGGGGGAGTGTTGTGCTAGGAAACCACCTTCCCAGTCATTCAGAGAGCGATTTCCAAGGTAAGTGACATGATGAGCTCTCAAAACAAGGCAATTACAGCCTAAAGGTGGCATCTTTGAGTGCATTTGAGAGTCTAAAACCCAAGTAAGAATTCCCATGCAGACTACTATGCCCATGAAATCCTACCTCCTCTACTAAGGAAGTCAAACCTAATGTTCATCTCTCTATTTGCCATTGTAACCAGTCCTAGTGAAGAAGTGAAATTTCCTGTAGATATTAAAAAATATCTACCTTTTGGATTTTTATTTCCCAAGTCAGATGTTGCAAGTAGGGAAATCACACTGTGACCTTCAATCACTTTTTGCCTTGGAAGGGTTTAAGGAACAGACACAACATGTCCTGGTAGGAGGAGAAAACTTGGGTCTTTCATGGTGCTGTCTCCATTTCCTGGGGTGGGGGTGCTGGGACTTTGAGACTGTGGCTCAGTAGAAGATAACTTTTTCCACTGTGTTGCTTTTCATTCAGCCCCACTTTTAAGATGGTATTTTAAATCTAGATTAATTTAGCGGAGCTGTTCTGGTCCATAGCACAGCTCTGCTGAATCGTTGCATTGGTACAACCAAGCTGTTCTGGAGAAGCATTGTCAATCTGCAGATGGGCCAGGACACGTAGGCACATGTCCTGTAGCTCTTCTTCTAAAATAAAACAGATAAGTGGTGTAAGGATCATTACAGATCTTGTTAAATTTTTCTACAATTCAGCATGCTTTAAGGTCTCCTGCATATGTGTTGGGGGCAATGCTTAAGGTAGGGAAGTTGCTAACTCAACGTATTCCTATGTGTACTCCCCTCCTTTAATGCAGGTTGTTTGCGTGATGTCCGGCTGAACGGTCAGCCGCTTCTCGTGGAAGGCAAGAGCACAGAGTTTGGCTTAATTCTGAGGCGGCAAGGTGTCACGATGGGATGCCATTCCAGTGCCTGCAGCAGCCAGCCCTGTTACAGCCCTTTCCTTTGTGCAGACCTGTGGAGAAAATATGAATGCCGGTACATTAAGCTTTTCTTGTCACCCAGGAGTGGTTGGGAAACTCTTTTTTTCCACCCTAGATCAGGCAAATTGCTTTTAACTGTGAAACTCCCTGCTGCTTCTGACCAGAGAGGAGCATCCGAAGGACAAATCCTGCTCTCCATCTGATCTCCTATTGTGGGCCAAACTTGCCTTTTCCTGCAAGTCTGGTATGGAACCTACTTATTCCACCATTGTTTCCCATGGTGAGAAGATCACAGGCCGATGAGGAAATGAAATGCCCTTTGATAAAAGCTGGATTGCAAAAGTTTTGTTCTCTGCTAGTCTATGTGAAAATATACATATTTTTAATACAGAGCACATATATTGTACATGTACATATAATATAGAGAAAGAATATATAATATTTATATTCTGTAAAGAAGTTGAAGTTAGTCATACTTTGTATGAAGCAAGGAGACTTTCAAAATTAGACTGTCACAAAATTGAGTTCTAAAATTGGCTGCCAAGGGTCAGAACCAAAGCCCACCAGCCTGGTATCCTATGCAGTTAGTTTCTTGGAGAAGAGCCAATGAAAGAAAACTATCAAAATTTACATTAAAATATGCAAATCAAAATATAGGCATTTCTGTTCAAAAACAAAAAAAAATCATAAATGTACATGCAGGAGTGGGAGATTGTGCCACTTGAATTCCTTCAAGTCAGCTAAAATTTGGCACTTCTGAGGCCTAGCAGTGTGTTGCTGAAGGAGGCTGTGAGGTGGTCTGAAGTCTGCTTTGAGACACTGCTTTCTTCAGTGCTGTTGTAAAAGAACAATATGAACGCTCTACTATCTATTCACTAGTGTTCTTTTGTCAGAGTGCAGAAAGCAGGTCTGTGTTCCTCACAGTATTCCTGTGTGGCCTCTCTGTTTACATACCAGAAGAAATTACTTTCTCTGCAGATTCAAGTCCTGAGAGACAAGATGGCTCATTCCAGGCAGATCAATGACCATCTCTTTCCCAAAGGTCCAGATGAACATTACAAAGCTTATTCTAAGTGCCTGCTAGCCCTTTTTGCGTTAATCTCAGCTATTCACTTCCTGCTATGGGTTTTGAACACCTCTGTAGAAAAAGGCTTTGGAAGCTGACAGATCCCTCTTTTAAGGAAGTGGTGAAGCTGTTCTGCGTATCTTCTGGATGGGGAAAGCAGAACATATGTTCACATTTTCATAAGCCTACTAGCTCACTATGTTAGAGTTTGCATCTATTTGATACTCTTAATGTTGACTTGTGGTTTGATTGAACCGACTGTAATCATTGGCATTAATGAAATAGTAACAAACTTTGCACAAAACAGCATGCAACTCCAGGTGCTTCGCCTGCCTTAACGATAACTTGTGCTTTTGTTGGCCAGGTGTCCAGCTGGGAAAGTAGAAGTGACTGATAACCTTACAGGGCTCAGACACTGTACCTCATCACCTTGTGGACACTGGACCTGTAGGAATGGGGGTACCTGCGTGGCTCAATCACAAGACAGGACCATCTGCCAGTGCCCCGAAGGCTATAAGGGAAGATGGTGTGAAATTAGCCAGGTGAAGGCTGGAAGACCTGTTGGACTCAGCTCTGGCTCTATTCTGGCAATCAGCATGTGCCTCCTTGTCTTCCTAGGTAGGAAAACAAGTACTTTTGTTGTTGTTGTTATTTTATTTTTCTTTTCTTTTTTTAATCTTGTACCTTGCTCCATTGAATCAAGTCTGCTTTACCCTTGGATGTTGTGACCAGTGTTTCTCCTTTACTGGAGATCATCAGCTGGGAATTCATTTGAGGATGCTAAGAGACAGGCATCAACACATATTTACAGTTTATTTGCTTGAAGCCACTTCAAGCAAATTTAGGACTTCAGTCTTCCATAATCACTTATTTTCAATCCTTCTTAAATAAGGATTTTCCCCCGTGTGTGCAAATCTCTGTGCAGCCATATCCATCTGAAATTCCCACCTGCCCTGAGCCCTCACATTTGTATTAGGTAGGACCTACAGCTAGCTTCAAATATTAGGAAGGCAGAGATCTTTCTCTAGAAGATTTATGATCTTAACAGGCAAGCCTCATTAAGAGTGCGGGACAGAAAGAAATGTTCACAATGTGTGCACTTTTAGGTGCACTTTGGCTAAAATGTTAGTACACCCTAAGACTAGCTGTTTCTCATATTGATAAAGAAAAACTGCATACACATCTCAGAATAGTAAAGACTCCAACGATTGTATTACACTTGGAACCTTCATTAAAACAGTGTTTTACTTACTTTGGGTATCTTATTTACTCAGGATTGGTGAAAGGCCAGAGACTGGCCAAAATGCCTTCTATTTAAATGGA
Organism: Chauna torquata; assembly: GCA_013399475.1. Lineage (NCBI taxonomy): Eukaryota > Metazoa > Chordata > Aves > Anseriformes > Anhimidae > Chauna > Chauna torquata. Next base: position 509,864 of record VXAL01000795.1, on the reverse strand, counting down.
TTCCTTTAGGTAAGTAAAATACCCTTTTAATGAAGTTTATCATGTAATATACATAGATGACTCTTTACCTTCCTGAATATAAGTTGTTTATGTATTAACAATTACACATTTCTTACCTGGGAATTTGGTTGTCAAATTAAGAGTTGATTTAATATCTCAGAAGTCAGATAACAACATTTTTTTACATATATTTTAACATATATTTTAACATCATATTTTCTCTTATGTCATACAACAAGTAAGTGTATTTATTTCTTCCAGCTCTCTTGGTCTCTTACACGGTGTGGAGTCAGTGGGGAAGTTCAGGGTTTCGGAAAGGAGGAATTTACCACATTCCTGAAGAACGTGAAAGCTGGGAGGATGTTAGGGAAAATGTCTTCAATTATAATGAAGAAGGAGGTGGAGAACATGACCAGGTATGATGCTGCTTAAATCCAGTCTTTGCAAATCCAGCCTCTCCTTCGCCTTCCTTTTCCAGACCTTTCATTTAAGTTTTTCTTCATAGTTCTTAGCCAAATGGCTTTTTTTTTTTTTTTTTTTTACCTGAAGTACTTTTGAGTGGGAGGCTTCTATTTCAACACAATCTGTACTTTTCATGCTGGTCATCTGTGGCCACCTTTGAAGGGGCTGATCTGGACACAGCATTCTTGATTTAGCTGGAGACTACCATCACTCAAAGTATTCGATCTGAACTTCGTTTTCTCTTTTCTTCAGTTTGTAGAAAATTCACAGAATCCAGTTTTTTGTTGCACTGGGTTTTAAAACATTTTTTTGAACCTGTTGCCTTTTGCGTTGTTTCTCTCTGGCATTTGCATTCATTTTTTTCCAGAATGCTTACGATATAAATGAACTGAAGAAACCTCTCCGTAACATTCCCCACTTCTCCTCAAGGACAGCTCCTCCATACTCCAGGACACGCACTGGCCAAAAAAGAGACTCAGTACCAAAACGTGCACACCAAAACCAATCAACATCAGCTGTTAGCAGTGTTCCGGACTTCAAGGAATATGTTTCTCAAATCATCTGGGATGCAGACAACGATCTACAGAGTCTTCCAGCTGACACTATTCATTTTTACTGCTTAGAAGGAGAATGCTCTCTAGCAGGGAGCCTTAGTTCCTTAGACTCCATTAGTGGTGATGAAGACCTAAATTATGATTGCCTTCAAGAGTGGGGGTCAAAGTTTGACAAGCTTAAAGAACTCTATGAGCTCTCAAATGAACATTTGTAACTGGAGTTAAAGGAACCTGAAGTGTTGCCGTGACATATGGACACTACTTTTAAAAAATGCCCTTTTTTATACATGAAGGTACATCAAGTAACTTACTTGATGCAAGTTTTTAGTTACACTAGTATGTAATACTTTTCCCAGAAGTGATAAACTGAACAGTCCTTTTCATATGCACTGTACAAATTGTTATTTAATGGTAGAAGTGCAAACTTTCAAAGCATGAATTTTCTTGAAAACATTGGAATGTAGGATTTGTATAGAATAGCATTATAATATTCCTTTTTGTTTGTATAGACCACAATGAGCTACTAGAATTGTCCTGGATGCAAGAACTTGAATTATTTTCTCCCTGGTATTAATATGACTCCTATCAGGGGGGTAGCAATGGGTAGGGCATTTTTCTTTTAAATTGCATGCATTTTAGATGGTGAAATAAGGATTATAATTGTTAAATATAAAACATTTTAAATTTCTCTGTTTCTTGTCAGCTTTTATTTTTCTTATCCTCCTAACCTGTAACCTCTCTTGACATCACACACACTCTCACTCACTATTACAGGCTACCCAACCATCTCAGACTTTTTCTCTCTGCCATGTTTTCTAATTACCTGTAAAGAGGGGAAAGCAGTGGAGAGATCCTAATTTTGAATACCTTGTTGATAGTGTAACAATTTTACACTCTTAGAAGTAGTTTTAAGACTTAAAAAATTTCTTTTCAGCAGGCTTTTGTTTCCTGCTTTGCTTTCCACATCAAACCCTTCTTCAAAGTCTGCAGCTGGAAAAGAGGACTGATAGCAGATGTGAAGAGAGAAAAAGGAAGAGAATACAGCTAAAAATTGGAACTGAATTTTTTCAGTCAGGACAGTTATTGTAAAAATTGGGATCCTCAAAACAGAAAGCATGGGAAACCTACCGTGTTCCCCTTTTTCCCCTTTGCCCTATTCCCACTCCCCAAAAAAGGACTCTGACTTGAGCATGGGAAAGGAGTCATCTCATGTTGAAATCTCATGAAATCTCGTGTTGACTTGAACGTTAACCTCTGTGACCATGGGTAAATCACCTTAAATTGCTCTTTCTCTTTCTCTCTTTCTTACCACTCTGAAATAGAGGCAGCTGCCACCACCTGGGTGATGTGTGAATGTTACTAGGTGCTTACAGACCGCTTGAAAACTCTGAAGTGCTAAGGTTTTTCTTTTAAAATTGTTTTGTACTCAATGTTTTTTAATTACTAGTGCATGATACTCAACGTTGGTTTGTTTGATTGATTGATTTTATTGATGTCTTGGCAGTTCATTTGATTTATAAATATTATCTTGAAATTAGGTCTTTCATCACTATAGATTATTTTACTCGGCGTAAAAAACCAAACATAAAATAGCTTTGTACCTAGAAGGAAGATTTTGATACTGTTAGAACAAATCTAATTTACACTGAAAACTGATTGAACAAAACCACCATATTAACTGAATAAAAAAATCTGCATTCATTCCATACAATTATTTGTACAAATGATACTAAAATAGCAATGTTTATCAGAGATTTGGAGGAAAGAGTGAGTCAGTATGAGCCACTCCATGGTAAACTTTCACATGGTTGGGCATTGACTGCTCTTACAAAGTCATAAAAAAAAAAATATTGTAGCTATATAACATATTGACACATCTTGCGTAATGCAAAATTTCCCTCCTTTCTAAAGATGTGTGTTCTTGTAAGAAACTGTAAATCTCTTACATTCTAGGATATTACATATTACAATCATAACCCAAACAATTCTATGATTCTACGATATATCATGCTGCAAATGAAACCTGCTGAGCCCCAGAACTACATTGAGGTGATTGTTCTGAATCTTGAATACTTATAACATTTTCATTAAGTTCATATATATTTTTATCACTCTTTATTAAATTGCCTCTTCTGAACTTGATATCCAGTAAAGCTTAGCGTAATTATCGTGTAGGTAAATCCTATCTCTTCCAAAAAAGACTGTTTTGAACAATGTGCTACAAATAATGTTTGAGACAGGCTAACTGTGATCTCAGAGGATTATTTTGTAATCCATATTCTGAAACCAAACATTTTACTTATGGATGAATTAAACATTAACTTAGGAAAGTTGAAGCAGTATTTGTTTTTTTCCCTCAAATAACTAAAGACACAAAGTAACATGCATGACAGAAGATAAATTACATAGTCAGGACGTTTAATGGACTTCTGTCCTCATGGTAGACAAGAAAGAGGAAAGCTCTTCTGTCCCCTAGGGTCACTTACTGCAAAATGCAACATGTTTATGGCTGGCAAGTCACTGTCTAGTTAGAAAGTTAAATATAATGGATGCCTCCCTTTTTATTAAAAAATAAAAAATAAAAAAGCATACCATAAGTGACATTTAGAAAGTCAAGAGCTTGAGACAGGACAGCTAATGGTGTTTACAAAGGTGTGATTCTGTGTGCATGTGCATGCGAATGACACAACGAACCTCATTTACCTGTTTCACCCTGCAGAGTCACTGTGTGCTCAGTGCTTTCTGGACTGAGACTGAGAAAGGGCCATACAGGGCACTAGTCTGATGCAGTATTTGCTGGTCCACTTGCTGCAGAAGTCGTGGCTGTTGAGCAGATGAGTCAGTCCTGTAGGAAAGGAAAAACAGCCCAGTCGCTTAAGGCAGTGAATGGGGCAAAAGAGATTGGCATTGTATGTCTTCACTGAAAACTTGCTGTACAGCCTGTGTGTTCTTTTTTCTTGGTAAGGTATTTGAGAAATTCAGCCAAATGACTGAAACAGTTAAAACCATCTGCTATTCATCATCCTGCTTCTCATCCTTCCCCAGACATTCCCCATCCTTTTCATCCCCATCCTTCTCATTCTTCCCCAGACATTGACATCCTAGGAACAAGGATATCTGAAAAACTTGGGAAGCGGCTCCCAGCTAGTTGTAGCTTAGAGACTGACATAAACAGCCACAGACTATGTAAATGTGAACATCTTATTAGTATAAAAAAATATAATTATTTTATAATTTTT
>VXAL01000795.1:471298-505601 GCA_013399475.1 Chauna torquata | reverse complement strand
AATAAAAGTTACTCCTGAAAGAAAGAAGCTGTTTCTGCCACTTGACTCGAATCTGCCCTTGTTCATGGATCAAGGCCTTAGTTTCTTTGCCTTATTGAAAGAAGGCATTAAAGTGTGCATAGGCAGGAGGAGGATGTATGATGAGCTTTTTTTTTTTTTTGTACTCCTTATTTAAGCCAGTAAATAAAAATAATTTATTTAGATAATTTTCACATTGGATGTTTGGGGTAGGGCTAATTGTTTTGCCAAAAATCCCGATTCTCATTGGCAGCATGTTTCTTCTCAACTGATCACATCTAATAAGAATATGTAAAGCACTGCAAAGTATTAGAGCTAAAATCTGTCTCTGGCAATAAACTCAAAATACCTTTAACGATCCAGACTTGTTACTATATGTTTTATCTTCCAATATGAGCCAATGAAAATTTCATTTACTGAAGCCAAGCAGGAAGAAATTGTGAAGATTTTGCTTTACATCTTGAGGTGCATCATTAACCTCATAGCAAGGCATTCTTCCAGAAGAAAGAGTTGTGCCAGTTTCTGAATCACAAGTATTTTAATCATCCTGCAATTACTGATGCTATTCATTTTGTGAAAAATTTTTTTTGTGTGTGAAATGTTGCACTAGAATACTGATACCAAATGATACTTTTTTCTCAGAATTCTCAGAAGTTCTTAGGGATGGTTACAGGAGTGAATCTCTCTGCTACAGCACCAGTCCTCAAGTCGTGTTTCTTTGGGGTGGCTGAGTGCTCTTTGACCTCCAAAGGGGAGGTGAGCCTTATCTCATCGTCGTGGGATCATGTGTCTTACCATTTCAGGAAAGACTTGTGCTAACTTAAACTGAACTGCAATTAGCAAAGCTCAAAACTGTCTTAAGTAGGTTGCTCTTGGGTTTCCTTAAGTAAGTCGATTTCATACCAAATTAATCTGACCATTTTTTACTCCTTATTTTCTTCAACACAAAGACGTGAAGGTGTGAACTTTCACACATAAAATAAGGTTGGGCTGGGTTTTTTTGCCGCGAGGTTCCCACTGGGGACCTCCTCGCACAGCTTTGCGCCGTGCAGCTCGCGCGGCGGAAGGCGACGGCTGAGGAGCCCAGAAGGNCCTCGCACAGCTTTGCGCCGTGCAACTCGCGCGGCGGAAGGCGGTGGCGCCATCTTCCCTCCCCGCCGCAGCAGGCCCCGCCCGCGCGCTGTCCCCGTGCCTGCGGCTTCTACCCAGGCGAGGGGGCGGCGGCTGGCGGCCATCTTGTTGGCGCAGCCGCCTCCTCCAGGGGAGGGTGCGACTTGCGCGGCCGCGGGTGCTCGGGCGGCCGCCTGCGGGGCAGCAGCGATGAGCGCGGAAGCGGCGGACCGGGAGGCCGCCACCTCCAGCCGGCCTTGCACTCCGCCGCAGACCTCCTGGTTCGAGTTCCTGCTGGAGGAGGAGCTGCTGGAGCAGCATCTGCGGAAGCCCTCTCCCGGTGCGTGCGGCGCGGCCCTGNCCCGGGCCTCCTCCCCGGCCCGAGAGGGGCGCCGGGGGGCTCGCGGGACGGGGCGGGAGCCGCGCGGAGCGGGGGGTGCGCGGCGCGGTACCGCGGTTGGGAGGGCGGGGAGGCCGCGGGCACGGGGGCGTGAGGCGCGGTGGTCGTGCACCTGCGGCTGTGCGGCCATGGTTAAAGCGAGAGAGAACGTGCTTTTGTTTCGTTTCGTTCTGGTGTTTTACGGTCATTTTCCTATTTAATAGGTTCATTTTCCCGTCTTCCCTGTGTGATAGATCAATTTGCGTTTTGCTTATATAACTTTTATTCGCAGAAATGTTACAAGGAGTTCTGCTTTTTTTTTTTTTTTTTAAATGGGAAGTGCTGTTTGTAAAAATGAATACAGTTTGCAGCAGTTTCCACAATTAAGTCTGGCCAGCATAAAGAGCTACGGTCCTCCTAAAGGTTCAGTGCTGAAATTGCTTAGCTTAGAACTGGAATGAATAAAAAGGTGTGTAGTCTGGTGTATAGTTTGGAGAAAAAAAAAAAAGCCATATTTTGTATTAGCTGACCTTTACAGATCAGAGAGGGGAGTCTTTTTCAGAACTTGAGTTCTACAAACAGGATAAGGAAACAGGGACACCTATGACAATATTGCCTTTACAGAAAGTAGATTTAAGCACAGTCAGATTATATCTTTTGTGCTCAGATCTTATACTGCTATTTTCTAATTAAAATTAATTTAATGGTTTGTCTTCGGTTCTTCAAAACAGCCCAGAGGTACTGGAGAGACTCGCTTATTGTAATTTTGCAGCTTTCATATCTTTTAAAAATCAGACTAATGATTTTTTCTAAGTGTATTCAGAAATACCAGAAGTTGCTCATAAATACGTGTAAAAATACATACCTACTTATAATTCTTATCTGTATTTTTACAACAACTAGCTTCTAATTTAAATGGGCAGTGTTTATTTTCTGTGGATCCAAGTACTAAGTCTTTGTTAATGCGAAATAGGGAAAGTAAATGAAAGTGTAAGATTGTGGTTACCACGGTCAAGTAAACTTGTGGGTTAAATAAAGATATATTAATCTGGTTTGATTCAGCATAAAAAAATACCCATTGGGATTAGAATCTGACAGGTGACAATGTTGTATATATAAATGATAAGGAGATAAGATATTCATGACCATGGCTTCAACAAGAAAAGAATTTCTGGGCTTACATGGAATTTGAAGAGTGGTTGCTTTCTGCAGATCCACCGCCTGTACAGCTGATCGTCCAGTTCTTGGAACAAGCTTCCAAACCATCAGTGAATGAACAGAACCAAGTCCAGCCGCCGCCTGATAACAAAAGAAATCGCATTTTAAAACTTCTTGCTCTTAAAGTTGCTGCTCATCTGAAGTGGGATTTGGATGTATTAGAGAAAAGGTATGATCTGCACATCTTCATACTGAAATTACTAAGCTTGGAATCATAGAATCATTTAGATTGGAAAAGACCTTCAGTGTCATCAAGTCCAACCATTTACATGACTTACATGTGGCTTGAGTTCCTTATTTTAACAAATGGAAATTTGTCTTGCTCCCTATTCTGGCAGTATCTTTCTTAGGTAAGAAGAGTCTTGGGTCTGTCAGCTGAAGTAAAGTTCTGTTTCATCTGCGAGTTAGAAAAGGGTTTTGATAAAGGCGGTCTGTAAGCAAATCAATGCTGTTAATAATCTAAAGGTAAAATGCTTACTAATTATTGTAAGATGTCCAAATCTTTGCTGTGTAAATATGAGTTTTGGGTTACGCTTTAGTGACAAAAACAGCTTAACTTTCCCCTTTCTGAAATGCTTTAAGTTGGAGCTCTTGCTCTAGCTTTATTGATGTAAGGCACTCCATATATCAGTGAACTAGATGAATGAACTAACTGCCGTTGAAATGGACAATCTCCACCTCCCCCCGCCCCAGTAATTTCAGCTACTGAGTGGTCTCACAAGGTAGAAGAGTCTGAAACTTCTTTGCTTTGGGAGTGCTAAGCGCATTAGGGAACTGCGGTTAATGGGGCAAGACTTGTTCTCCACCTCTTCAGTGTATGTTACAGTTGTCAGGCATTGGAATTGCAGACACCTTGAAAGAAGAAAGTTAGATAAAAGTCGACTCTGACTGCATTGATGTTTTTGTTTGTGTTTTAAATCACGTTGTATTGTCTTATTTCTCTTGAGTTAATCTGAAAATTACATGTTCTTTATGATGTGTTACGGAAATTAACTAACTTCAGAAGTATTTCAAAAACTATTACTTCAAAGTGCTGGTGGGGCTTGTCTCTTCAGCTTTTTGTTTGTACTTCTTACTACATGAATATCATAGTGTTGGGTTTTCTGTCTTTTTTTTGTTTTTATAATACGCTATAATGAGTGGTAAAAGGACTTGGAATGAGATGTCCTTGATTTTTACCTATGAAGTTACTTACTTTTTTTTTCCATAATATCTTATTAGGTTATGTCATGTTTATCTGCCTTAGTGAAGTATTGTGAGGCTGGATTACTGCTTGCCAAAGTACCTTTGCAAGATGCTGCACAACTGCAGAGAATAAACTTAAACCTTTATTGCGGTTAGTTACGAAAATATTGTACAGACAAAAGTATCTGGTATACAGTAGGGGGGTTTTTTATATGTTTTAGCTTTGAAAGCAGATGTATGTGAATGTGTACAAGAGGGCCTTTTTAAGGCTGCTTCCCTTCTTACAGGAAGAACTTCTACTGGCATTTATTCATGGTATAATTTCCATCAGTTAGTAGCTTTACTTCTTAAAATACGGGTATAATGATGACTCAAAAATCAGCCCTCCTGTTTGACAATATTGGGCTGATTCTAGGATTCAGTAGGATTGCTTTGTGCATTTGTGGTTTTTCATTGTTTGGGGTTTTTTTTTTGAGAAATAATGTGAAGTCATTTCAATTACTAATTCAACATCTCTATACACTAGTAAGAGTTCTTGTTCATTGAGCTTACGAAGCCTCAGATTGTTCTTAATTAAGAACTCTGCTTTTTGTTTTTTAACTGACAATACCCAAAGGTTCAGTCATGGTAGTTAAAAAAGCATAATAGCTTGAGCCCAGCTTTTTCTAAAACTTCTGCTGTTATAATTGGTTCAATAATGTTCTGCTCTTGCCAATGCAAACAATATTCCTGGACCTCCCGTAGTAACACCAGTGTTTGTTAGTTTAAAGTGATAGCTTGGTAACAGACCTGGAGTTTGGTGGGATACAAGACCTGAAATTTATTAAACAAGGAATCTGGCTTTAGTTGCTACAGGTGTAGTTTCAACTGGTTGTTTTCAATGCTGGTTGCAAAGAATGCAACTTTTCCACAAGGTTAAGGGTACTTCGGCAGTAGCAGATCACTTCTAACTTCAAAGAATGTCTAAATTAGTGATAGTGTTTCAGTTGTGTTGAATTACACCTCTGAAGCTTGGAGTGATGCAGTCCAGCCTGCATGCCTTCTCATTTTATCAGGGAAGGTTCTGCCTCACCTAAGGTAGGGTTTTACATGCTACAGCTTACAATGGAACTACAATGCTCTATTCCAGTTCTAACTTTACTGTTTGGTAGTGGATGCTTCAAAAAGGGAGCTAAGACATGGTAGCACAGATAACTGTCCACTTTACGTGTGTGTGAAATGGAAATGTGGTAGTGGAAATTGTTTACCTTCTGGATGTGTGAGCTGGGACTACTTTGAGAAGAATTTCTCGCTAGTTGGGACCTGCTGCTATAGATGAATGAATTATTCATGGGACATGTCTGAACAGACTAATGCAGTGTGCATAGAAGTAGTCCAGCTCTGTCAGGACAGCCTTCCATTTGGGCTTGACTTCTGCTACTAATAGTAATATTGGTTGCTGCTTTATGTACTGATCTAGAATGTCATCTGATACAGAGCATTTCATTATGCTAAATAGACATACTAACTGTACTTCCATGGGTTGTTAAGTAATAATGTAGTACTGAGTAGTAGTGTGTATTTAAATATTCCAGAGGTAGGATTACTATATGAAGTACCTGATTCTCTTATTTTTAATAGCTTATCTGTTCCTGTACTGAACATGCTACTGAATGAGCTTCTGTGTATCAGCAAAGTTCCCCCAGGGACTAAACATGTGGATGTAGATCTGTCCAGCTTACCCCCAACCACTGCAATGGCCATACTACTCTACAACAGATGGTAAACTACTTTTAAGGCAATAATCTTAAAATCATGACAGAGCTAAACATTGTTTTCTTCTTTCTACGTACTTGTATGTAGAATGAGAAAGAATCTTAAAGTAATAATAATGTTGTGGTCTGTAGATGGGTTATAGTGAGGAACTAAGTCTGAAAAGCTATTTTAAAGCTGTTTTTGTTCCCTAACAAAGTAGTCAGGGTAATGGTTTGAACTGTCACCTTATAAAGATAAAATTCTTGTTGCCTCTTAGCTTTTTGTGGGCTTAAGAGCATTTCTTAAATAGTAAATGGGCTCTTGAGTAGAGGATGTATTTTAATGGTATAAAGTATCTGAAATGATAAAGTGATATTTTTTAAGAAGCATGTGATGCTATTACACTTCTGAGGCTAATGCCATTCCTTGCTTAATTTTCTCCCCAATGTAGGGCCATAAGAACCATTGTTAAAAGCAGTTTTCCTGTAAAGCAAGTGAAACCTGGTCCACCGCAACTAAATGTGTAAGTTACTGGTATAATTCATTTGGACTTCATTTGTATTTTGTAGTAAGAAATAAAATTTGTAATTGGATTAAATCATGTTAACATACAGTTGCTTATGGTTAGCCATAACATGGAAAACTTGCATTTATTTCGAGTATATTCTTATTTTCCTGTCAAGCATGCTTAATATATGTGTCTATGTTTTATTTTTTTTAATATGTTGTAATCTGTGTGACTTTGCAGAGGAATGAAAAATCAGAAGAAAGGGAAATGGCAATTTCTCTGGGCAGAAAGCTTATTCTGTAGTTTAAACAGTGTATTTCTTGCATCCTGTTTTAACTCGCACTGGCTTGCTTAATACAGTTTTATTATAACAATTCACAACATTATTGATCTGATAACCTGAGAAATAATGAAATATTTTCGTTGATTTCATTAGGCAATTCTTTGTAATTTAAAGTCAGTATTGGGTTTACATTCTAGAAGTTGTGTGGCTTTAGTTAAAACCTGCCCTTGGAATTGACTTTTATATTATACGTTTCTCAGATAAAGTTGGAAGTATCTCAGTGGTACTTCTCAAGTGTTTTATGTTAGTTCTGTACTCTAGATGAATATTATTCTTACTTGTATGAGAGAGTCTGTTAAGTATGTTGATCACAAATACTACTAGTAATTCTACTAGAAATCTTGTACTGTCCTATCTGTATCCGAGTCAGATCCTGAATCAAAAGATTCTGTATGGGGAAATAGTTTTAAAATACTTCTAATTTTTACATAATCATGTGAACCCTACTTCTGCCCCCAACATATGCTTGTGAAGATTTTGCTAGTGAAGCTCCAAGAGGCTTGAGGCTGGAGAAGCTGATTGCTTCATGATTGTTTTGCTAATATTAGCAATCTGATTTAAAAAACAAACAAAACAAAGGCGATGAAAACTTTGAAACTTCCGTTTTATTAAATCATGTTCTCATCTAAAACTTTTCATTATATCTTTTAATTATATAGTTCTGTATTTCAGGTAAAAGTAACTAAGAATGTTCAGTGGTCCAGCATAATGTTGTTAAAAATGTAGTTAAGGAAAGCTTTTTTTGGAATTAATTGTTGTGATCTAGAGCATGAAATAATATGATGGTTTGCTTTTTAATTCAGGTGTTGATCACATATCTGTTTTTTCAGGATGAACCAGATGCAGCAAGAAAAGGAACTAACTGAAAATATTTTGAAAGTGGTGAGAGTCTCCCCCCCCCAATTCTTGCTGGAATCTAAATGTAAATACGAATGGACAGGAGATAAACAATTGCATCATGATTTTGCTGGATTCAGTACGTTTATATTACATTAGCAACTGGTAGCATTTCCTACAGTTCCACTGTTTTTGGTCAGTGGTGTCTCTGTATTGGATGTAGTGTGGAATTTGTTTTGTGACATTGAACTATTCTTTCATCAGTCCATCCTTGGAGCCATATGAATCAAGCAAGCCTCTACAAAGTCAGTGTGTGATTAGTAGTTAAGACCATATCATGCTTGAACTGTAAAATTGTATGGCAGCAAAATAGAACGCTTAATTTTTTAAGAGGATTTAGTAGGTATGTTTTCTGTATGATACTTTCAACAGAATACTAGGTGTGCGTAAAGTGTTTTCCTTTGAGAGAAGCAAGAAGGAGGAAAAATAACTACTTCCATAAGCAGTCTAGCACCTTTCCCTACTCTTGTACTTCATAGGATGTTAGACTTTTTTCCACATTTATTTATTTTTATTTTTCAAATAAGTAAATGATGACTGTTCTATCAATTCATCATAAGTTCTGGAAAAATCTTGCTATTCAAAGAGAAGCTGCTTTTATTTCAGCTGTGAAATAATAGCTGAGAATTTACAATCCAGCTGTTAATCCTCCAGAAGTGGACAAACAGGCATAGGTGAAACTGAGAGGAAAAACGTGTTTTGTTTTTTTTTCTATTGGAGGTAGGAGTCTGATCCTGTTTCTCTAAGTACCTGAAATGGAAGTCATAAATTTCTTTACTGTGCAAGAAATACAGGAGCAGCAAGACAAGTGTGTTAAGGAGATTTTCTTTGCTATCCTTCTACTGTGCTGTTGCATTTCTAGTGTTAATTTAAACCCAAAGCTAAACTTAAAACCAAGAGAATTTTTTTAATGCATTTGAACTATTATAGTTGAAAGAGCAGGCTGCTGATTCCATCCTGGTGCTAGAAGGAGCACTTAAATTGAATAAAGATCTTTATGTCCACACTATAAGAACTCTGGATTTATTAGCCATGGAGCCTGGCATGGTGAACGGAGAAACAGAGAGTTCCACAGCTGGACTGAAAATCAGTGCAGAGGAGATACAGTGCCAGGTACTTCACATCCTAGACTAAAGCTTTCAGTTTATTTCTGTTTCTTCGGAAAAAATGTTGTGATGTTTTGAGATAAACTGCAGTATTTTTCTACTGATCTTTCCTGTGTTCTTTCTTTAATGCAATAAAGTATTACTGACTTCATTTACATGCTATTAAAACTTCTTTCAACATTGTAAATATTGTTGGTCCCTTTCTTCCACAAACACTCGCTTTTTCCTACTCTGGAGTAAACCATTGTATGACAAGGACTGTTTATTCCACTGTTCTTACTATTATGTGGAAATCATTGTGTAATTTTGTAATGCCTATGCAGAATTACTCATACTGAGATCACAGTTAAAGGAAAACAATTGAAGTATGTGGGGAAAGAGACACTGTGTGTGTCAATACACTAGATAAAACTGGGACTAGTTTAAGTATTTCAGCTCAATTTTTACACATACTTTAATGTTGACGTAAAATGTTATATAAATCTCCAAGATAATGCATTTTATATCAATGCTGTTTATAGGTTTGCTATGACTTGGGTGCAATCTACTTTCAACAAGGAGCTACAAATGCAGCTCTGCATGAAAATGCTAAAGAGAAGTTTTTCAAAACAAAGGAGTTGATTGCAAAGGTAATGAGTGTTTTATTACCATGTATGTTCAACTCAAGAAAAAAAAAAGTAAATTATTGCTTCCTTCTTCAGCAGCGTAATAACTTACGGTATACATCTTTAAAAAAGAAACTTTGTGGGATTTTGACGACAGTCTTTGTTTTTTTATACATTGGGCCTGTGAGCTGTGAGTCTCTATTTGTGTTTCAGAATTAAGCTTATGTTTCATAATACTTTGATCACTAAGATTTAATTGACTGTTGCTTTTCAGATTGGTTCATCATCACTTCATTGTACCATAGATGAAAAACGGTTAGCTGGGTACTGTCAAGCTTGTGGAGTTCTTACCTCATCTGATGATGATGCATCTCAACAGGCAACTCCTTATAGTCAAATCCATAGCTGTATGAAGTCTGGCAACTATCAGGTACTGTGCTTAATTAAAGCCCACTTCTAGTGAAGTTGTTGGGTTTTTTGTTTTGTTATTATGTGTTGATGATTCCATTTGATCTAGTAGGGATTTTAAGAAATGTTTAAGTGTTCCAGGTAACCATTAACATGTTATTATGGAAACACACTTATATGGGAATATAACATAATCTGATGTATTAGATTAAAATATCTTGGATTCTAGACCGTAAATTTCTACTAGCTGATATATGGAATTTTCAAGTTAACCATAATTGTTTGGATTTCAGGGAATGTTGCTATTGAGATGTGCAAGTTTGTGGCTTTTTTCTTTTGATCCTCTGAATCAAAGAATGCATTTTTGTTGTTTGTTCCCTTCTCGTTGTTTGTACTGACTTTTAATGTTACATCTGGGTGCAAGCTGCTTCTGTTAGTTTGATCATTTTTGACAGAAAATTTTCTCTGTAGCTTTTGAATTCTCCATTGAATATTCCAACTGTGTTTGTGTTAAAGGACTTGGTGAAGATATTCCTTGAAGATAATCTAGCCCTCAGTTTACCTGTTCAGTTCAGGCAATCGGTGCTAAGAGAACTGTTCCAAAAAGCTCAACAAGGGTGAGACGTTAAATATAATTTGTTTTTAAATTTGTAACTAAGTTAATGCTTCTTTAGAGGTCTTCTAAAACTTGAAGTCAAAGCCAGTCAGGCTGCTCTGCTAAGCAGTGATATTGCAGGAGATGTGTATTTCATTGGGAACATTGGCAGTGTAGTTACCTGTGATTAGGGGCCTGGTTCAGCCACTGCTGAACCAGCCCGGTGCTGGAGGATTCGTATGATACCTTATAACATGCAGAGAGAAGTAGGCACATTACAAGGGCAGCTTGTGGACGGCTCCTGATGGAGAAAAGCTGAGCACATGGCTTTAACCAAAATTCAACCTTCTGTGGAGTTTAGGCACTTGAATCAGGGCTCTGTGGAAATCATCTTCATATAGCCAAGATGATAATTCTTCTCTGGAGGGAAGGTGCCAACAGGTATTTCAGTTAGAGAGCAAGGCTCTGTTTTATAAACACGTGAGGAAAAAAGTATTGATGGTAACAGCCTCTTGTGTGAGAGTTTAGCAGTTAGCGAATTCAGTTTTCACTTCAACCGGAGAGGAACCTAACATACCCAGAGAAGGATCTTAGAAGAGGCTGTAGCTTAGCGCTGTGTGGGGGGTGTCTGTCATCTCTGTGGCTGAAGTGGGGTACCTTCATTGTTGAGTACAAGACGAGGATGGAGGACCGTGACTTCGCAATCTATTTAAGGCACACAGCTTAAGAGAGGGGTGCCATAGATTGTATCTTTTGGTTTTGTCTGATGATGGTGTATTCTGAGATGCATAAATATTCCTGAAGTTGTTTTGGCTGTCAGCTGTGCGTGGGGCATGCTTACGAAGAGGAGATGCACCTGTGTGTCAGTCACACTGCTCTAGTTGGGAGTCCCAGTGGCACTCAGGCTGAAGCGATAATGAAGCTTGTGTGTGAAACAGAGCTGTAGGCCAGGAGAAAATTGTCTTTCAAAAAAGTGAGGTCTTGGTAGATCTTGAGTAGATCCTGAGTAAATGTTTTCAGACTGCATTCAGGACAGAGGCATGTGCTCCAGACTTGTCTTGGGATCTGACAAGTGTAGCTTTGCCATGATAGCAACTGTTTGTCAGCAAAATTCTGTGATCTTGGGTTTTGTATTCATGCAGGAATGATGCTCTGGATGAAGTTTGTTTCAAAGTCTGCGTATGCAACACCGTCTGTGATGTATTGCAGGGTCAAATAATTGATATTCAGTTTTGTCTGCTGTTCCTGAAACCCAACAAAGAGAAAATAGACTTCCTCCTGGAGGTAAGAAATTACTATTAGAAACCAGAATGGGAATGTTTAATGAGGTATCTGTTTCCCCAGTTAACTGTATTACTGTTGCATGTAATGTTCATGCTTCTGAAGCAGAGAAAAATACTTCCTAAGGTAACTTCTCAAACTTTATTCACCTTCTTTGCAGCTAGCTCAAATACGCTCTATGTAATCAGTCTATCATGTATGTTGCTAGTTCATCTGTTGGGAAGGAACCCATGTTGACTTGCTGCTTCAGCTTGGATTTGAAATTGCTACATTTCCTGACTTCATTAAAATATATAGCGATATTATTGAACGTCTGTTTTCAAGGAACAAAGAAACAGATTCCCTAAGACAGAGAGACAGAGACTGGAAAACAGTACCTGTTGAGGAGGACCAGCTTCTTACCAGCTTTGCTGTAAAAGCTTGTATGTCATGAAGCTATCCTGAGTTACTGTACATGCAAGACAAACTATTGCCGTCAGTGAGGCTTTTCGGGAATTTGTTGTTTCTTGCTCAGACTGAACTTACTCCTTTTGTTACTTTGCTGTTGTTTTCATACCTTCTTTTGTTTAATTTGAGTCTTGTCTTTTGCTTGTCCGCTGAAGCTGTTCTCTTCAAGTATGTGGCAAAAATTGGCTGATAGTACTCTGTATTTCAGAGCCAGCAAAAGCTGTTCCATCAACTGCTCATAATAGGACTTGAACCTATTTCTCAAAAAAAAAAAATCTTGCAAGCTGGCAATTAAATTCAACTATTTAGTTATCTTTACTGCAATTTTTTTTTAAAGTTAATCCTAGTGGATCTTGTGGTTTTGCACTTAGAAACATTAGTTCATTTTAAAACTTGTGCGAAAGGGCTTTGGTTTTGTACTTAATGATCTTTTGACTGACTTATACCATGACATTCAGTGTCAGCACACCTAAATATCAGAGGAATTGGTTTAAAAAAAAAAAAAGTGGGTTGTGTCAAGGAAGACCTCAGTTGTCTGAAAAAGCTTCTTGTGTACAGGTTGAAAGAAATTCTGATCCATCCGTGATAGCTGCTGTGTTTATCACATAACTGTCTTCTCTCCCTTAAGAGAGAGGGTTACTACCTCATACTAATTGGGAGTCAGAAAACCGGGGAGTAACACTGTCTCTGGCTAAATATTGTAAGATTTTTAAGCCCTGGTTTAATTGTTTACTGCTTACTTTTCCCAGGTTTGTTCAAGATCAATAAACTTGGAGAGTGCTTCTGAATCTTTGAAGAGAAAAATGGCAGCATTTCTCAAGTATGTACCAATGTTGATATTCTGAATTTACGTCTTGTAAGCAATGTAATACAGCATAATAAATACTTTCGAGAACTTATAGCTGGAAAAATGAACAGCCTCTCCCTTTTCATTATTAACTTTTTAATTTAGGAACTTGTGTTTGGTTTTGGAAGATCTTCAGCTTGTCTTCATGATTTCGTCTCATGAGCTGTTCATAAAGCTTCTGAAAGATGATGAGCGGAAACTGCTCATTGATGAAATGCGGAAGAGATCTCCTCGAATCAACCTGTGCACAAAACCTGTAACTTCTTTTTATGATATCCCAGGTAATTTTCAGTGTTTCCATTAACTTCTCTGAGTGCAGTTACCTGTTTTCATGTCTGAGACTACTGTGTATGGATCTGTTTTCATAACAAGTTTAGAGAGAATGTTTTTTGGAACGAGTACTTGCCACTTTTAGTCAGTGAATGTCCTGCTTGTTCAAGAATGTCGTTCTTTTGGATGTACTTTACTTGTATCTCAACGGAATATATGCTCAAATAAGTGTATGCTAGCTGACCAAGTGAAAGAGAGGTGTGGTAGTTGATTTGAACTGAATCTGACTAGCAATTTTCCCCAGAAAGGGTGTCCTCCTGCCTCTGGACTTATACCAGTACTAATGTTTGTGTGACTGGTGAGCTGGACCAGGAATACCATCTGGATGAAGTTTTAAACCTACCAAAGTGAAACCCAGATTTTTTTTTTTTTTTCAGCAAGCTCATTTCCAAGATGTAGCTGGCTGGCTATGCAGCTGCATGAGTCAAAGCTAGCATAAGAGAAGGTGTACAAGCTGCTGACAGCAGCTGGGAAGAGCAGACCTTTTCAGCTCTAATGCAATCTCACATTGACTTAAGCTAATTGTGAAAATACATGTTTTCACTAAGGCGATATAGGAACACTTTCTGGCTCGGGTTTTGAACTTGGTGCAGTTCTTCAATGTGACTCTTCACTGTAGCAGGAATAAGGGGATGCTCAGAGCTGCTTTTGTGAGGGAAAGGGATGTTGCAAGCAGCCTTTTAGGTAAGGGGAACTGGGAAGCTAGCCTCAGGTGTTTGTGGAGGGGCATAAGATGATGTAAGGGGCCTGTAAAAGCATTAGTGTATCGCCTGTTCTTAACGTATTGTTTAAAATGTCATCTACTAAAGAATTGTAAGGATCTACATTGTGAAGGAATGTGCTGGAGACCTCATTGCTTTTCTTCTAGCTTCAGCAAGTGTCAATATTGGCCAGCTTGAACATCAGCTCATATTGTCAGTAGACCCTTGGAGGATTCGCCAGATCTTAATTGAATTGCATGGTATGACTTCAGAACGCCAATTCTGGACAGTTTCGAATAAGGTGATTTATTTCATGTGGTCTTATGATAGAGTAATTCTAGGACTGGTTACATATTGTATCACAATGAACAGTAAACATTTTGCCATATATCCTCAATGTGACTTTTTCAACTTCCTCTCTCTGCACAGTGGTGGTAGAATAAGAATAATGATACATATCTGAACTCACATTCTGTATGAAAAGTATTGTAACAAAGTGCATAACCTTCATGTTAAGGAGTTACTGGCTATATCACAGACTTGCATTGTGAGAAAGTAAATGTTTGTAGATTTTGCTTTCAGTGCTCTGACTGGTTAGGATTATTTTAGTTTAAATTCCTGTCGTTAAATGTAGCTAACAGCAAGAGAGTAGATTTCTTTCTTTTTTGTGTGTTTTTTGTTGTTGTTGGTTTTTTCCAAATTATTGCATATTCAGCATATGAGTAAGTAGGCTAGGTAGCCATTTCTAGTATTTCTGTATGTCTGAGCCATACATTACTGTGGATTAGATGTAAACATTTCTGAAATTGGCACTTAAAAATCAATTGTTTTCAATGTTTGAATTTTATTTTTAATGTTTAAGCAAGTATGTGAATTCTAAAACCTCTTTCTGTGCAAATGTCTTGCTTATTTCTCTCTCAGTGGGAAGTACCAAATGTTTATGGCAATGTTATTTTAGGAATCAAAGATAATCTGACTAGGGATTTGGTCTACATCCTCATGGCGAAGGGATTACACTGCAGTGCAATTAAGGTGAGCAAGCCATCTGAAGTTACTGGTGAGTTAGTCTGGAGAATTTTCAACAATAATGAAAATATGGAAAGCCTTTTTTGAGAAAAAGGCCTGAAGAAATGGGAGGTGATAGAGATATAGTAACAAGTTGTATGTGTAATAAAATAGTTAAATATTTATCTCGCAAAGCTCCAGAACGAGAATAATGGCTTTCTAGTGAGTTGGGCCAGGAGATAATTTCATTCATACGAAGTTTTGATTAGGGTGTACTAAATCATGTTTCATCTAAACCCAACTGTGATTTGACACGTTGATACAAAGTGCTATTCTTTTGGCTATTTTACCTAAAGGATTTACTGGAATGCTGTTTCATTTGCCTTGTAATTGACTATACTATAGTTTGTTAAACTACAGGGTAAAACTGAGCTGTCTATGTAATATGCTTATAGTTAACTTCTAGTATGTTTTTGCTTAAGCTTCTTGTTTTGTTTGGAAAATATGGAGCTGTGGGAACTGTTAAGCTTAATAGCAAGTCCAAGGGACTCAAAAATGTAAATGGTAATTGCGAGTTTCTTAAGGAGTGCTAACAATAATGGATGCGGAGGCTGCTTCAGACAGGATTTCAGCTCTTAGTCTTCCTTATGAATCCATTAAGAACCATTAATGAGTGTCCTCTTCATTGCAGGATTTTGTCCATGCAAAGCAACTTTTTGCTGCTTGCTTGGAGCTTGTGACAGAGTTTTCTCCAAAACTCCGTCAAGTCATGCTGAATGAAATGCTGCTTTTGGACATTTATACTCACGAAGCTGGAGCTGGTGTTACTGGAGAACGTCCTCCTTCTGATCTTATAAGCAGAGTCCGAGGATATTTNACTATATAGTATATTATATATTTTCCAATACAGTATATTGGAAAAACAATAGTGAAGTTTGATATGGTTTTTTTGTGAGTCTTTAGATGTTTAGCTTTTAGAAGTTGGAAATGAGAACAGCAACATCATGATGCCCATCTATTGCTAAACATTGACAATTTCTGTTTAGTGCCACTCAAAGGATTTAAACAGAGTAAACATGTCTGCACTTCTATCTGAAAAGTTTTATTAGTTATTGAAGTAGTCCGTGTGGTTTCACACTGACGGAGTAGTGTAGTACTGTTGCAGTTGAAGGAAGTAGATGCTGCTCCTAATTTTCAGAGGTGAAGTCTCTTACAGGGCTAAGCATTATGTTTTTCTACGACGGGAGATACAGAACAGAAATGGCTAATTAGAGGGAATTGGTTTTGCTTGTTTTCATATAATGCTGTTTTTCTCTAAACAAATAAATAAAAATAATGTTTTTTCTTCCAGATATTCCTCTTCGACAAGTTATAGCTGAAGAATGTGTTGCCTTCTTGTTAAACTGGCGTGAAAATGAGTATTTGACCATGCAAGTTCCGTTACCTCTGGTTCAGACTAATCCTTATGTAAAGGTAACAGCTGCTCAGTCTCAAAGCCTTGTCAGACTGTAACTGACTTTCTTGTTGAGGTCTCTCATACTTTTAAAAGCATGTACCTTTCTGTCACAAGGGCATCAGGTTTTAATTGCTATAATGACTAAAATCTGATAAGACACAGCAAGGCTAAGCAACAAGTGTGTTTGATAGCTGGCAAAAGACTTGTGGACTGTGCAGCAGAACAGATGAAACCAACTGTATCGTAGCCCTTGTTAGCTGCCAGGTGAGGTTGGTTCCCGAAGCAGCAGGCATGTGATAATGATCCCCAAGCTGTTCCGTAAAGGACTTGCCTCTCAGCTGGGATTCAGCCTAGGTTTATGTGGGAGATATGAGAAGTGTAGAAATACCAGGCTTCATGTCTGATTGTCTTTGTGTTCCTAAGACACTTACCTTCTGAATGCACTGTAATGGTTCCATTTTTGAACCTGATACCAGTGTTTTAATTTCTGGGGACATTCAAGCACTGCTATTCTTGAAACCTGGCTTTCAAAATGGTTTTATAGTAATGTTTTTACGTTAGGCTATGAAGCTGAAGCTGAATGCAGATTGTATTGCATGGCACATTTTTGGCCCGCTCTGGTTACCTGTGGTGCTTCCTGATTTCTGTTTTGACATTTAGATTTCTCTGCACTGGCACCCTCTGCTTCGCAACTTTATTTTTCTTTTAGTTCAGGTTAATTATTATATGAAAGTTATGGATATTCAAGGGATGTAGTCATTGTAAAACTATTTGTTGTTTTTTAGGTTTTATGCAATATATTTGATAAAGTAGAATGTAAAGCTTGTTTTCAGGAGCTTGTCATAATGAAATATACCTTAAGGAAACTAGTAAAGGGAGGAATGCTTTGTTGTTTGATTCCTGTCTTGCAGGTTACAGATCAGTGTCCTCTGCTGCAAAGTTTAGTTATGTTGCTGTGTAGTTTGTAGCTTAAAATTGTTTGCTTAGCCATTTTAAATACCAATAATGCCTTTGCTCTAGGCAATAATCACAGAAGCTCTGCTTACTGTATTTTTTCTTTTGCATTGCATAGCTGGGACAGTTGCTGGCTGCTACATGCAAAGAACTTCCAGGTCCCAAAGAAAGTAGACGGACAGCTAAAGACCTCTGGGAAGTTGTTGTACAAATCTGCAGTGTATCCAACCAGCACAAACGGGGGAATGATGGCAGAGTGAGTTTGATAAAACACAGGGAGTCCACACTAGGCATTATGTACAGGTATCTCTTCTTAAATTACTTCTTAAAAGATTGTTTGAGTTGTATACTTAACCCCATGTTCCATTCAAGAGCTGTCTGTAATCCGCTATCAGAGTGGTGGCAGCAGCTGAAGAACTCTACCATGCAAGCAGTCTGCCCACTGGAAGTGCTAGGTATTAGTGGTGGCATCTTCTCTTTCTCTTTTCAGAAAGAGAAAAGGAGTGGGTGGGATTCAGGTCAGTATTCAGACACCAAAAGCATATGTGCCCATGCTTCCATTGGAATTGGCGTGGATCTTCCAATAAATTTAATGGCATCTAGAGGGCAGTTTAGTGGAGTAGCTGATGGTGTCTACTTTACATCGGATAGAACCGATCTACAGATTCTAACTGTTTTAAACACCTAGCTCACTGTGTAGGTGTCTACACCTAGCTTTATGTTTATGAATCCAAAACTAAATGTTACTCAGTCTTGAAATGAAATCTTAGTTCAGCTGAGCCTGTGGGGAGAGGGAAGAGAAAAAAATAATGTTGAATGGAGTAATTTCACTGTTAGTTACCTAGTCTCTGCTAGCCTTAGTGTTAACTGATGATTGATTTAGAACTCTGGTTTTCAGCCTGTTCTTAAGTCCAAGACTGACCATAAGCTGCCTGTTACGATAAATTCTGGAATGTATGGTTATGTTGAATACCTTTCCATATTAAAAACTTGGAAAAGGTGTCCCTGTCAAAAGTATGGGCTGTTCCTTTGTTTTTCTTGAGCAAATTGGCTTAATGTGTATCTAAAAGCCAGCTGCTTTTGCTTACACTGCTGTGGGATGGGTGGAAGAGGGTACATGCTTGCTTTGTTTCAGTTTTATACTCTGGCAAGAAAAGGAAGCACTACAGGTGTACTATAGGATCCTGAACCTCTTCTGACCTCTTTAATTCAAACAGTGAAGGGCAGTGACCCTATTTTTATTATGGAAAAGAAGCAGCAAAACCTTTTCCAAACAGGCTGTGCTTGTCTGGCTTGTTTTATGGTGACAATTTCTGAGGTGGCATGACAAGGAAATGAATATGCATTACAAACAATCACTGTGTACCCTGTTCTGTAAACTCGTAGGTCATTGTTGCAGTCCTAACTTGGAGAACTACAGTACAGTTCAATAATTGACTTAATACAAAATGATGATTTTCAAGCCTTTTGTAGCTTGATGAAATAGCACATATGTCTTATTTAACCTTTTTTTAATTATAAAAGTAGAACTTGCCGCTGACTGTATTAAACGTGAATGACCTGATTGAACATTTTCACTTACATACTCTGCATTCGTGAACTTAGTGCTGAAGGAGTGTTTTGGCAGATGAAAAGTTTGCTTTACTAACTCTTATTTCCAGTGAATTAAGTTTGTGTATGCTGTCAGTTGTGGATGATTACTTACACAGATACTTGTGTCCCTGATTTAGGAGTGAATTGCTGTCCTTTATCAAAAAGCTTCGGGTAAGTTATAGTGGACTTCAGAATGTGTTTACAACCAGAACTTTCTTTGGTATAACACCTTTCTGGAATTTAACTGGAAAAGTCCAGAAAATGTAATAGCTATATAGGTGTGTTTGTGTGGCTGAAGAACTATATTTATTATACCTGTCATGCAGCAGTGTTGAATTGGTTGTTTTTTATTTTAAAAAAAAAAAAAAAAATTATCCTGAATTATGACAGTGGGGATCTGTTAACATTAAGGGTTTATATTAAGAGTTTATTTTATTCCAGTTATCATGAAGGCTTATGCACTTGGACTAATTAGGAAAGTATTGTTTTTGGAGGGAGCAGGAAGCTGCTGCTTGCATCATAACTAAGCAGCAGCAGTAAAAGGAAGGGAAATTGTTTATAGTGTGTGTTTGTAAATGCATAGAAAGGTGTACTATAACTAGCTTAAGTTTAAGGTTAGGCAGTAGCCATTGGGGGGGAAAAAAAAAAATAAAGATTTGTGAAGCCTAAGTAAAACTTATATCCAGGCAGTTATTCAGGAAGGTCTGAAATAATTAAAGACTACTTAATTTTCTCACAGTATTTCTGTGCTGCAGGATTCTTAACAAAATACTGCCCTATTTCAGTAGGAAATTATAATGATGTCAGAACTTCTTCATAGCTGTAAAGCTGAAGGAAGAAAGTGGATTTTTGTTATTTCATGGGAATACCAATGAAATTTTTCCTTTTTCTTACAGGAACCATTGGTTTTAACTACAATATTGTCCCTGTTTGTCAAGCTTCATAATGTTCGGGTTAGTATATATCATAAAGATCATATTTGGATTTCTTGAAGTGTTTCTCTTTGTAACTTGTTTTACTGTCTATCTCCTCTTAGGAAGATATTGTGAATGATATTACAGCAGAGTACATTTCCATCTGGCCCTCATCTATTCCCAAGTAAGGTGATATAATTAACTCAAAATACAATTTTCAAAATGCATTTACATAATTGGTTTGGTTCCAGTTACTGTATATTAATTACCATGTGTTAGTGTTTTTTTGTCATGTAAGGGTATCACTGACCCCTGTTGTTTGCAGATAAGTTGGTCTTATTGCATGGAGGTTTCTGCTCCTAATTTGATGGTACTGATGGATACACAGGTACAAGAAACAGGATTTTTTTTTTTTAAATTGTGTGCTTTACTGAGCTGTATGTAGCTATGTGAGCTACATAATATTATAATTTAAAAAATTGATTTTTTTTAGAGGTGTTTGAATAATTGCCAAAATACTAAGTGGCGTATGGTTTGAATTGGTTTGTCCTGGCCATATTGAACCGCATTTCTCCGGTTTAGAGGCTCTGTGGGGCTAGAACCTCACTGGTTTAGTCTCTATGTATGTTCCGTACCTGGGAGCATAAAGAGAGAGTGCATGTAATGTTTAGTGTGCTGTCTTTGGTCTGATTGGATAGTTTCACTGTTACTGATGCAGACTTCAGTGTATATTAGAAGGCTGAGCAGAAGAAGATAGTTTTTAATCTGTTAGCAGAATTTAGCAATAGGGTGGGGGTGAGGTGTGGAAGAAAAACATACTTTTAAAAAATGGAGATTCCACATGACCTTTGGGAAAGGTCAAGCAAACTATTAGCAACCTTCCTTTCCAAGCTAGTTCCACAAGTTTCTAGAGATTGCTGACTGTGGCCATTTATGCAGAAGCTGTGATAAATTTATAGTGGGTTCAGGTGCTTGTCTTCAAACTTCTTGAAACCGAGCAGATATTCTTGCAAGGAATCTTTGTATGGTGTCAGTCACAGATAAAGTTCTAACTTTGTCGAAGTCTGTGCATGTTGTGTTGGTTCTGTCATATTTACTGTATTAAAACAATTCAGCAATAGTCTTAGTCAACGTTAAATCCTTACTGAAGTTATTTTTGCTTGACGTTTAATGCAAAGCGCTTTGGACTTAAACTAGGTGTGAACTCAGATTACTGTTTTTAAAGCAACAATCACTTAGAATTTTTTTTTTATACCCCTTTAGCCTTCAATCAGTGGATTTTGAAGCTGTGGCTGTTACAGTAAAAGAGCTAGTCAACTATGCTTTGACTATCAACTCAAACAACCACTTCTGGTTAATTATCCAGGCAGATATTTATTTTGGTAAGTGAAACCAACATCTGGCTTTTAGCATGTGTACAGGGGCACTTTGTTTCTTTTGAAATTTGCCTGCAATCATAACCTTCCTTACATTTCCTTTTATGAAAAGAAGCTTAAGTGATACAACTTGAAAATCTTTGTGGGCAGCAGTGTAGGTGCATTTGCATAAGAGGTTGTCTGAGCTGACAGAAGGACTGAGCTTTCAGTGGATCATGGGGCTTGCTCTTAGGATAAGGGAAACTGTACTGTGGGAGTTGTGATTTGATTTCACTTCTTTTAGTGGCTGTAGTTGGTTCTTGAGTGATATAATTATGCAAACCTGTAACGTTAGTGTCTCTTACTAAGTGAATAAAAGTTTTGTGGATAGTGCTTGCATTTAAGTGTGGAGATCAGCTTTACTGGAGCAGAAGACGAGCAGAGTAGAGAGGATCTGTATTTTTATATAGGGAGGTATCTAGGATTTGTAAATGAGGAGGCACAAACTTCCTGATCTGTATTGGTTGTGATGGGAAGCTCTGTCCTATCTCTCTGTCCTCACCTGCCACTTCCCTGGTGCTTATCCTTGCTCGTCAGCTGGGAGCAGCCAGCAGAATTGGGACATAAAGCAATTCAGATTCTGGGCACCATGACATGCAGCCAGACTGTGCCAGTTCCGCTTGCCTGGGGAAGTCTTGCACAGCCTGTTGGATGCTGTGCTTTGTTAACTTAGTCCCCAGTCTAGAGTCAGTCTCTGGGGCTTACTTTACAGTGTAAGTAAGGTGAGTGGAGGACATTAGGTGCTGAAGAATGAACTTTCAGAAGCCAGCCAGACAAGCGTGGTGCTATCTGGTGTATGTGCCAGAGAAGGATATTGTCACAGCCATCCTCAAAGGTAGTTGGGCATTTCTTGTGCTTATATTTCTATAGAGACTGTTCTGGTGGAATGTAGCATTTAAGCTAGAGTCTTGTTTTCTGGCAACAAAGCAGGGTACATGCTTTGCCTCTGCCATCCGTTTGCTGGTGCTTCAGGCTGTTGCAGGAGGCAAGGTACATGTTTCCAAACCTCTTTTTGAGCTGGAAGCATGGCTGTCTTGTGCAGTAAGATGCAGTGCAGAAGTCTTAGCCCGTTGAATCAAAGAAGGATTTGTCTAGAAGATGCTTGAGGTGGGGTAAGGAGTGTACTAGTCCCGTGGTTAGGGCTTTCCCCTTAAATATGGGAGGGTAATTCAAGGTTATAAACTGACAGCATTTACTACTAGTACAAAGTGGAACAGCATCCCAGAAGGAGGGTGTTCATATGGGGAATTTGCAAAATTGAGACCTGGAAGAGCAATGGTTGGAGCACTCCTAGCTTGTGGTCTGTATTTCAGCAGCTGCGTAAACAAGCAGACTGCTCGCGCCACAGAGCGCCACAAGGGTGTCTCCACGTTGGTTCAGCAAGAACTTAGTGGGAGTAAAACTAGTGCTGAACCACGAGGTGCGTGTGGTCGCGTCAGTTGGTCCCTTCTAGCTCACACCAACTAAACTTCTGCACCACCCATGTGCAGAGTTCCATGAAGCAAACTCCTTTTTCGCTCTAATGCTGATGGAGTTAAGATCAAATATCTGGAAAGTAAAAATTAATTCTCAGAAGTCAGAACTTTGCCTGTGTTGCTAGTTTTCCTGATTGTGTGGTTTTCTATCAGTTTTACCACCTCGTGTGTCTGTGCTGTTTAAACAATGATATGGAAGTCATTTTCCAAATAGAATTCAGCTGAGATAGTGTCTGAATAATTCTGTAAACAATTGATCTGAATCTTAGAAATAACTGCTGTGTTTACTTCTAAGTCATCGTTTGGCTTTTTTTCCCCTACAGCAACAAACCAATATTCAGCAGCCCTTCACTATTATCTACAGGCAGGAGCTGTGTGCTCAGATTTCTTTAATAAGATGGTACCACCAGATGTGTTCACAGACCAGGTGAGTTAAGGTGTTAAAAGGGGATTTAGATGTACAAAAAATAATCTTTTGGATTCAGTCAGCATCCTAATCCTCTGTAGATATAAAACTGCTAAACACAAAATCTTAAAAGCTACAGGAATGTGTGTATCTGATGCATTCAGGGATGAGTCCTCGTAGCTCAGTTCTTCCTTGCTTGTTGCTTGAAGGCCATAGAACATCTGAAGCTTCCACATTGCTGAAGCGCAGAATATTGTGTTAACTTTGTATTAGGCGGACACATCTGGGCCTCCACAGTGCTTCTGGTGTTGGCTTCACATGGATGGAGCCTGCTTGCTTGCACCTGTGGTGCAGACAAACATAAATGTATTGTCTAAACACTAGTTCTAAAATATTGTCTGCTGTGGCTAACACAAATGAGCACTAGGAGTATAGATTACATCAGCAGTGAGATCTGGACAGCAGCAGCTCCCTGTCATGTGCACACTTTTTTTTTTTCCCCAGACTCTGACAGTGAACAAAGCTGCGTTGCAGCACTGTAAGGTTGTCTGGAGATAGGTAGGATTGTCACTTTCCGCTGTTAGCACCTGTCAGAGCTCTGGCCCTGTAAATAAGCACCTGCCTGTGTACTTTGCACCTGGCCTTTCTAAAGCTGGTGTAACAAATAGCTTGTCACTTGCAAGTGGGCAGTGACCACTTAGTAGCCATGCGTGCTGGGGGCAACTTTAATCCCAGCCACAGCATGTCCTGGTGAAGTCTTGCAGTCATTTTAACCTTTATCTGGTCATTTGTCTTGGTCATTAGGAAACCATTGTGCTACCTGCAGGTGTAAGTAGGCAACAGGAAATAACTGCTCGTTAGGACTGTCTAGGCCCAGGGGAGGAGGTAATTTTCATACAGGAGAAGCACTGGGACAGGGTATGTTTCTGTTCATATGGGAAGCAAGCACTTCAGACTTTTTTTTCCAGCAACTTTGACCATTCACAGCCCAATCCAAGCTATGCCTCGTGCCAGGCTACAGTGGTCCAGTACTGGCTGGGACCACTGTGCTGTCACACATCAGCGCTGCTGCCTGCCAGCACGCACATGGCTCGGTGTGAGAGCTCTTGTCCATAAAGCACTGTGCTACTGCAGCACAAGTCGGGCCATTTCTGTGGGTGAGAGAGAGAAAAGATGAAGTTTTCTAATAGGCTGCAGCCCTGTCCTACCAGAAACGCAGTGCTTTGTGCTGTAGCACACATCATACTCTTGTGAACTCTCCTAAGTGATGAAAGCTCAGGTGATCAGTGGAGTGGGCACGACACCCAAGAATTGAAGGAGGGGTTAGAAGAACGTTGATAGCTATTTTGCTGATCCCTTTTATTAAAAAAAAAAAAAAAAAAAGAAATTTGTTGATGTTTGTGTTCCTATACTAGCATTTTGAAACATTTTGGTTTTTTAACCATTCTGTAGGTGATAAAAAGAATGATAAAGTGCTGTTCTTTACTCAACTGTCACACCCAGGTAAGAGCTGAAACATGGTAGTAAGTAAAATGTCTATAAATATTTAGACTTAAAAAGCTGGGGGGGGGTGCTTCTTTAAAAGTGAATCAGACTTTCCTTGCAAATGCAATCTGCAGTGAAATCTTTTGTTGTTACCATTGCTTCTAAAGCACTAAAGGGACCCAGATTTTCAAGCAAATAAACATGCTTGGAAATGTTGCAGAAGCAGAAGTAGTCTGAGGGTTTTTTGTCCCGTTTTTATCATAGGGTATAGATTTTATTTTTTGTAGAGGTGGCCTCATTCCACAAGATAACCACATGTGGCAGTTTAGCGGGATTGTTCCTTCTCCAAGAAGTAACAAAGTTATAATAGGTCCTATGTCAGAGCCTAATAAATGCATTTAGAGGTGGAAGGTAGGTCTATCCCTTCACATTTGATTAAAAGCCCTCACCCTGCCCCCTTTTAGCTATTAGTGGTGTTGATGCTCAGAAGGAGCTATGTATGCTCTTGAAGTCCAGGTGCTTAGAAGATGCTTGGTGTGAGAAGGAGCTCTTGGTTAGGTCTGGAAGCTGGGTGGGTTTACTGATGCATCGTGTGGCAGATTTACATTTGTGGGGGACGAAGGCTGTGAAAGTCACCTGTGAGCCTTTCCTTATAGGTAGCTATTTTATGCCAGTTCCTCAGAGAAGTAGATTATAAAACTGCATTCAAGGCACTGCAGGAACAAAACAGGTAATTACAACAAAATTTGTAAATATCATGGGCATCTATATGTGCTACATCCATATGTAAATGTGTGTGATTAATCTAACCTGTATTTTCTTTCAGTCATGATGCCATGGATTCTTACTATGAATACATCTGGGATGTCACAATTTTGGAGTACTTGACATGTATCCTTTCGCTAGAGTACTGCTGAAGTTTATACTAGGTGCTTGTGGCTGGAAAAAGTGAGTTTTCCTACACAAGTGTCTTTCCTTAACTTACCTTCAGATCTCCACCACAAAAGAGGTGAGACAGACAAGAGGCAGATAGCGGTAAGTTAACACAGGGTGCTTTGGGGGAATTTCCTTAGTGTTTCCTTCCCTGAAGCAGTCTTTGAAAATAATTGCCACTTCTAGTTTTAATTGTATTGCATAATTCTTAGCAGAGTCTGGATGCTGATGTAAACTTGTATTCAAATGGTTTAGGGGTAGGGTGGCATAGCATGTTGCAAAAGCAAATCTCTTGAACAAGCACTGAAAATGTATTGTAATGAAACAGCTTTACTAGAATGACTGTTGCTAGTGACGTTTTTTTTTATTATTTGTTTCTTTGTTTTTTTAAGATAAAAGCTATTGGCCAGACAGAGCTGAATGCCAGTAATCCCGAGGAAGTCCTACAACTTGCTGCACAGAGAAGAAAGAAGAAGTTTCTTCAGGCAATGGCAAAACTTTACTTTTAGGCTAATGCTGGAAGACTAGTATAAAATGTGTGGAAAGTGGGGAAAAAAAAATCTTTCAAGACTTTATTTTTTAAATTCATTTAAATTTTTATACAACATTTACAGTCTGGTATCTTTCCTTTAGAAATAGATGAAATCTTATAATAAAACCCCCTATCTTTACAAACTATACAGAAGGCCTGAAACAACTTCAGCTGTTTCCACAATGGATTGTTTGAAGAAGCTATGAATTCAAGTTTGCAAAGTTAGAGGAAAAGAGCTTCATGAACTGCTCAATGTTATGAGTTGTCCCAGAGCGGGGGCACAGGTAGGAGCATCTTGAAAGAGGGAGGGTGACTGATAGCCATCTTTGCCAGTCTTGTCCCTTCATCAACAGAAGTTAAGCACCTCACATGCAGAGGTAGTGAATATTCCAAGGAAAACACAGTAGTTAATGCTGTTTATGAACACTGATAAAATATAGCTCCACAGTTGCTACTTCAAATACTGTTCCCAGGACTTGAGTGGTTATAGAGTACCAGTAATTCACTTCTTCCCTACCCTCTCCAGTTATGTTTTCAACTGTTGCAAGGTGGTGGCTGGGTCTTATAAAATAGGACTCCTTAAGGACTGTACTTCTTCCAGTTAAGTATACTTCAGCAGCATGTGTCTTGTACTCTTACCTGAGGTCAGTGATACACTAGAACTTAAGTTTATGGCAGCCCTGAAGGTGATTTATCAGCCTCCTGTGGAGCTAAAATTTGATACAAGGCTGGGTGTACCTTAATGCAACAGCAGAGTGGTTTCAGAAATGTAAACTGCTTACTCACTGACCTCTGTAATACTGCCCCTGAGCTCATAGCTGACTTACAGGCAGTAAGCTCTGACAATGCCAAGAAAAGAAGAAAGGTCAAGAAGAGGTAATATGTACAAGCTGGCACTAAGTTCTCCTGGTACGGCTATGCCAAGTTAAAGCACATTTGACATGTAAGTTGAGTGGACAAGCTTTGCCACTCAGCCATTTCACAACGTGTTCTTGAAATTCATAAATTAGGAATGTTCAAAGTTGAACAAAGTCATATTTGAGAAGGGACTAAAGTAGTCCAGCCTCCTGTGATGACACAGGTAGGGATGCTTGGTCTAAAAATTCTTTTATCAACTCTGTAGGAAGATGCTGGTCTCAGCTTCCATCAGCTGCTCTGTTTGACGTGTCTTTTGCTGCCCAAGTCTTGAATAGCAGTAAAGAGCATTAAAGCGAGTCAACTTTAGTGTGGTCTTGTTCTGAAGCACCTAGTCTTGTTTCTGAAACTGTTCGGAAAGTTTGTTGTCCATCTTTCATTTCTTCTCTGTACTTTTGGGAGGTGTTATTATTCCTGCTGTTGACACAGGTGATAGCTGACCTGGAGCAGTAGATGCTACTCCACTATTAACTTCTTCC
Source organism: Chauna torquata (assembly GCA_013399475.1). Classification (NCBI taxonomy): domain Eukaryota; kingdom Metazoa; phylum Chordata; class Aves; order Anseriformes; family Anhimidae; genus Chauna; species Chauna torquata. The sequence goes on along the minus strand of VXAL01000795.1, from coordinate 478,327 downwards.
TGTGTAGTAGGGGATGAAGACACCAGTTAATACCATGACAAGTTCTACTTCTTAGCTTTGCTAGTATTCAGCAGCTTTTCCTCATACTGCTAGTACAATTCAAGCACTCCATAGTTAGGCTACTGAATATAAAATGAAAGAGGTGTTACAAAACAAAGATTACCATCTTTTAAACACTTCACCAGTAATTCTTATGCAAGTCTCTGCTTATGGCTTGTGAGTTTTATGCTAAAGCATGTGTAATTTATCTCCACCATCAAGCACAAGCATGAAACAAGGTTAGGCACCACTGACCATGTTGGTTCAGGTAAGCCAGCCCAGGTGCTAGCAGGTGGCTGTCTGGACAGCCTTAGATGCCTCAGAAGAAGGGGTGTGTAATGCACGCTCAAGTGTCTGAACTGTAAATATGCAAACCACCTACCAGCATGTCCAAGTAGTTTGTGTGTGTTTGGATATTATGTCTATCTTCTACTGCAACCTTCTTAAAATTCTTCAGTTTCACAGGGACTTTTCTTGCCACGCTTACAAAAGGAACCATCCACTCTACGCATTCTGAAATGCTGTCCCAATCTAAGCCTAGAGGATAAAACACAGTAATACTTTTACAAATCACAAAGGAGTTGTACAGTCTCTCCTAGCTAATCCTAAAGGGTCATAAGTTTAAAATAAATAATACTGCACATAAAAAAATCAGATCCTTCCAGAAATCCCCAGCATTTCCTTGTGTTTGTTAGTTAAACGTGTTGCAGCAGAGGTGACCACAGGCCTCCTGAGAAAAGCAGCTCTGTGGCCATTAGGGTTTCTGTTGCTTACCAGGAGCAATTAAAGTAAGTTTACCCTACTGTGAGTTTTTCAGCTTGCTGCACATTTTTGGTTCACACTTAAAAAAACAACAACAACAACAAAAACCACCACATCACTGTCCTTTAAGACACCTTATACAACACACGAGTGTTGAACTTAGTTAAGTGGTTTTTTTTTGCACGTGTAGGAATTAGCACAAAGGTTCAGTGCCACGGGCAGCCAAAGATGACACTACAGGTTACGTATAGCTTACAGCTAATGACTCCCAAAACAATCAGAATGCATAGAGGAGCAGTTGCAGCCCAAAAGCAAGAAGGAAGAATCTCCTTAGTTTCCTTAGATAAGACAATGCTTCTGAAAGTGCTTCCTTCTCTTTCAAGTCTCCGTGACACCTGAAGCAGTGGTAGGAAGGAAGCAAAATTGGGGGGAGGGGGCAGGAACCCACAGAACAGAAGAACAAACTATTACTGTCCGTGTAGCTTTTGCTCTTTTACAGCTTTTAACCAGTACGCTCTCAGCAGCAGCAGGCATGTAACAGCTGTCAGAAGTCACTGCCTAAGAAGACCAAGGTTTACAAATGCTTCTTACCTGAAGCTTTCTTAACTACTTCAATTGAGGTATAGTGGCAGAGCGCAGCAGCAGCTAGTGTTCTATATTGGAAGTCCAGAGAATTCACATCCAGAATACACAGGTCTAAGAGCTGAGGAAACAGAGTGAGGGTATGAGTTACAAATTTGAACGAGAAGATACTTCAGTGCAATCCTGTCCCAGAAACTGCTATGCATACACTAGCCCTCCTACAGCCTACGGTCTGCAGCACTGCTGTGCTGTTTAGAATCAATTGCATGCATCTAGTTTCTTTGTAGCACCAATTTTAGTTAAAGCAGGTCTCACAGTGTTACAACAGACCCATTTGCACTTCTACCAGTAACAAGCAAGGCAATTTGCTTGCACAGATTTAAGTACAGCTCTGAACTCTTAGCAGAGCTCCAGGAAGGTATCTTCTTAAATTAAAACGTTACAGAGTAGCGCAGTGAATTAGATCGATCTACTCTTTAGTAAGCCTCTCTGAGTCTGGGCATAAAAATTGAACCACAGTACTCCTCATGCTACATTTTAGGGCAAATACACAGAAACACTGTTACAAACAATACAGGTAAAAACAGTTAACTGACCATAGAGGCTTCTATTATGCACCCTCCAATCAGAGCTGTTGCCACTGCCTGCTGTTTGCAGAACACTGTAGCATGTAGTGATTTCCAGTGTACTGAAAAGTCTTACAATATCTAAGAGCAGGGAGAGGAGAGGCACATGGGTGCTTCTCTTCAAAACTTAGTTTGAAGTTGTTTGGCAGAGTCAAACTTGCACATTCCTTAACAAAGTAACAGGAGAGCTAAAACAAGGAAAAGCATTCTCTAACGGCTTATGGGGTGTGATGTTCAGTTGTGCTTGTAATAACTAAAAACAGTGCTTTCCTATACAGTTTACTAGCTACCTGTGCTATCTGAATGAATTTTTCCTGAGAATACTGAGGTAGCAGCACTTTTGGAACATCCTTCAGAGCATCCACTTGAAGATAGAGGTTCAGCCAAGAGACGATTGTCACAGGACAGAGTTCCCATTTTAAAGCCTGCAAATATTAAACAAACATTTAAGCAACTTAAACCATGCAAGAATCTTTTTTTTCCCCACACCTCCGCTTCTGAGTTAGCTCAGCTTATTGCACAGATCCTTGAAAAACATACTATTTCAAGTACAAGTACTCCTTTTAGATTGCACTCCTACCACTTTTTGAAGAAAGTAAGTGTCATAAAAATGCAAGGTTCAGCTGAAACGAGATTTCAACTGGGACTTACAAACACAAAAGTTATTACCTTTAACATAATAAGTTCCATTCTTACAATATCATCTTCACTGCAAGCACCATCAGTGACATAAGCAAATTCCTGTATTTTAGGAGCGTAGATTTCCTTTAAAAAGGGGAGGAAAAAAAAGTCAAGACTAGAGTGCCTTACGATTCTAGGAAAGCTTGAGAAGATACTGGTAAAAGCTTTTTAGACCATATTGAAATATTAACATTTCTTACACTAGAACAGTGCTTTTCTCCTTATATGAAATGACTTGAAACTTGCATGATAGGAGATACTCAAAACAAGCAGGTTATATGTTATCTGTTGTATAACATGACAAATTTACTGCAAGCTTTTTAGCTTTGGGGGAAATAAATACCAACCAACCAATCGGAACAACCTTTCATTAAAACTGCTTTCTACTCAGCCATTCCATTTGATGTAAAAAATAAGTACCACCCCATTGTCGGAGCACACTGCTGTGTTAGATACAGGTTAGGCACAATGGCAGTTAGTGCTGATGTAACCACATAGATTTAAAAAGAAAAAAAGCTAGAAAGTGGTGAGAGTAAATCCCACAGCCACCATAGCTGGCAGAGTCCACGGTGCAGAGACAGTTAAAGAATTTAGCCAACCTAGTCATGCCAGTTTGGGCCACGTATAGGTACGTGTGCTAGTGAGAAAGAATGCGCCAGCAGAACCGTTTCTGGTGCACCACCTTGCTTTAGGAGCAACAGCTAGATCAGGGGGGTTTCCAAGTATAAAAACGTAACATCCCAAATTTGCCTCTCAGTTTAGCCTACCGTGCACTATACAGTATTCGGGAGACAGACAAAAATATCATCTTGGCTCACAGCTGTAGCGTGCAATGTAATGCATCACCACTGTTGTACTGATTACATTATCTTTAAAATAAAAAGCTCCATTAAATGGGTTTAAAGGGATATCAGCCTGCTGTACAGGCTTGTGACATAGGCTTGGTTTTGTTCAAGTCCCACACCCATTCCTGAGATTGTTTGCCAACTGCTGTATAGTTGGAAAAAGACAAAACAAAGCAAAACTACTCCTAGCACATTTGCATACCTTTTAAGTTTATGTGGTCTCCCTCCCTGCTGCTGAGGAAAGGGAGGACAAAGACTACACTCCAAGAGATTGACATATGCACAACTGAAGGAAAAGAAAAAAATTCCCCTTCTGATCTTCAGTGCTGTATGTACACCACCAAGTTCAAAAGATTCAGACAGAAGAAATAAATACGCTACCGCTGTCTTTTTACTTATTCCAAACGTAATATCCTCCTCCCGGTAACAGAGCATCTTACCTCAAGTTTGGAGGCAATGAATAATGAGGTAATTCCTATGAGCTGAAGCATGCTTTTGTTAATGTTCTTTTGCGTCAACATGAATCTATCAAAAAAGTCTTGAGCTAGGTAGAAGGTTTCCCTGTGGAGTGCGTACACCTCACATACCTACAAACAGAAAAAAAAAATCACACATTAACTTCATTAAGCAAGAGCACTCTGGGTTCAAACCTCAAGTTGAAGGAACCGTTTCGAGCAAATCCTCCCAGTATTGACAGCAGGTTAACTCCCAGGGCAGAGCCACTAAAAACCTGAAGTCTTCAGCTGTACAGCAGGTAAGTCTGGAATCTCCTGCCTCAGTGTGCTCTTCTGGAAATTCAGGAGTGCTGCCTGCAGCCCCTTGGGTACACTGACAGCCCTGCCGATGATACAAACAAAACTGCAAGAACAGCCATCTATCCCACGCAGTTGCAGGTCTCCCTGGCATGGAGGATTTGTAATACCTGCATTGAATCGAAGTGGTTCAAATGCCAGTGCAACACAAAAAGGAGACTTCTCAGGTCTGGAGATCTTATGCAGAGGCCTCCTCTTTTATCTCTGAATTTGGGTGGGTTTACCACAACTCCAGTTTATCTGCGACTGTATCGCTTCTATAATATTAACTTATAGATATCTAACTAGTTTCTAATCTACTTACAGACAACAGGGAAAAACGTCCAGGAAGGAGATCCCAAGTAGACCTAACTTTCCTGCCTCACTTCATTATTTCACTTGGATACAAAGTCAGAATAAAATCTCACTACTTCTAGCTATTTCATACAAGAAGGCTGAAAGGCTGTTTATGGATTACATCCCTTCCTGACCTTTGAAAATGCAACTAGTTGGCAGTAATACGACAGTCTTAAAAAAAAAAAAAAAAGCTGATGTAATATTCACCAACTGATATGCTACTATGAAGTGATGAACTACTGCTCCAAACAAGATTCAGAACTAAAAAGGTCCATACCAGGCCCACTCATGAATAAATGGTATAATTCCTATAAAAGTGTATCAGCCAAACATAAGTAATAAAACTTGGTCATGCTAAGTATTATCTCTGACATGATGTTACAGAAGACAACGTTAGGAGCTACTGGAGAACTCAAAGTTGCTGTGATTTTACTCCACTGTGGCATATAGAACCACTGGGCTGGACAACAGTAATAAGGTCAACGTGGACATTTTTGTTTGGAAATTGATCATTTCCTAACAGTTCAAGATTAAAAAATAAAAATTAAAAAATTACATCCAATTCAAAGGTGATATGCAAATTATACATTAAATGAAGCAGTGAAGTATACAACCGGAATCATTTTTTTTATTCACACCATATATAAAAAACACTCACCCCTTTCCCTTGAAATTCCCTGCTATTAGCACTGTTCAATCAAGATAGCAAGACTGCCACTGTAACATCTGCTTCCTTGGAATACTTGATCACAGAATTGATAAACCTGCAAGATCCCTTCTGCTGACGAGCAAGAACTACGTGAGTCAAAGGTTGCTTTTGGCAGCAGTGATTGAATATTCTTTAAGACAGAGTGTTCTTGGAAACGACTGCAGAACATAGCTCTATTCACAACGCTAATACTCCTTCACATAGGGTTGGCTGCCAAGATTGAGAACCTCCATTTTGTTTGACAACTGGAATAGTCTGAAGTACAGTAATTAGACTGGAATAGGGACAATTTATTTGTAATCCATTTCAAACAAGAACCTGTCTATATCAAGTGCCTTCGGATGTCAGTCACTAACACACTACTTTCTTCTGCTCTCTTCATTAGTAAATGTTTAGTTATATCCTATAAGAATAGTGTCGGGGCAGACACCTAAAGGCTCTTGATGTAGAGAGGGCCAAGGTGATAACTCAAATCCTCCATACAGATGCAGTTGCCTCAGAGTTCAGATACACTCCAAGGTGTAAAATTTGAGTTCCATAAACAACCTGTTTACAGTTACTTCAATAGAAGTGTCTCAAAGCTAGATTTGCCCCCTTCCCAGGCAGTTATGTAGCATGGTAAGAACAAGCATTTAAAACTATTGCTTGCTGCCCAGTTTGGGAAGTTCAGTGTCTCCTGCCAGGGCATATGAAATGTAGCTCGCCAAGAGGATCAGAAGTAGTAACTTGTAACCCTTTTGTTGCAAGCTGGTTTGAGCATTTACAGTACATTCTGCTATTAAATGTTTTATACAAAAGCTCTGCTTTTATCTGCCTGCTTCATGGGCATAACACAGTGCAAAGTAACAAAAAGAACGCACCTCTAAGAGCCAGTCTAACAGTATTGATCTCATGTGGGGTTGCAAACTAGAATGTAGTGATGTGAAATGTTTGCAATGAGCGTATCTGTTCTCCTTCTTCAGGATGTTGAGCCAGACATCTTTGGAATTTCCCCAGCTACGGAATAAAGTTGCAAAACACCGTAAGTATATATACACCTTCGCAAAAAGAATATTAAAACATTAAAACATTATTTATTGTTTACAGACATTCAGGAACAAAAAGAAAAATTCAGCATACTGAAAGGTCCTTACAGTAATTAGAAAACTGCAGACACACTCTGAACACTAATATCACCACAACAGCAGCTTGCCAAGATCATCAGCAAGTCATGACATAGCAGAGCCAATAAAACTGAACATGTACATCCCAAAGTTGCACATATGACCATGCAGATTTTCCTGTTTTGCTTAGTTAGGTGGTCATTAACACACCTCAGCCATTTTAAAACTTGGCTTTCCAGAGAGCAAGGTAGAAAACAAAAAAAAAATCCCACCACCTAAGAAACACAACACACACAAAGTTGTCCATTTTAGTTTTGGAAGAATATTTTTACAGCTGATGTTTAGAAAAGGAAGGGATAGATGAGTGACTTATAGATCGGCTAATCTACCTGAAGGCTCAGAAACAGGGCACTGTGATAAAAATTCTCATTTACTGCTAATGTAATTTATCAGCAGTCAAGCCTACCTGGGAAAAATAAATAAGATGTCTATATAATAAATATGATTTTGTTTTAATTTGGAGTTATTATTATG
>VXAL01000795.1:445993-465857 GCA_013399475.1 Chauna torquata | reverse complement strand
GCGCGCCCCGCGCCGCCCCGCCCCGCTCCGCTCCCGCCGCCGCCTGAGGGCGGGGCGAGCCTGAGGGGAGCTGGTGCCGCCACCCCGGTCACCGGGCGAGTCCCTGGCCCCCAGCGGGGCCGCGCGTTACCGGGGAGCGGCTCCCAGGCTGTCAGCAAGGGGGGCAGGCCGCTGCGCCCAGCCGGCACCCCGTGTCCGTCCGTGGGATCAGCCCCGACACCCCCCGTCACGGGGGCGCCAGCCCGCTGCCCGGCGGCGGTCACCCACCGCACCGCGCAGGGGCGATTTTCGCCCCCGGCATCCCAGGCCCCCGTGAACACACCAGTGCCGAGGGGACAGGGTCTTCGTTTGGCGCCCGCGGCCTCCCCTGAGGTGCCGCCGTCCCTTCTGGTTTCACAGCGCATCTCACCGCCGAGAAACGGCCCAGCCGGAAAAGAGGGCCTCGCCTCAGCCCTCGGCAATCCCCCCAGGGGCGGTGTTGGACTGGGCCCCTGTCAGAGCAGCGCAGCCCCGGGCAGCAGCGGGGAGCTCCCCTGCCCCGAGGAGCCCCTGCTCTCCCCGTGTCCTTCTGCAGTCATCCCAAAATGGCACCAGCAGGGACATCCCCCGGGTTAAAAAAGCGGGTTAAAACCCGCTTCTGCTAGGAACTGCTAGTCCCACACAAACAGGTTGCAAGCAAGGACCTCACACTAGTTAAACCGAAAAAACTTTTTTTTTTTCTTTCCTAAAAACACCCATGGTGGGCTGTGCATGGAGGCAGGCCGTCAACGCGGGGCTGCACACACGGCCATTTTGTGCATGGGAAGCCACCGGTGTTTTGTCTCTCTTGCAGAGCAAAATACGTGTGAAGAGACGCCACAGCTGCCTTCAAGTAAATCCACCTCGTCATCATTTTCTTCACTTCTTCTTTTTCTTTTCCCAAGTGTAATGCTACTAAACAGTAAACATATGTGTATCTTACAATATCTATTATTGTAATTAACCCCAATAGCCAGTTCTTGGTGCATACCTTCTCATGGCTTTACCATTTTACAGAGCAAGAGGAAAGGCAGCGCAGCCCACCAAAGGCAAAGACATTATGACAGCGTCACTGACAGTGTCTTCACAGATGACAGGTTTTGGGCAGCGAGGGCCGTCTCTCACCTGTGGGGGCTTCCAGCTCCTGGCAGCGTGGGGACGATGATTTCTGCAAACTTCAAGCAAAGCAGCGTGCACAGCTGTGGCATGAGGTGGACGTTGAGCCACCCAGCCTCCTCAGCTCTGCAAAACGGCTATTCCCGTCCTTATCATGAAGGAAATCTTCTGTTTGTGGCTCAAAAGGGATGAAAAACAAAGTCACTACAATCCTTTCAGGCCTATTGACACTTAGAAACAGTCTTGGTGAACCATCTGTATTGCACCAGTTCATTTCAAGAAGTATAACCCTTGCCATAGTTCACGATGCCTAAAGTCTCCACTGAGCTCCACAAGCGAGACATGTCCTGCTGTCCGGACGTATCTCCCACTCCACTGACTTCAGACAGTCTCCTGAACTTAAATGAATTTCTGAATATAAATCTCACCTTGGGCCTGTAACTGACTTGTTGAAGTTCAAGCCCTGCCCTATCCAACTTGATAAAGAGAACTGGAACTTGCTGAACGGGCAGGCAGGAGAGGAGAGGCAAAGTATCGGTTCCATAAAAAAAGCTCCATCCCTCAGAAACGTCAAATTAAGGTGTTGACCCAGCCAGCATCAGATCAAGGCAGTTTTGGTACATCAGCAATAAATTCTGTGGCATATCGTGAAAGGAGAACAGTGCAGAATGTGCAGTGTTTAAAAATTGAATGGATTAGGCCTACCACAAACAGGTCACAGCACAAAGACAGTAATGACTGCGCCGCTTGTTTTTCCACACCTTTTGCCGTGAGCAGCTGCAGGTTATGTGCTGCCATATTTGTGTTTTCGGCTCTGTCCTGTAAGCATTCTCAGGCCCTGCCAGCAACTTCTCCCCTAGATTTTGAGCAGTACAGGGAAAAAAAAAAAAAAAAAAAACAGAAGTTGGTGTGTAATAAAATCATGCTGCAGACAATGAAATTATGATTTTAATGCAAGCTAACATGCTGACCTTTTGATGTGGCAACACAACTAAAGCGACTTAGTCCACTTTGAGACATTTCCAAATGAGTTAACACACAGTACATTCTCTTTCACTATGTGGATGCCTCCTCAAGGGGAATGAATTTAAATGAGAGAATAATTTTTAAGCTTCTTAAAGCACACTGCACTTACTAAGTAGTATTTGTACTGAGATCCTCTAAGTCCTTTTAGATTAGTCCGTGGTTTTCAAACTTTCCAAATGACCATTTCAAAGATATGTTCCAGTGAAGGTGTGAACCCCATTGGAAAGGTGGGAATTGCAGGCCCTTCCCCAGAGGTTTACACAGCTGAGGTTGCTTTTCTTGGCTGTCTTTTTATGGATCTGTAGGAAGGAGCTCACAGCCTACCAGAGATCTATAAAGCCCAGATCATGCCTAGCAAGTGTGCTCAGTACTGCTCTTCTCTCAGGGCTTCTGAATTGTTCCCAAAGAAGGGAGCTGTATTTCATTATAAACATTTGCACATGGCTCCGCTGTGATGAAGGCTTAAAATTACATGGGATATTGGCCCCTGTATTCCTGCCTTGTTGTAGTAAACGTTTTAGCATGGTCATTTTCTTGTGCTGCTAGAATTTGTTTCTGAGTCACATCCATGTTGTCAAAGCTATCTGATAACTTAGCTAAGGGAAAGGTTTGAACTAGGACTCTCACGTGGAAAAACTGCACTGTTTTTAACGGGAGTTTTAAGCTTGTTTATTGCAGAATGGCTTCAGCCACCTGACCTAAGCAAAGCACCGTGAAAAGCTTATACCCCTCCTAAAGAGAAATCCTTTAGTAAGAAGTAATATCACATGCTATTCAACAGAATAAAAACATTTCAGTTTGGGAAGGATAACTTGAAAGCCTAAGGCTGCCATACCCTTGCTTGCTGTTAGAACCTGTAAAGTTCTACTAGTTTCATTTCAGAGATTTTTTCGAAAAGGCATGATCCAGTAAAAAATATTCCTTAATGTATATTAAAGACTTTACAAAATTGACTTTTTGTTTTGTTTTCTCCTGATTTCAAGGGGAGAGAATCTGTATTATGGTTATTAAAAATGCATTAGATAAAGGCAACACAGAGTAAACCTTTTACTTGTAAGCATGTGAATATGTCTTTCTAAGGCCAATACCTGCCAAGGAGCATAGACAGTGACCAATTATTGATAAGCAGCCTATATGACAATCAGATTAGCTCATGACAATCAGTGCCAGGTTGTTTCTATAATAGAAGAACTATCAAGAATAAGTTAGCTGTTCCCTTACAATTTTCAGAATCAGATCTACAAGAATATAGCATGATACAATCTTGGATTTCCTTTTTGTCTTGATTTCCTTTTTCAATACACATTTTTAAAGGTGGGTAGGGTGAACAAAACCAGTTTTGAGTTACCAACCTTTTAAACCTGCATTCAGAACTACACGCCATCACTTCCCAGCGGTCATAAACCAAGCTAATGGAGTATGTTCTTCTGACTCTTGTAGCAGCCTCTTTCTTTCTTCTTGAGATGATGTATCTTTCTCACTAGTTATCTTTTCCTTAAAGCCCATGTGTATAGGAGGCACTCTATCCATGTCTTGTCAAAGATCCGTATTCTTTCCTGTATCAGAACACTTAAGCTCCCACTTTCAACGCACAGAGGGGGAAACACATTTGAATTCCAACCCTCTTCATACTCAATGGCTGATTTCCTAAACAAAGCCCTATAAGACCACATCTCTGCAGTAGGAAGCAGCACCCGTAGCTAACAGCCAAATCTTGAGTCTACCTTCACCTACCCCTGCATTCGATCTCCTGTCTGCAGCTCAGAGAAATAAGGAGATGTCATGTTTTCCAGCACTGCTTCACCACTGAGTGTGAACGTGATGCCTTTTGGACCAGGAGCCAAGTGTGGGTATAGGAAAAGAAGGAATCTCAGGTCACAAGAACGCAAGTAAGACAATAGTAGCGCAATGCCTTCTTTATCAAAATAGATTAACTCATCCTTGCCATGCTCTCCTATGGTGGGCAGTATTATAGGAAATACCCTTTCCCCCTGCTGCCAGGAGCAGCAGGCAGCTGGCTGGGGAGGTAGACCCTTTTCTCCTTGGCTCAGCCTCTGACCTGGGGGTGGATGCCGTTCCTCATTCAAGCGACTCACATCACCTGGTCAAACCTACAGCTGCCAGGCCCTGAGCTCAGGGCTTTCCCTCCCAAGCATGCAAGGTGAAGAGTGTTTACAGCTGATGCTCCAACTTCCAAGCACTGCAGCAAAAACCTTTTCACTGCCTGGGGGTTAAAACTTTACTTACGAATCTCTGTAGCCCTGACCTTGGCTACAATTAGGGCACATCGTAGATGTCTCCAGAGTCAAGAATGGTATGCAGGAAATAATAACCTGCACCAAACAGCCCACCATTAGTAGATATTTGGTAAAGATTAATCTATTTTTTCAGTTGCTTGTTGGTTTCTCACCAGCCACAGAAGCCAAATTCCTCTCTTTCCTCCCCATTTAATATAGGCTACATCCACCTCCTATTCCTCAATCTCACACCACAGACAGGTGAGCTAGAGCTGAAATTCACTGCTGGGTATAGACAAAGGGATACGTTTGCCCACATCAGTCCTCCCTTTCTTATTCATAATCCCATCTTCATTTTTTCCCTTGCAAGCTTTGGTAGCAGCTGGCCATTACCCACATGCCCCAAAAACTTGAAGCCTCCCTACCCCTTCCCACCTCTCTCTACCTCTGCTAATTCTCTGCAGAGACCCACTTCAGTGAATATGGGGATTATTTTAGCACTCAGATAGAATGATCTTTGGGCACAATTGTATTTTTGATTATATTGCCTTGGGTCATTTTGTAGCTTGGACATACCAAAGTGAAAGCAGCACTTCAGGAGAAAATGTAGACTTCAGGCACAGTCCATGTTTGCAAGCTGAGATCTGAAGTCTGCTCCTGGCCTGGTTTTGTTACTCCTGTTTTTTGTTTTGTTTTGTTTTTTAGTTGTTGTTTTTTTGTTTGTTTATGCTATTTTTCCTTTTCCTTTGCTCATCCATGAAATTAAAATACTTATCTGCCTCATTAAGTTACTTCAGGGTCTGACTATCTATCTGCCCACAAAACTTTGAAACGTGTTAGGAGACTTTAACTTCTGAAGTATTAGTCATACAGCAGTAGCGCCAAGACAGTATTTTCATGAAGAAAAAGGCTGGCTGAGGAACAAAACTTTATGCACACCCTGCTAAGCCTCAGTTCAGTCCTATTTATTCTAACTGACCTATTGTGAGCATGCCATGGGAACAAAACCATGCCAGAGCAGCACCGGTCTGCTCTTCTGATGAGTCATTTCTATGTGTGTTAAGAAGCCTGAATCCCAGTTGCAATATCACTGAATTGTGGAGGCAGCAATATTTTGTGGTTATAAACATGCACTGAAAGAATTCAATGAGCCAGAGAAAGTGGATACTGAACAACTCAATGAGGAAACAAAGCGCTTCCATCAGTGTTAATTTTCAGAGAACAGTACTTAGTATCATAGCTTCATCAGAGATGTACGAGGATTTATATGAACAGGATGTTAGAATGTAAGGTGAGAACTTAAGTCAATGTGGTTTTATTGATATGACTCTTTACATGAACATTTTTGTTTTGGCACAGAGAAATTAAAAAAAAAAAAACCACCACTATTTCATGACGTTTTGGAAAATGTCCAACCTAAATTAAAAAAGCTGCGTTAGGTCTGAACTAAGCACCCCCAAGAGGACCACTGTCAGTATAACTACGTTATGTTATCTGCATGGGAACGATTACACAGCACAATGGGTCAAACTCTCTTCTGTAGAAACTGTACAGCTCTCAGCATACACTCACTGCTTTAATAAACATACAGGTCACAAAATCGACATTTGAAAATGAAAGCTTTGACTCAGTGTTTGCTCTGGGAAGACAGATGCTTTATTAAACAAATTTCATTTCAGCACTGTCCGTTAAATGGATCATTTTGTCTCCCTGTTTGTTCAAATTTAAGAACTTGACAACCACAAGTGACAGAACTGGCCTTTTGAAGTTAATATACTTGATAAACACACATGGGAAAGACATAACTATCTGTCTGGAACCTGCTCTCAATTCTATCACAGGCAGTGTGGGGGAAGCGGGAAGCATAAGAAAACCCAGAGATCCACAGATTTCCCCAAGAAAAGATTAACTCATGAGAGACACATATCTGCAGATAATGCAAACTGATGAAGTGAGAGTAGCCAAAGAAAAAACATGTTTTTTGTGTGTGTGTGTGGTTTTTTTTTTTTTTCCTTCATACTGGCACTGCTTTCATTTACACATGAAGTGAGACTTGGGGAAACGCATCTCATCATTTCTGGTGCTGCAAGAAGCTAAGCTGCTCCATGGATTTTTCAGAGGGAAGTTTTCTGTTCAGAGCTCCCAGGGAGGGAGAAAGACACATGAGAACCAGCAAAACTTCTTTGGAAAAAGCCTGAATCCACACAGAGTTAGCAGCCACCTAATTGGAATTGTTTACCGATGAGGCTAATGCCGGCAGACACAGACAAGGCTGAGGTGCTCGCTACCTTCTCTGCCTCACCCTTGACCAGCAGGGTCTCCCAGGACTCTGAGGGTATTGAAAGGGTTCAAGAAGGAGATCAACCAGCAGTGGGTGGGGGTCAAGCCAGGGATTACTTGCAAGAGCTCAACCCATGCAAGCCCACAGGGCCAGGCAGCCTGCATCCAATGTGCTGAGGGAGCTGATGTCCTTGCAAGGCCACTCCCTATGATCTTTGGAAAACTGTGGAGATCAAGGATCTCTGACTGGAGAAAGAAAAATCATGCATATTTTCAGAAAAGGCCAAAAGAACAATCCAGAGAAGGCCAGTGAACCTGTTTCTTACATTTAAATGGAATTTCTGTATTTCAGACTATACCCATTGCCTTTTGTCGTTTCACTGGGCACCGCTGAAAAGAGTCTGGCTTCTTCTTTATGGCCCTCATCGGGTGGTCATACGCATTGACAAGATCCCCCTGAGCCTTTCCTTCTCCTGCCTAAACAACCCCCGCTCTTAGCCTCTCTTCATTATTTCACAGGCTCCCATCCCATCACCGTCTTCCTGGCCCCTTGCTGGACCCGATCTCTGTCCATGTATCTCTTGCACTTGGGAGCCCAGCACTGGACACAGGACTCAAATGCATCTCACCAGTGCTGAGTAGAGGGGAAGGATCATCTCCCTCAACCTGCGGGCACCGTTCTTCCTAACGCAGCCCAGGAGGCTTTTAGTTTTTGAGGCCGCGGAGGTGCACTGCTGGCTCAGAGTCAACTGGGTGTCCACCAGGACCACCAAGCACTTTTCTGCAAAGGTGCTTTCCAGTCTATTGGCCCCCAGCCAGTACCAATGCCAGGGGTTATTTTTCCCCAGATATAGGACTTTGCATTTCCCCTTGCTGAACTTCATGAGATTCCTGCCAGCCTATTTCTCCTGCCTGTTAAGGTCCTTCTGCATGGCAGCACAGGAATATCAACAACTTTTCCTATTGTCTGCAAGCTTGCTGGTGGTGCACTCTGCTCCATCAGCAAGGTCATTAATGTAGATGTTTAATAGTATAGAACCCAGTATCAAGCCCTCAGGTACAGCAGCAGCAACTGGCCTTTTGATAGACTTGGTAGCACTGATTAAAACCCTTTGAGCTCAATAGTTCAGCCAATTCTCAGTATAGCTGCTCACCAATCTGCTTATGTAGTCCACAATTCATTGGTTTGGGAGGATGCTGCAGGAGACATTAAGAGCCTTGCTAAAGTCAGGATAACATCTGCTGCTCTCCCCTTATTTACACAGCCAGTTATCTAATTTTAGAAGGCTATCAGGCTGGTCAGTCATGATTTCCCTTCTGGCTACATCTAATCACCTTCTTGTTCTTCATGCTTGGAAATGGCTTCCAGGATTGGAAGCTCCATCATTGAATGATAGAATGGCTTGGGTTGGAAGGGACCATAAAGACCATCCAGTTCCAACCCCCCTGCCACGGGCAGGGATGCCACCCACTAGATCAGGTTGCCCAGGGCCCCATCCAACCTGGCCTTGGACAGATCCAGGAATGGGCCATCCACCACTTCTCTGGGCAGCCTGTTCCAGTGCCTCACCTCCCTCTGAGCAAAAAATTTCTTCCTAACATCTAATCTAAATCTCCCCTCTTTTAGTTTAAAACCATTCCCCCTTGTCCTATCATTATCTGCCCACGTAAAAAGTCACTCTCCATCTTTTTTATAAGACCCTTTCAAGTACTGAAAGGCTGCAATGAGGTCTCCCCAGAGCCTTTTTTTTCAGGCTGAACATCTTCCATGAGATGAAGGTGAGTCTGACTGGCATACAGTTCCCTAGATTCTTTTTGTCCATCTTGAAGATAGGAATGACACTTGCTTTCTTCTCATCCTTGAGATCTGTCCATTGCCATAACCTTTCAAGGATGATTGAGAATGGCCTCACAATGATATCAGCCAGCCAATGATCATTGCCAGTCATGGATTCATCCCATAGTTTTATTTGTATCAAGTGCTCCTTCAGCTGATCCTCCTCAACCAAGGGTTGATCGCCCTTGCTCTAGCCTTTCCCACTAGTCTCAGGGGCCCATGATTCCTAAAGTCTGGTCTTACCACTAGAGACCAGAGCAAAGAGGCATGGAATAAGTTCAGCCTTCTCATGTCCTTTGTCATGAGGTCTCCTGGTCCCATTTAGCAGGAAGCCCACATTTTTGTCTTCCTTTTGCAGGTGATATAGCTGTAGAAGCCCTTGTTGCCTTCCACATCCCTTGCTAGACTCAACTGCAGATGGCTTATCTTCCCTAACCCTGTCCCTGCACATGTGCACAGGGTCTTTATATCCCTCACAGGTTACCTGTCCTTGCTTCCACATCTTGAATGGTAATAACCTTCCAGTGCCTACCAGATGCATAGATTCATCACAGCAGTACATGGCAGGTCAATGAAAGGCAATGGGTAAGAGCTGAAAAAAAGAGGTTCACACTAAGTAAGGAAAAGCCTTCCCTGGAAAAGCCAAGCATCAGAACAGGTTGCCAAAACGTTGTGCAGTCTCCATTCTTGGAAGTTTTTCAGACAGGACCAGACCAAGCCCTGAGCAGCCTGGTCTGACCTCAGCAGTAGCCTTGCTATCCCGAGCCAATAGACCAACCAGTAGGCCAAGCCAGCATGGGCATCAGCATCCACCAGTGGCCAGAGCAAGCAGGCAACACGTGTATACAACTACTGCTATATCTGTTATCAAGAAGCACTGGAAGGTGTCAAGCCTGTGTGGCAACTGAGATGTATACTTGGATGCTATTCAGGCATTTGTAGGGTACCCACACCTACTACATCCCAAGTGAAGGTGCTCATACATCTCAAATTTAACAGACAAAGTAAGACCAACAACTTTTAATAGGCCATTTTTTTTTATTGAGTTCAGATCATGTCTCCCCATGGTGCACATAATGCACTATGAAAACAAAATACAGAAGATCACTTTAGTAAATACACACTGGTTAAGCAATGCTACTTTGGCAAAGTGCTGTATTTTGTCGGTTTTCAGCTCGTGTTAAACTATTAAAAATAGGAGCCAGACATTCTTCCATATCAAAAGGACTGCTACAAATAGAGAAGTGGCTCTGGAAAGAAGCTGCCATATATGCATAGACTGATGTACAGTATTAATCCCAACTGAAACATCCCTTTTGAATCTTCAAGTTTGCTGTGTAAAGTTACACCTAGAAGGCACAGTTTAAAATGCAAATCTGTCTATTGACCAATAGATATGAAAATACCATTTCAGCAAGGTTCATGAGTATCAATCAGTATGAGACAGTGCAAGGCCTCCACTTTTACAAGAAAAAACACACATTTTAATACAGTCCAAAAACCATATAAAAAGCCACACAGCTCACTATCAAAACAGAAAACCAAAACAAATCTAATTGCCCAATAGCTCCAGGCATAAAATGGGGCTAGACCAACATAAATACTTAAAACAAATTAACAAAAAGCCATTGATGCAGTACTATCTCACACAATAATATGGTTTCCAATATTACAAATTGAAAAGCACAGCTTTGTGCAACAAAACAGTTTATATCCTGAAAGATATAGGCGTTCATCACCAGAAAGTTATCTAGTAATGTAGTATAAAAAAAAAAGATCAGTTTCTCCCAACTCTAGGAGCAGTCTAAAGTTGCATTTACTTGCCTGCTAAGAACAAACCAAAGCTCTCATTCTAATGCCTGGGAGCCTTTATACTCTCAATTCCATCTCCCTGTTGAGATTCAAAGGATTACTTACTCCTTCCAACACAGGGAGGTGGAGATGCCATCTTCCTTCATTTAACTTTAAGAAAATTAAAGCTGAAGGAAAGTAGTTACTTGATATATCAAGAAAAATAATACAGGAAAGCACAGAATTTTCCTGAGCTAGAAAGCTGGTAGTGAGAAGGAAGTTTAAGCTGGACAAAGAGTTGGAGTGATAAACGTAGATAATCTGAGGTGAGTAGAAGTATTTATGCCAGTGTACAGATGTGAGACTGGTGAAACTACAGCTATTTGCAGATAAACCAGAATATTTGGACCACAAAAGAGTTTTTGTATGGACACAGGTATATACTGCTGTAAATAGTAACAAAACTCTTATTTTTGAGACTCACGATGTGACCAATTTTGTTCTCTTTCACAGTCATACGAACTCCAAGTGTCTTAAAACTAGTGTATCCAGGAAAGCACCACTTGCTCTTATATTTAACTATTTGACAACATCCCTTTGCAACAATCCTAACTAAACCCAGAGAAGCAGCAGAACTGCAATGAAACAAGGATTATAAATGCCATTTTCCATACACTAGGTCTGTTCCACAACAACTCCGGCTACACTATGTGCAACACTAACACTACGGCAAGGCTAATTCAAACTGTTGGGCTTTTGCTTCTGTGAAATTAAAGCATTTGGTTGGATTTAAAATAAAGTGTCGCAGATCCGGAATAATTCACATTATTGACCTTGCCCAATTTCCAGAGACTCCCCACATGACTCCTTATACTAACTTTTGTATAAGGACTACTGGAAGACATGACTAAATGCAATGTCAACACTTTAATGCCCTAGGCACTAAACACAGGGGAAAAAACAGTTAAGCACTGACAGAAAGGATGTAAATTTACTTACATTTTCCCCTTCTTTCTGTGAAAATTTCTGCTACTTCACCTCCAATGCCATTTAACCTACTTCCTAGATTGATCTAAGGTTCAGTGAGCCATGTGGCTACTGTGCCACATATACTCTAAGTGATTTTTTTGCCTCCTTCCAAAATATCTTGCAGTGTTCTCAAGTCTTTGTTAGCTTTGAATGGCTTTTCTTCCCTGTTGGCCTACAGAATTGATATCCAGTCCTTCTGCCCCCAGTTGAATAGAAGAGAAAGCACTGCTGACATGCCCCAATTTTTATATACTTATCTCTGCTTATCTCTGTGCTTAGTTCTGTAAGACTTTCAGAATGCTTTTCTCCCTGCCACACTGCCCTTCATTTCCAGGCACAAACTTAGACTTCATGGGGGGGGAGGGGGAGGGGGGGGTGCATGCTAGAGAGAGATAGGAAAATTTCTGATAAAAACCCTTCCTTCTAGCTATTTTTGAGCAACTCTCAACCCGTAAACAAGAAAAAAAATCTAACAGCAATTAACAGCTCAGAAATAGCTGAGCATCAACCTGACTTTAAAAAATAGTCAGCTACTGATGGTATCAGAAGAACAGTTGATCCACCATCTTTTGCTGTAACTAGACAGATTAAGTGGAATAGGTTAGATTTTGGAAAATACATGTGTCTTCAAGGACAGGAAGAGTTAGAGAAAGGGAAGAAGAGAACTCTACTGTACCAGGTAAAACAGTTCAGCTCTCTGGGTTATGCATCTGCACTTAACCCATAGGTCCACTTTTCCTTTCACTCCATTGTGAGGTACTATATCTGTAACACCAGTGCCATATACTGCAGTAATATTGAGGGGACATTTAACCCATTTCTGATACCCATATTAAGTACCCAACACAACTACACAGACTCCACTCAAACACAAGTAGGTACTAGCCAATTTAGATTCAATGTCGTTCTTGTAACAGTTCAGCATAGCTATGTAATATCCACTGGCAGCTACAGTATTTCCTTGTTAGAATGTAATCATATACACTGAATATAGACAGATACACAAGCTGTCAAGTACTTGTCATTAAAGCATATGGCTAACCTCAAATTTTCTAACTTCACTTTGATTAACGCAAAGATGTAACTGATTTTCCATCCCACTTAAGTTTCTTTAAAAGATCACCTAAGAACCCATCTATACATCATACTTTATAAGACAGCACAAACTGTTGCACTGATAGGTTTCCAAGACACTGATATTTAACATCACTTAGGACTTGCAGCAAGATGTTTGGGGATGCGTTGTTTCAAACAAATGCAGTACTAGTTATGATTGTATCTGAGAAATTGATAATCAGCTTCAGATTGACCACACTTACCTATGCATGAAAACAGGAGCAACCTAAGAAACAATTAGACCATAGATTAAAACCATGAGAGCCATCAGTAATTGAACTGACGCTGGCAAGGCTGGTGAACAAACAGTCCATTGTGCTTGATTTGCCGAGAGTAGCAATCCCTGGTAAGGTTTTGGCGGCGGAGGCCATTTCTGTTGAGACAGTGTCTTTCGCTATGTTCTTTTATCCAGTGGGTAGGACGAAAGCTCTTGTTTTTTTCCAGAAAACTTGAACGAGTAGCAAGAGCTGTGACATAGCAGTGAACACGTTGCCCCATTTCATTTTGGGCCTCCAGTCTGAAAACACAAGCATGTTTAGATTGTTACTGAGTTAGCATTGAACAGACGCAAAACTATGCACGAACATCAACATCTAACACTTCAAGAAGGGGCACCCTTATTCTACTGGTCAAAAATTTGCACTGAGGTTAGGCCAAGTCAGTTTAGGAAAATCACATTGGTAAGTAGCATGTAGTGCTGCCAGCTCACTTTTTCTGCAAAGGCAACACAACAGCCTTCAGGCTATTATGCTGTTGTGCCCTTCCTTCCCTGCCCTACCTCCCCAACCCCAAGATGCAGCATGGATCAGAAATACAAGGCAATGTCCATCACTGATCCAGCTTTCAGAGACAAGTTTATCCACTAGGCTAAGTGAGGTTTAAAAAAATCACCTTGAGCACTGGTTGTTCAGACTGAAAATAAGAGCACACTGAATGTGTACATTTGGATTACTAGCCACACAAGTAAACCCAAACAACGTTCATGCACAAGAATGGGAAAGATAGACAAGTTGTGACAGTGGAAATAACTTAATAGGATCATTCTCCAACCAGCCCTCTTGATTTCATGAGCAGAGTCAGTTTGGCAAACCCTTATTCCATCATGCACTAGTGAGAAACAAAACAGCAGCCTATGCAAGCAGGGACTGACATACTGAAAGAGGACTTCACTACTTCACAAGACAATCACTGGTGTTTCCTGAAACTTCCAAAGTAAAGATAAAAATAGCTCCGCAGTTTTAGAAGTAAAAAAAAAAACAAATCCCAAGCCTGAGTGCCACAGCTGGTATGAGAGCAATGGCACCAGTATTATTTGCCTACTCCCTTCCTGCCCCAGGACCCAGATACTAGTCACCCACTCAGCAGTGGCCAGAAAAGTGCCTGCAAGGCCAGGAGCTTGCTCAAGCATAAACAAGAGATCCCTTGGGAAGTCTGTCTTTCAGCACTAGCATGCCTCTATAATAAAGTCTCTTCCGGGGAAGGGTTAACTTGCATGTGTTGTACAGCATCTCCATGGGCTCCTGGAGAGCCTGCAGTAAGCCTGGTCTCCCGTGCCCATGGTACATCTCTCAGCCTTGCTATTGCTGGTGACCAATACAAACATGAGCTCCTCCACCACCCTCTGTTCCATGTGGAAGGCAGGTGGTCTCTGTCAGTACGGAGCTTTGCCGCTCCCCTCTACTTTTTTCTTTTAAATATCAAAATCCACTTGATCTACTTGCTTTTTAGCTCCCTGGGTAGCTTGAGATGACTGGACTGAAGCCTACAAACTCCAGAACAGCCATATGACATGCACATTTTCTCTTCTTCATTCATTGGATTTGTCCTAAACCTAGCACTTGAAATATGAAGCAAGAAACAAGTGAATAAGTAACACATATCAACTAATTTTTTTTTTTGCTGTGCAGATTGCACCAGTTTAATTTACTTGAGAATGCCTTCAAAAATGGGGCTACTATTTTCCATGTGTCATGGTCCCTCAACACATTCAACAGTGTTGGAGCTGGAACTCCAAATGAAGCCTTACTAAGGAAAGCTATAAGGAGCTAGGAAGCCACACCACAGTGTGTTATTGGAGCACCTGTTTCCTAAGCCTGCTTTTGCTTCATGTCATTAGCTACAGAAGTGCATCAGCTGCTAACAAAGTGTCGCAGTTTACTATAGAAAGAGTGACTAACTTAAAGAACAGGGGGAAGCTTATACAACATGCTTTTGCTTTGAAAGAAGCTTAGAAGGAGCATATAGAGATTTCCTCCACAAAAGAAGGAAGACTGATTTAAAATGTGGTTGAAGATGTTTTAACCCCCCACCCACCCCCTTATCAAATACTCTTCCAGCACTGGTTTGTAAAGCAATACTTTTCTATCTGCCACCTTACAGTGAGACTGGGATAACAGATGCAGTTTGGATTAGCTAGAAGGCCACATACTCTTGTAAAGTGTGGCATCTTGGTATCTCAGCATTTGCCTTTGGTAGTCTGGCACTAGTGAGTCCCAGGCACTAGGAGAACTGGGCTGATGAGCCTGTCTGCATGGTCAAAAGTGTCACTTTAGAGCGGCTATACGTAAAGCCAGTCTGCTGCTACATACACTCTGCTGTGTCCCCAGCGTCTATTTTGCTAGAAAGCTAAGCATCCTGCTAGTTGCACTACACAGCCAGGCCTCACAAGAAACATTAAGAGATTCAGACCCCCCACAACACTTAATATTTTAAAGTAATTTTTCTGCACTTAGCATTTTGGGTTGTTAAAGCAGATGTAGTTAGGCTTGATCAATTAACACCATTTGGCAAAAAAGGTTAGTCCTAAAAATGAGTATTGTTTTGGCATACAAGGCTCTAGAGGAAGCAGTGTTGCTAGCAGACTGATCAAATGAAGAGCACTGTCCCAAAATAGTAGTACTTACTGTGCCAGTGTGCCTTAAGCAGCTTTTCTTGGCCCTACAACATTAAATGGCCAACCATTAAACCACTGGGGACTTCAAAACAGCTTTTGAAACTTACTGCATTATCAGTGCAATTATTTTCCCAGTTTGTGATTTACCTCAGCTTTAGACTTAAATATACTCCCAGTTCTGCCACCCCAAACAGTTATGTTTTCATACAGAAGTCTAGACCCTCTAATAAAGCAACAACTGAGAAGTCTGCATGAAGAAGCTTAATCACACACCAGTTGAGGATCTCAGCTTTAGCTTCCCAACACATTTAAGTAGCTTAACTCTGCTGCATAGCATAATACAACATTCTTCTCCTAAAGAATTTATACTAGTACCCCTCATTCACAAGTCATAGAAGTCAGTATCTGACTTTGGGTGTTACTACCCACTGGAAACAAATAGTTTATCTAAATTGGTCTACTGTCTTTCACTAGGCCATGCCTAACAGCCTATGGTTGCCTTGCAGATTCCTTCAGACCCTCATTTTAAAAAGGTGCTGTGGACACATAGCTTCCTCCTTGATGCTTAACATCAGACTGCCCTCCCCAAACAATTACAAGGAATTCCCCGTTCTCTAAGGTTACTGGTATCAGCAATACGCTGCATTACACACCACGTGTTCTCACAGTCGCCCATTTCTTTGAACCAAGAACATGGCAAGGAGCTGATCAGAAAAGTCAGCAGGCATCTAACTACAACAACTTCACTACAGCCTCATTGTTTTCCCATACAAAGCTTACTCTAGTATGATTTCTTTTAATTATTGTTTCCAAGGGTAAGCACCAGGAAAGTCAGTTTATTACCCAGAAATCACAAAACATCCCATTATTTCTAATTAGTGGAACACAGGCAAATATGGAGTTGTGACAGCAAGAACAGTCTATTTCTATGCATATGCATACTCTATCATATAGATGCATATACTGGACATTTAACACCAAGGAAGCAGTGCGAACACATCTGCAGTAATTCCCCATGGCCAGATCTTCAGAACCCAAAGCTAAAACAGCACAATTTCTTGCCTTGCTAGAAGTAGAAGTCTGCAGCATAAATTTTTACCTTGTGGGGAATAAGTCTCAGAGTATTTCACTTTGGTTTTGTTCCACAAGCCATGTGTGGAAGATTTAATCTCTTGTCCTAATCTATCACTAGGTTGGAAAAAGAGAAAAAGAAACACGCTTCCCTGTCAGGATCATTAAAGTAATATTTTTCACCTCAAGGTGAGTGAAAGAGTACTGACTAACACTTATGAAAAATACACATAGCTATGGGAGGGGCAAAGGGCTTTCAAGCCTACATTATCAGCTATACAGCTAACTGCCACCAATTTCAACAGAACTGGAGTGCATTGTGTGAGGGAGCCATTGGGCTCCACAAATATGCACTACAGTATCAAAACAGCATAAGCAATTGCCTCATGGCACAGCCATATCTTATAACATTTTTCTATGCAGGCAGGAAGCTCCGACCACCCTACTGAGCTTGTGCAGTATTCACACTTAATTCACTTCCTCTGAAGTGAGCTGGAAAGTATTAAGCGTCTACACTGATCAGGTAGAAACCTGATGTTTTTAGTGACAGACGAGCAGTATTTGCTTGGCAAGAGAAGCCAGACGTACCTGGGACTACCTGGACTGTGAAACTCCTCGTCTCCACATCCAGTCTCATTAAGGCTGTGGCAGGTATTATGGACAGCATACACAGACATGCTGGGGTGCTCAATGAGGAGGTTCTCCATAGGACTGGTTTCCACTTTGATAGTGGCCAATCCACCTGCAGTAAAACACGGGGGAGGGGTGATAAACCAGCTCTCCTCCATGGGACACGACTCGAACTGGATGAAGCACGACTCGCTGGCCTCCGGCAAGTGCTCCAAGGGAGACGGTAAACAAGAGAAGACAGGCGAGCTGTCTGTGGGTGACGCTTCGGCAATGTCCGCTTCCTCCACGGAGCAGTTAGGGCAAGCGTCTGCTGCAGATGGCCACCCGTCAGGGGGAGGAAGCCATGGACATCAGCGGTGGCAGGAGGACAAGAACAGCAAGGTCACATGTAGCCAGAGACAGGATATAAAAACAAAGAAACAAACACACCCCTATCAGCACGTAGACAAAAATTTTTTACAAGCAAGGGGAGGGGAAAGGGAGTTCCCTGACAATCCACACTAGGCACGTAAAACAACCGTTATCAGTAGAGCAATACAATTGTGTAATAAGTCAAATACGTTTTTATCTGTACAAGTGGTTCTGCTGAAGCCTGTGTCAGGTTTATAAACCTGACATCATTTTTCTTATCAGTTTACATAACCTGTTTTGGTACATTTGTTCAGAAGACACCCTATGCTTCAATCTACGTTGCTTTTGCTTGGCCAAGTTTCTGCTAAGTGACTGGTTTCTTCACACAGAAGCATGACAAGTACAAGCCAGAGCTTAAGTTTGACATGCATCTTACCTATAAAGTCAACCAGAATCCACTCGTCATCTTCTTTCTCACTGAACTCTGGCTCTTGGCTGGACAAGCTGTCAATCTCTCCCATGAACATGTTATTTAACCTCTGGAACATTACTAAGGCAGGAACAAGACTTTGGCTGGCAGATCTCTATATCCGAAGATCAAGGCACAGCTCACACTGTACTAGCAGAGTGGCATAGACTTGAGATTAAAGTGCATAGATGCTTTATCAGCTTAGGTATAGGACATGCAGAGTCATGGCTGGTAAACAGTTTATGTGAAACCTGCAAAAAAAAATGATGACAGGGGTCTTAATGACAAAGCAACAGATAAGATCCTGAGGAAGACAAGTTAAACCCCCTCATTAGTGCAGTCTGAGGTATCAGTGAAAATTTTTTCTAACAGGCAATAGCTCCACTGGCTCTCACCACTGCCTCCCAGCAAGGCACAGAAAAAGCCAGGTCTCTCCTGGGAGAGGACAGCCTTCCTCTCAGGTCCTCCTCTCCATGAAAAACCCTGCCCAGCTGCTAACCCCATCTTCTCCTAGGTGAGGAGAGGACTTTTACACAGGAATCCTGTGTCCATGTTCACCAAGTCCTTCCCCAGCATCCTGCCGAGCTCCCTCCCGGTCAGGGAGAGGGACGCAAGTGGGGTTTTCTGCTTCAGACAATGCATTTTCCCTGTTGAAACAGCCACACACCTCAGCCCACGCACTCCCAGAGGCTCCTCCAGAAGCTCCTGATGGAGCTCAAGGCAGTATTTCTCCTCTCTCCCACCACGCACTGCCTACAAGCTGAGAGGGAGGGGTTCACAGTCCACTACCTAGTTACCAGCAGGATCATTTTCACAGCCAGTGCCTCACCAAACATGTTCAGTAACTCGAAGGAACAAGAAAAGGTAACTCGTGTCCAATTAAAAACAATGTTTATTTCTCAGTGCACTTTCCTAAATCTACACATAATTAGTCAGTGAGCCTGACCTCTACAAGTAGAAGTTAAGATTAAAACATCCCACCACTACTGAGAAGCTGAGCATTTAAACACCTCAGATCAGCATGCCTACAGCCCTTGAATGCTTGTGTATGAGCCAATAAATAGAAGCCACTAAACAGCTGAATATTACTCACATAGTCTTTACTTATTCAGTGGTTTAACTACAAGCTAATTTCACCACAGCTGCATTTGAATTATCACAGCTTGTTAGAATTCTTACAATTAAGTACCATTTAAATAATTAACTAGGGAAGAAGAGAAGTGTGCCAGAGGTATGAATGTCTTCAGACAGAAAGAGAAAGGGAGAAAGACTACACTAGACAAAAAACAGCCCATAATACTCCTTAGGGGTTGTATCTTTTATCTAAACCCAGCATGCCCTGTTCCGTCCTACAGCCCTCGGACCACGCTAACAGGTCACTTTTGCCTCCTGCATCAACATGTCAGTAACCCTTCTGCTCCGCTCAGTACTGCTGAGGCCTCAGCTTGGTTTGCGCCTAGTTTTGGGGAAAAATGAAACATCTGGGCACATCCTGGAGAGAGCTGCAGGGATGACCAGAGGTCTGTAAGAGTCTAAGCAAGTTTAAAAACAATGGGAAGGAAAAAAGTGGCAGTAGTGGATTACACAGAGAAAGAGGCGAACGCATTCCCTTCCACATCCCCAGTAAGTAAAAGTGGCAGAAATGGCTTTTAATCGCCGTGAAGTTCAGTTTTCAGTGGCTGTTGGCAGGAAACACCTAACCATTGTGATTGCCAGGCCCTGGAGGGGTTACCTAAGGAAACGCAAGATGTCCACGGAGCATCTCTAAGCATCTTCCCGCTACGGCTTAAGCGCTTCACACACAGCCAGACCTTGCCACGGATAAGGAAGCGGGCTCGCTGCTACCCTCCGCATCCCGCCTCACCCCCTCCGGCGCCAGGCCCGGGCACAGGAGCCCGACCCGTCCCCCGCTGAGCACCAAGCCGCAGGCCCCGCGGCCCCAGGCGCGCTGACCGGCCCGCGCCGCGGGGCCGAGCCCAGCGGGGCTCAGCCCGGCGCTG